>JAMXBD010000595.1:0-600000 GCA_024138025.1 Combretum micranthum
TTGCACTGTTCATCATCTTCATCCTCGGTTCGATTCTTTTTCTTTGATTTTTACACGTTAGAAACTTACTTAAACTACTTCTAAGAGTATACATCATATATAAGATATATAACAACCTTTTAACACGTTAAACACATAGATTTCGATTCTTTGAAACATAAGGCTAGGTTTTGAAATTTTACCCTCGTTGGAGCTCTTTGAGTGCAATCGGATGCTCTGTTTTGTTTTATATGTTCCTAATGATTTTAAGTCATTACAAATCATATCTTCGAACAAAATCCTTTAAACCAATCCCACTTACCTTGAGCTCGTTTTTGAGGGTTTTAGCCTTGTATTTCCTTTGATCCGAGTATTTGTTTATAATCTTTTTTTTTCGTTCTAGTTTTGATTTGGTTAATATTTTGGGAGTATTTTCGTGTTGTGAAGAGAGGAATTATGGAGTTTGTTTGTACTCTCTTAATGAGCTTCTAAAGCTTATATATATAAGAACAAGAAGAAGGCTCAGCTGCTTCCTCCTTCGATTCTCCTATAATTTTTCTCATCCTGTTATTTTCAAGCTAATAAATGTGGATATGATTGTCAGCAGTTGATTGTTTTGGTAGTTGTCGTTGTTGACAATTTTGGATTGATTATTGAGCAAAAACAGCTTCTTTCTCCCTCTCCTCAAATTGCACCGAATGCAGCCGAGAAACATGCATAAATACATTAGTTTATTTATTTAATTAGATTTTGAGTTAATTATACGGTTGTACGTGTATATGTCGACTAATATTTGAAGTTTTTGTACAAAAAATGTGTATAGAGTTATATGGAACACTTAGATTTTCAAATAATACAAAAGGTTATATATATACGTAGTTAATTATTCGTATAATTTTATTCCCGATTTGGATTTCTTAAGCTCATTGGGTCAATTTTTGTTTCAGGCTCCGATAGCTTAAGAAAACTCGGTTTAGAACAATAGCGTGATCCGATTATTTATTTGAAGTTTAGATTTTGAGTTATTTGTCAGTTTATATTTCGTTGTGTATTTAAAATCTTGACAGTTCATTTTTGGATCATCGTTTTCTAGTTATAAGCGTATATGATCATTTATACAGTATTGGGCTTCATACAGAAATTAAACTATATTTATATCTCTAGTTTTGATACTAAACATAAATTCTTATTATAGCTTTTAAATTTAACTAGGAATCTCAAAATTAGGGTTTAAGTCTAAATATAAACTCATTACTACTCGTTATTCTAGTCTTGAATCATTATCGGATCAAAACAATCATTTAATCTTTATATTCACATTTTCTATTTAAATCTATTGTATACTAGGTTTCGGGTCTAGATATTAGATCATATCTTGAATTAGTTATTCAAGACAAAGATTTCGTTTTCGGTATTAACTAGGGTTAAAGAATCTCTTTATTCGATTCCTAAATCTTTCATCTCCAAAAATCTAAATATTATCCTATTATTAGACTTCAATCAGAATCTAAATCTATTATCTAGTTTATATAATCTATTATGAAGTCGGGTACTAATGTGAAAAATTCCCGGGGTTTACATTCTCCCCCCCTTAAAATAAGCTTTGTCCTCAAAGCTTGAATGCGTACCTGAGTTTTCAAACAAATGAGGATAGCTTTTCTTGATCTCCTCTTCTAATTCCCATGTAATCTCTTCTGTCTGTGGATCCCATAATACTTTGACATAGTGGATTTCTTTATTCCTGAGAACTTGCACTTTCCGGTCCAAAATCTTAACTGGATGCTTTTCATAAGTCAAATTCTCCTTCAAATCAATTGGTTCTAATTCCACTATCTTATCTGGATCCGGTACATACTTCCTTAGAACCGATACATGGAAAACATTATGTATACCAGACAAATTAGGTGGCAATGCAAGACGATATGCCAGATTCCCAACTCGTTCTAATATCTCAAATGGTCCAATATATCTAGGACTCAACTTGCCTTTTTTTCTACCATGAAGACTTTTAATTGGACTTATCTTTAAGTATACATGTTCTCCTTCATTAAATTCCAATTCCTTCTTTTCAAGTCTGCCCAGCTCTTTTGTCTATCTTGTGCTGCTTTCATTCTTTGCTTTATCACTGAAATCTTTTCATTAGTTTCTTGAACCAGTTCAGGTCCAACCAACACTTTCTCCAAGTTATCCCAGAACAATGGTGACCGACACTTTCTACCATATAAAGCTTCATAAGGTGGCATTCCTATGCTTGAATGGTAGCTGTTATTGTACGCAAATTCCACTAATGGTAAATGTTGGTCCCAATTTCCTTTAAATTCCATAATACATGCTCTCAACATATCTTCCAATGTCTGAATGTCTTTCTTTGTCCATCAGTTTGAGGATGATAAGCTGTACTGAAATTCAACCGGGTTCCCAAAGCTTTTTGTAATCCTTGCCAAAATCTGGATACAAACCGTGGATCTCTATCTGATACTATACCAGGCACACCATGCAATCTCACAATCTCCTTCAAATATATTCGTGCCAATTTCTCCAATGGATATGTCATGTTGTTTGGCAAGAAATGAGCTGATTTTGTAAGTCTATCCACAATAACCCAAACAGCATCATGACCTGCATTTGTTTTGGGTAATGAGCATACAAAATCCATAGAAATTTGATCCCACTTCCACTCAGGTATTGGTAATGGTTTCAACAATCCACCTGGTTTTTGATGTTCAACTTTGATCCTTTGACATACATCACATTTAGCAACAAATTCTGCAATATCCTTTTTCATTCCATTCCACCAATACGCACTTTTCAGCTCTTGATATGTCTTTGTTTCTCCTGGGTGTATAGAATATCCAGAGTAATGCGCTTCATGCATTAATTCCTTCCTCAAGCTTTCATCATGTGGCACACACAATCTTTTATTCATTCTCAATACTTCTCTCCATCCACATGAAAATCTTTGTACTTTCCTGGGATATTCCCTGTTTAATTTTTGAATTTCAATATCCTCCTTCTGGGCTTCTTAATTCTTTGAAGCAAAGTAGGTTCCAAAATTAGATTTCCTAACTCAGCTTCCAAACCTTGTATTGAGAATTCCAAGTTTAATCTCTCAAATTCTTGATAAGTTCTTTTTGTTCCGTTAGAATTGAAGCCACTTCTCCATAACTTTTCCGGCTCAATGCATCCGCCACAGCATTCACTTTACCCGGATGGTAATTAATGGTAAGATCATAATCTTTAATTAATTCCAACCATCGCCTTTGTCTCATATTCAACTCTTTTTGTGTAAATATATACTTCAAACTCTTGTGATCCGTATATATTTCACATTTTGCCCATACAAATAGTGACGCCAAATCTTGAGTGCAAAAACAATAGCAGCCAATTCTAGATCATGAGTGGGGTAATTCATCTCATGTGGTTTCAATTGTCTAGAAGCATATGCTATTACTTTTCCATTTTGCATTAACACACATCCCAATCCATTTCTAGATGCATCACTATAGACAGTATATAAATCCTTGTCATTGGGCAAGACCAAGATTGGTGCTGATATTAACCTTTTCTTCAACTCTTGGAAACTTTGTTCACGTACATCATTCCACTCGAATTTCTCATTCTTTCGAGTCAATTGAGTTAAAGGTCGTGCAATCTTTGAGAAATCCTTCACAAATTTCCGATAATATCCTGCCAATCCCAAGAAACTCCTAATTTCAGTAACAGTTTCAGGTCTTTTCCATTCCACAATAGCTTTAACTTTTGCAGGATCAACTGATATCCCTTCTCCAGAAACAATATGTCCAAGGAATGATATACTGCTAAGCCAAAATTCACACTTAGACAGTTTGGCATATAACTTATTGTCTCTCAATATCTGCACACTTCTCAAATTCTCATCATGTTGTTCTTCATTAGACGAATATACAAGTATATCATCTATGAAAACAATCACACAATTATCCAGCAAAGGTCTAAAAATACGATTCATCAGATCCATAAAAACTGCTGGTGCATTGGTTAATCCAAATGGCATGACCAAAAATTCATAATGACCATACCTAGTTCGGAATGCAGTCTTTGGTACATCTTCTGCTTTGATTCGAATTTGATGATATCCTGACTTTAAATCAATTCGGGAAAATACCTTTGCTCCTCTCAGTTGATCAAAAAGATCATCAATCCTGGGTAAGGATATTTGTTCTTGATAGTTACCCTGTTTAATTCCCTGTAATCAATACAGAGTCTCATTGATCCATCTTTCTTTTTCACAAACAGCACGGGTGCTCCCCAAGGTGAAACACTGGGTCTGATAAATCCTTTATCCAACAATTCTTGTAACTGCACCTTCAATTCTTTCAATTCCACAGGTGCCATTCGATACGGAGCTTTTGATACTGGTTCGGTTCCAGGTATCAAATCAATTGAGAATTCCACTTCTCTATGGGGGTAATCCCGGTAATTCATCTGGAAATACATCTGAGTATTCACATACTGTTCGAATGGTATGAATATCCAATTTCTTGGATTCACCTTCAGTTGCTCCAAGAATACAACCGTTCATCTCCATATCTTCTCATTTTCCACTTCAATTGCTGTTATCCTACTTCTGACTTCTCTGAGTATCTCACCTTTATATTCTTTTCTTTCTCCTTGATTATTGACAAAAGATACTATTTTGAGATGGCAATTAACTTTTGCTTTTACACAGTTAACCAAACCATACCCAAAATAATATCATATTTTTGCATCTCTATCAGAATTAAATCAGCAATTGATTCATGATCTCCGATCTTTAGTGGACAACTCTTGATCATTTCCCGTGTCACCACTAAATCTCCAGTTGGCGTAGTAACTCTCAATTCTTTACTCATGCTCCCAATTGGTATTTTTATACGCCTTGCTAATCCGGTATTTATGAAAGAATGCGTTGCTCCAGTGTCAAACAAAGCATACGCAGTCTGATCCCCTACTTGAATTGATCCTAAGTATCAATTATTAAGTTCATGTTATTTTCAACTTATAAAGACTTCTACTACTCATCTACTTGTGATTGTGTCTAATAACTTTAAATAAACACATATATATTTACATACCTGCAATGAGTCCATATTCTTCGGGATCAACTTCCTCCCAAATATTTTCTTCATCTCCTTCCTCTATCTCCACATTCTCTACAGGACTTCCATACATGGCAAAACTCTGGCCGTCGCACTGGCTTTGTTAGCATTCCCATTTTTCGATCCTGAGGCTCCAATCACTCCTTTAGATTGTGAAGATCCAGTTCACTCGTTTTCTGTGGAATTGGGTGATATGTGCCCAACTTTATTGCATATGAAGCAAGTAGCAGTTTTTCTCTTTGGACAATCGTTTATCATATGCCCACTGTCCCCACAATAATAACATTTGTTCTGCAATTGTGGACAATACCTTGGGTAATGAGAACCTTTACATTTCCAACAAGTTACATTATTCTTCCCCATTACTCCTCCTTTGTTCACATTGAAAGGTTTGAAGAATTTAACCTTTTAGGCACAGGAACTTGCTGTAGAACCATCATACATTCTTTTCCCGAACATAGTTCCTTCTTTTTTACCTCTCAAGTTCATACTTCCTTGCACGTTCAATAATACGAGCTTTTTCCAACATAGCTGCAAAGTTATCAATCTCAAATTCAGCAAGTCTTCTTTGGAAATGAGGTTCGAGTCCAGCCATGAAAGTCTGTCTCTTAAGTCATCACTGTCCCGATAAGCATCTGGAGCAAATTGCAACAACCGATTAAACTCATGCTCATATTCATCAATGGTTTTAGCTCCTTGGGTCAAATTCATCAGGTCAGTGCTATACTTTGCTTTTAGCTGCTTGGAAAATATTCCTTCAAAAATTCTCGTTTGAATACTTCCCAAGTAATTGGTTGGGACAAACTTCTTTGTTTCGAATTCCACCATATCCTTGCTCTTAACCTTAATAAATAAGTTCCATAAGATACTTTCAAAGCTTCAGGTACTTGAAAAACATCAAGGGATCGCTCAATCTGAGCTAGCCAATCTTCAGCTTCCTCTGGCTTTCCCGGTATTCCCTCAAAATATCTGTTGCACTTAATGAATTCCGGCAACAAATTCCTCTGAGGTCGTAAAGGTGGTGGTGGTGGCAATTCCTGTTCATATTGAGGGGGTCCTTGTACCTCAGCAGCAGACTCATTTGGATTCACTGGTCCATTTTCCTGAAATTGAACCGGTGGAGTATGCCTTTCATTCCTTCTATTTGGTGGAGTCATTGCTGGTGCTCCAACAGGTGGTGCTCCATTTGTGGCTTGCATGTTTTGCAAAGCTTGTAAAATCAAAACATTTTGTTGTTGAAGACTTTGTAAAACATCCTCAATTCGGTTTTGAGGTTCTGCAGGAGCATCTATTGGTGGATCCCAGAAATTCTGGCATTTCTACTTTTATTTCTTCCCCTTGGCATTCTATTAACATTAAACATATTACTTAAGTCAGATCATAACTCGTCTTATCAAAAGTCATCAAGATCATTCATATGTATATATGCAACACATATATATACATAACCAAAATACATCAAAGCTTTTCATGGTTAGTGCATTATGTACATATCCAAAAATTGCACTACCCTAACTTAGCTTCCTATCATAGTCATCAAAAGATACATATATAAGTCATCAAAAGTCTACTAATATCGTCCTGTAATGTCATCATAACAGATAATACACATCATCATATAATACTCAAGTCAAACTCAGGGACTGGGATGAAGACGACCCTTGCCCTTCTCCTGAGGGCCTAATCGTGGATAATCATCCTCTCCTCAGAACTACTATCATCGATCTCAATCATCACACTCTCGTCCCCTGGAGGTGCCAAAGTCAGGGCTGTGTCCATCACCCTAATGCCTCTGGGTGCTGGCCTCCTCTCATCCTCAGCTCTAGATGGAATATCTCTCTCAATCCATCCTCCCTGTGCTGATCCAATCCATCTGGCATAATTATAATCTGAGACATACTTCTCTGCCTCAATCCTTCTTTTCTTACCCTCTCTCTCATCTAACAGCTCTGTGGTGATACTCCTCATATGGACAGTAGTCTGAACTGTCTCCTGTACTACTCGATCCTGTACAGCAGCAGGACGCTGGAACTCACCTGCTATCTCAGGGATAATAGGCGGTTTCCTCATCAACATGCGTCTAGAGTGACTGCACCTGCTAGTCGTGCAAGCATCAAATCATCATCATAGGCCGCATCACCTCTAACCCGGGCATGATCCTGCCTCACATCATGAGCATAGACTGCTCCTCTGCCAATATCCACCCAGACTCTAAAATCTGGGAGCTCTGGTTCTCTGATCTGGATGAGACTATAAATGCTATGTTATCGATCTCCAGACCACCTCCTTTCTGCACTATCAGCCTCTCAAATCTGTAGAGCGTCTCTATAGCTGATCCTTATCTGGAAAAGCCCGCTCCATCAAGAATAACCAGCCTTTAAACAAAGGCAATAATCCTCGCTTCCAGGTGCTGAGGATCTCATCCAAAGTCTTAGTAATCCCGCTCAGATACAAGTCCTCTACCAGAACTCGTAGTCTGCGCCTGTAGTCTGTCAAAGTCTCCTCCTCCTGCATACTAAAGATCTCCCATCTAATGTGACACGTAGCAGGATTAGTCTGCACACACAATAAAATTTGCATGATTAATAATAATCACACATACTTTATTCCTAGTTGTGCAGTATAATTCTACCCATGACTACCCAACTACTACTAATGAATGCTAACTAAATCTAATTTACTACATTCACTAAATGCAATTCTTTCACATATTCATCTTTCTTATTCTAGCAACCATGCTCTGATACCAACTTAATTCTGTCACGCCCCGAGGGTACCCTAGTAGTAATAAACAAGTTACACTTGAATATTATCACTAGATTACCTTCAGGAATGACAGGTTTTCAAAACAACAGGATCTTTTAAGTTGCTTGATAAGAAATAACAAATATATGAGAGAAATGATTTAGTGAATAACCATTACAAACTATTACAAACCATATATCTCTTTGAAGTATACAACTAAATAATCTACTCTAATAGTACATAACCATCAAACTAAAATAGATCTGTAGACTTCTAGCTTCAAAGCCCTTACCGGAGCCATATTCCTGGATGTAACTAACCAGGGACGTAAAGTGAACCTGAAAAGACTGTAGGAGTATGAGCGAAACCACAGCTCAGTGAATAACCAGACATACCATACATCACACAAGTCATTAACAATCATATGCAATGCAAGCACTCAACCATGCACAGATACAAGTTTGGATGATCTAGAATCCAAACAGGAAAAAGATTTACGCCCTCTTTTTAATGGGTTGAAGAACAAAACTCAATGACCCACCTGCCCAGGAGAGACTAAGTACACAGGAGAATCAACGATTTCTCGTTTTAATGTTATCACTTTGAATATAGTGGCTTCCACAAACCATCTCCTGCAATCCCCTTAGAAACTCCCTAAGTATTAATCATTTCAAAGCGATTCTACGGGCGACGTTCTTCGGTGCCTTTTAGTTCCTCATAGGACCGCCAGACCAAAGAGAACCTTGGAAGACTCACACATTGGATCAACCAAGCAAAAACAGAGATCCGAAATATTAATACGTAGCAGGCTGTCACAACCATATATGCAATAATGCAATTCGTGCAATGCATGTCCATATTATTTTTAAGTCATAATTCTTAATCAAATTCGGGGTGACCATACATTACACACAATCATCATATACTATTGCACAACACCAACCATTGCGTTATCGCTTGTATAAAGATATTTTAGCAATCATACAATCAGATCATATCAACTTTCAACAAACACTCATTTGTTTATCTTGCATTACATATTCAACTATTTACAACCACAATCAGCACAATATGACTGAATTACTCACCTGCTCATACCGACTCAGTCGTAGTAGTCCACTGGTAGATCTTCTAATGAGTCAAATTCACCTATTTAAAACAAAATATTCATCAATACCATCTAGCTAAATCCCTATATGTGATTAGTGTCCTAGACTCAATATTAATACTTAGTATTGTCGGGTTTTTCCAATTTAATCTCACATAATTGTTTGGTTATTTTTAGAAGTCATATTACTCAGGAAAGTAACTTATTTCAATTTCCATTCTTATATATTTTATCCGATTAGAACAAACATTTGACTAGTCATTACTTTAATTAATACTAAATGTTTTCTTAATTCTAGGGTTTCAAAAATTATTAGATATTAATTCTAACGAACTTAAATACTAGTATTATAGTTAATATCTAATACATATTTATATAACCTATGCATACTTGGGAGATATAATATATATAATATATATATAAATTTGGTTTAGGTCAGAAAAGCTTTCGTTGGAAAAAAAATTTGGCTGTAAGCCGGCTCAAGGCCGCCGGCCTAAATCCCCAAGTGCCGGTGTAAAATCATTTTGAAGAAAAATTTCGTATCGAAAGCACCGGTGTTGAAAGCTGCCAGCTTACAACGTACGCCGGCCCTACCCCGCCAGCGTAGATCTCCAGGTAGCCGGCTTACGTTGATATTTTACGTGAAAATTATTTTACGTAGCCTCTGTTTGAGTGTAAGCCGCCTGTAAGCCGCCGGTGTACATCGTTTACACTGCCGGCATTAAGGCAGCTTGGCACTGTTCATCATCTTCCTCCTCGGTTCGATTCTTTTTCTTTGATTTTTACACGTTAGAAACTTACTTAAACTACTTCTAAGAGTTTATACATCATATATAAGGATATATAACAACTTTTAACACGTTTAAAACACATAAACACATAGATTTCGATTCTTTGAAACATAAGGCTAGGTTTTGAAATTTTACCTCGTTGGAGCTCTTTAAGTGCAATCGGATGCTTGTGTTTGTTTTTAATATGTTCCTAAGATGATTTTAAGTCAGTTACAAATCATATCTTCGAACGAAAATCCTTTAAACCAAGTCCACTTACCTTTGAGCTCGTTTTTGAGGGTTTTTAGCCTTGTATTTCCTTTGATCCGAGTTTATTGTTTATAATCTGTTTGTTTTTCGTTTCTAGTTTGATTTGGTTAATATTTGGGAGTATTTTCGTGCTGGGAGAGCTGAGGAATTATGGAGTTTGTTTGTACTCTCTTAATGAGCTTCTAAAGCTTATATATATAAGAAGAACAAGAAGAAGGCTGCAGCTGCTTCCTCCTTCGATTCTCCTACGAATTTGTTCTCATCTGCTGTTATTTTCAAGCTAATAAATGTGGATATGAGTTGTCAGCAGTTGATTGGTTTGGTAGTTGTCGTTGTTGACAATTTTGGATTATTGAGCAAAAACCGGCTTCTTTCTCCCTCTCCTCAAATTGCACCGAATGCAGCCGAGAAACATGCATATATACATTAGTTTATTTATTTAATTAGATTTTGAGTTAATTATACGGGTTGTACGTGTATATGTCGACTAATATTTGGAAGTTTTTGTACAAAAATATGTGTATAGAGTTATATGGAGCACTTAGATTTTCAAAAATACAAAATCAAGTTATATATATAAAAGTTAATTATTCGTATAATTTTATTTCCCGCGATTTGAATTTCTTAAGCTCATTGGGTCAATTTTTGTTTCAGGCTCCGATAGCTTAAGAAAACTCGGTTTAGAACAATAGCGTGATCCGATTATTTATTTGAAGTTTAGATTTTAAGTTATTTGTCAGTTTATATTTCCGTTGTGTATTTAAAATCTTGACAGTTCATTTTTGAATCATCGTTTTCTAGTTATAAGCGTATATGATCATTTATACCGTATTGGGCTTCATACAGAAATTAAACTATGTTTATATTTCTAGTTTTGATACTGAACATAAATTCTTATTAGTAGCTTTTAAATTTAGCTAGGGATCTCCAAATTAGGGTTTAAGTCTAAATATAAAATCGTTACTACTCGTTATTCTAGTCTTGAATCATTATCGGAATCAAAATCATCATTTAATCTTTATTTTCACATTTTCTATTTAGATCTATTAGTATACTAGGTTTCGGGTCTAGATATTAGATCATATCTTGAATTAGTTATTCAAGACACAAGATTTCGTTTTCGGTATTAACTAGGGTTAAAGAATCTCTTTATTTGATTCCTAAATCTTTCATCTATCCAAAAATCTAGATATTATCCTATTATCAGACTTCAATCAAAGTCTAAATCTATTATCTAGTTTATATAATCTATTATGAAGTCGGGTACTAATGTGAAAAATTCCCGGGGTTTACATTGAGAGTTGCTCGGGACAAGATACATTGAGCTTGGTTACTTGTTTTTCACTTTCAAACATGGATGGCTAATTTGCTTTATTCTCATGATATTCTTACCCATTCCATTCTTTTCTCTTGTTTGTGTAGATGGGTAAGAAATCAGTGGCTAAAAAGAAACGACCCAGATCTTCAGGTGCCGGATCTAGCAGTACTCCAAGGCCACCACCAGCATTAACTGAGAAGCATAAACAAAAATTTAAAGAAATGGTCGACACCAAAATTTTCAAATCTAATGTCACCTTCAATTGGCCCGTCATGAGACCATATGGACTAGCCCCAGATTTTCAAAAATACTTCGTTGATCCAGCTTGGGAGCAATTGTTCAGTATAAAGGAAAAGACATATAGGGGAGTTACTTTGGAAGTTCTTTCATCTTTTAAAATTGCTTTCCCTTATCCAGTCAATGGGCTCCATAATGAGGTTTCCTTTTCAGCTTTTGGCAAATATTATTACATCCCCATGTTGCAGTTTTGTGCCTATACAGGTCTTTATACTAATGAGCAGATGCAAGATGAGGAGTTTGCAAATCTTCAGAATACTTGGGTCATCCAAATGCTATGAATAAGTTCTAAAATTCCATTTCCACAAAGGACCTTATAATTCCTCAGCATCACGAGGAACTCATCTTTACCGACTAGTGCACGCATACTTCATTGGATACTTGTCCACTCTATGAATGGTAGAATTCACAGCACTAGTGTGATAAACCAACAAGATTTTTTGCCTTGTACAGCATGATGACTGTACTAGAGTCAATGTGGCAATTCACTTGCTTTTGCTATTCGCCACCAAGCTAAATCATCTAACCATGGTGTATTCTATGGAGCTTTTATCACCAGAATCTTAAAGAACATGGGTATTTTCCTCTCAGGAACCAGGTGATTTTGCTTGCATCTCCCTTTCCATGACTGATCGTACCATGATTCAATGGCGCATTCCTAAAGTCTCTACTGGTGAAGACGATCCCAATCATTCAACTGGCCGTGACGACAATACTCCAGCGTATCTCTCCAACAGTTGAATGTGGAGATGAAGATATTGAAGAAGCAACAAGATAAAATTTTGAGAAGACAGCGAGGACTCAAACAATTCATGATCTCAAGTTTTAAAGCAATAGCTGAAAAGCTCAAAGCCACTTTACCTGACTGTATCAGCTCATCCAATAGTGATGAACAAGATGAGATAGAGAGATCCCCTCCTAACCATGACTCTAGGACATCTGGAGTTAATGAAGTTGCTTGATGATGTGGATGACATTGATAGGCAGATTGATGCCTATGTATATGATCGAAGAAAGAGGAAGGAGAAGGGGCACGGAGATATTTGAGCATGGGTCCGAATCTGATATGCTGGAACAGCACTCTTGTGTTAAATTTTGATGACCCCACTGCACCATGAGTGGATGACTTGATGTTTGATCCCTTTAGCTGATGCCAATTTTTTTAGCTTTGGTTCCTTTTCTGCTTTTTGATGTCTTAATGTGCGCAAGAGAGAGAGAGAGATCTTAATTTGTACTTAACTTTCTACTCTTACTCTAACTCTAACTCTAATTGTTCTGGCTAACCTTATTGTCTTTATTCTCTCTATTTTCTTTGAAAGAATCATGATACAGGGCACCCTTAACTGGATCTTGCCTTGTTCGTGCTGCAAATCTACCCTTCAGGGCGGTACCAGTTCTCCCCTTCTTAATTGAACATTAAATTCATTAATTCTTGTTTTCGTTGAACTGAAATTTGGCCATTGAGGACAATGCCTCACTTAAGTGTGGGGGAGGAGAAACAAATCACATGAGCATCAAACAAAACAAAGGAAGAGAACTAAGGGTGTTAGAATGACTTGATGATCTTTAATGCATTAAAAATAGAAAATTTTTCAAATTTTCCCCAACTCTTTGCTTGCGAATCGGACTTTGAAATCATGAAGTTCTTATTGAATGAATGAAATCCCTCTTGACTTTACTTTGGACTTCACCCTACTTGCTTTGAATCACTTATACTTGGTCAAGGTTATAAGAAAGAATCTAAGTGAAATAACTTACTTGCCTTTTAACTATGGAATCTAGAGTTGGAATTAGACTTGGATCCTTAGTAAAATGTTAATGGTTTAATTCTAAACTCACTAAATTATATTCTTTCATCAAAAGTTTTGAGAGCTCTTTAATCTTTAGTGAAAGGGCAAATGAGATTTCTCACTTGGAATTCTCTCCTTAATGTTTCTTCTTGGATTATATATCAAAAAAAAAAAAAATTGCTTTACTCCGCTGACTCAGGTAAGTGAGTCAAGAGTATGAAAATCTAAATGTTAGAGTGAGTAAGTTCGTTGGGTCCTTTTAAACCTGGTTACTTGGGTGATGAACCCGGGATGTACCGACTCAATGATCTCACTATAACAAGAAGGTTGGTAAAGCAAATAAGGCTGAAAAGAGCGGGCAACACCCCGACCAGAGGAAATAGAAAAATGGAGGTAATAACCCTCTCCCTCTGAAGGCCAATAGATAAACAGAGCTCAATTGACAAAATTCAGTTAATATGGGCGGGTCTTGGTCCCTCAGAAGAGCAAGATTTGACCCCGCTGTTAACTTGAATCAAAGAAAACGGGAAGATAACTTAATGGAATCCATTGAAGATTACAAAGAAAAGGAGAGAAGTCCAGGAGATTGTTGATGCAACATACGTTCACTCTTAGATTCTTGTGCTTAGAGAGATGATTGATGGATTATATACTCCTAAGTGAGCAGATGAAGTGGACCAAGTTTCTTTTTGCTCTGTTTGACCTTAGATTTAATTTTAACTTTGAAGTTGTCTTTAAAAGACAAGGGTAAAGCTTGACTTACTTGGATTAATTTTAGAAGGTTGATTAAAGTATTTTGATACAATATTTCTATGATAGGGTGAGAATCAAAATCGATAGATGGAGGGATTGTATTGAATGTGAAAGAATGAATTAAGTGAAATTAAAGTCTTAACTAATTTTGTTGAGAATTCAATCATGATTTATGATGAGTCCAGTTGTTGTTTGTGATTCCTCAGTTGTGTAATTGACTTGATTGTATTGCTTGAGGACAAGCAAAGATTTAAGTGTGGGGGAAATTTGATAATTGACATAAACACCCTTATTTCTAAGATGATTTTGACTCAATTGGTTGATACTCTAAGCAAAACATCTAGAAATGTCTCTTAATGGTTCAATTTTTAATTTCAGGCATATTATGTCCCTTCACGAAGAACAAAACAAATACGACAATGGAATTGAACAGTGATGTTTTGAGAAGGTCAGCAGGCGCTACAACCCCGCGCTACAACCCTGTTGTGGAGGGTGTTTGCACCCAGGGAGCTTGGAAGAAAGTCAGCAGGCACACCCTGGCAACACCCTGTTGTGGAGGGTGTTGTAGCCCAGTTTTACCTTCAGTAAGCACAACACCCCGCGCTACAACCCTGTTTCCAGGCTGTTGGGACAAGCGCGTCGTTGGCTAATATATTTCTTATTTTGGGGATTTTTAGGAGTCCTTTAAATAGTCCTTTTTTCAGAGAGAGAAGGGGACCGATATATTTCTGAATTTTAACCTACGTAGTTTTTTGCTAGAATATTTCCTAATCTTAGAGAGATTGTGAGCTTGGAGCAAACATTGAAGAACTCAAATCAAGATCAAATCCGGATTAGAGATCCACTTTTCATCACATTTGAGATCCATTTGACAGGGTTGTATTCATGAATTCATCTCTTTCCATTGAATTTAATTTGTTTCTTATTATCTTGATGGAGGATAAATCGTAGATCTAGATTTGTTTGGATTTTATTTTCATCATGTGTTTGAAATCCGATTTTAATGAATCCTAATCGATGTTCTTATGTTCAAATTGCATGTTCCTCATCGTTTCCTAGATTTGTAAATCCGGGATACATATTACAGCATTTCCATTTTAGTTGAATTGAGAAATCGCTTTCATGGATAGATCTATGCAATTTGAAGGGATTTGATTGTGATTCTAGAGATAGATTACAAGATCTCCGTTCCCCTATGTTTTCGATGATTTCTTGATCTTAATGCGGTCTTAGATGTAATTAATTGAGGAGAGATTCTAAATTAATCGATTTAAGACTAGATAAATTGATATATTCGAAAGGATTGTTGATTTGTATAAGGAACTCAATGGTGTAAGAACTCAATTCGGATTATCTTTAATGTTCTGTGATTCACATGATGAAAGTAAATGAAAAACAAATCTAGGTCTGTTATTTCTGATTCTAAAACTCGCTTTGTGTTCAACGGTTTCTTTGCTGCTAGTTTTGTTAAAATTAATAGTTTTAGTCGATAATTCCACAATCGATTCTCTTATCGCTGAATAGTAGAATTAGCAATTACTAGTACTTATTCCCTTCCCCATGGACGACCTCGACTTAACACTATACTAACATTCGATAGTTCGCTGCCTATTGTCTTTCGTAGTAGTTGAGAACGAGTTTTTTCAAATTAAACTACATGACAAGGATTTTTCCATCATTCACTTATTTAAAAACACAAATTATCTCCCACATTTTCCTAAAATACCCCCATACCTTCACTTCTTTCACACCACTTCTCACTAAAGTTACTCTCTCAAAATCTCTCAAGAATTCTCTCCAAGAAGTCTCTTACAAGAAGTTCCTCTCTTCTTCTTTCTTTTAGGTAATATGCCTTCAAGAATTTCCCATGTTCATTTACTTAGTATGAACTTAGTGTGTGTTTTCTAAACCATGAAGGTTTAAAACAACAATAGGTTCATACTTTATTTTGTTCATAATCACAATTCCTTTATGTTCATAACATCTAAATATATATATAGCTATAATATATTATTTAGAGCATATAAGCTCATTATCTTTCAATTTATTTACCTTTCATGCAATTTATTTACTTAATTACAATTTATTTATCAAGTTGTTTTAAGACTATCATTCTAGTCTTAGACTCATCCTCATCAAGTCAAAACATTTTCCTTCTTTTCGGGCTAGTCTTTTCTTAGTCCCGGGGTACCTTGATAAAGCTAAGATCCCCATACTTGATTTACTTTTATTTCTTAATCTTTCAAGTATATATCCTTTATTTCTAAGTTTATGATTCATAATCATGCATGAACATAATGTTTTTGTCTCAACAAAATAAAGGAGAAGTGTTTTCTTAAACTAAAAGTTCTTTTTGAATAATGTAGAACAAGATTTCTTAAAATTCATGAACATGCTTGGAAATGATATTTTTCTTAAATAAACAAAAGGTTTTATGAAAACTTATCTTTCATCAAGAAATAGAAATTCTTTTGAAACATTACAAGAAATAAAAATATCATTTTATTACTTTTAAAAGTTGTTAGAATCCAAGTATAGACAATAAAACAACTCCTAGGAAATTAAAGTAATTGCGAGAAATAAATTAATCTTAGAAAAAGAAATATTCATCTCAAATAACCCAAGAATCCTTTCAAAAAAATAAATGAATATTCCAATAAAATCTCAAGTTGAAAGTCTTTTAAAACCTTACTTTTCCTTAAGTTGAGACAACTTCATTTACTTCATACAATTGTTATGAGTCATTACATATATGTATATACCATTCAAAAAGTTTACAAAATACTTGAAATATTCATCTTTTCAAATGAGCTTTATTTACAAGAAGGTGGTCCTGCTTTTCGGAACCCAAACGACTTAGTTTTATGAAAATAAGCTTAGAAATGCGAGATCTTTTCGAGTAGGTAGAAAACGATATATTATACGAAATTCCGAGTAAAAATGAGCAAGTTATGACCATTTTAAGTTGGAATTTCCCTTATATACGATTTACTGCGATTTTAAGAAAAGATTAGAATCTTCAAGAATAGAAGTTTTATGAAAGACTCATTTTGGTATTTCATCTTTTTAGGTGACGAGGGACCCGAATCATCTATTCGAGGACTATTTTGATTAGACCTACCATTATGGTGAGTTATTCCTCTCATCAAGTTACATTCCTTGTTTTGTGTTGTAAATAGAAGCACTAGAAATTAAGAGAAAGATAAAATGAACTATTGTCATGTGACTTGTGATTATGATTGCTTGAATGTAAACTAAGAATATCGGAATTTGGTTTGATAAATAATTTGTGATTCTTGTATTGATATGATTAGAATTATGTTGATCACCTCTAACTTGAACTAAATATTTTTGGTTAAATTTATATTGGAATTAATTCATGCATATCATATACATGGATCACATTTGTTTCACTACTTTTCTTCGTGTGGGGAAACGAGGAAATGGTAGTGGTGGATGGTAGGAGCCGAAAAGTCTACAGGGGCAAGCAGGAGCAGGTAAATCTGCAGATATTGATGGTCGTATGGGCCTGTAAACCTCCCAACCCTTGTCATGGAAGGCATTAAATCCATGCTACACTTGATTTCCGGTGGATCATGTGTATCTTGCTTGTTCATATGATTTGTGCATTTTCATATGTTTTTTATTAAATACTTGGTTGATTTATGGAAATGACTTATAGTTGGAATTATCTCACTAAGCTAGTTTTGCTTATACCCTTATAGTTTTCTATTACAGTATGATTATCTATGGCTGGCCCCAAGAAGCCCTGTATGCCACGTACAAGTGTAAGCTACTAGGAGTTTTGGAAGAAGTTTATGTATTTTTAGTTTTGAACATAGACTTCTAGGAAAAAAATCTCTATAGTAGGCTATGTGGTAGTTATGTTTATTTGATATTAGTATAGTTGAACAAAGACTTTAAGGCGGGGGAATGCCCCAAGATGATGTACTAAATTGTTATTAAATGAAGATCTTATGTTTATCTATTTAAGTTCATGCTTGCTTTTGCTACCTATTTAAACGTAATACCCCTATGAGTCTCCTACTATCTTGGAAGCACGCCTTGCATATGATATCGAAGCTCCTGCGTGACTACGGATTGTCATTCATTAGCTTTAATATTATATGCGGCGGACTGCCACGTTTAGGGTACCCTCTGGGGCGTGATAATAATACTTGCATCTACATAATGATATTGTCTCAACTAATTTGAAAGTAGAATTTTATTTTATTAAAGGAACTTTAAACGAAATTTTCTATTATGTGACTTATCACAAAATAATGAAGTTATTATCAAACAACATAGAAATATAGTAATGCAAGTCTTCTCAAAGTTTCTTAAATAACAAAGATGGTTTTACCAAGGAAACATAAGAAATAAATATTTTCTTTGTATATTATGGTAACCTAAGTTTTAGTAAAATAATTTGTTAAAATTAAAAGTTTTACAAAAAGCTTAAGATTTAAACTCTTTTTCATTTCATAACAAAACTAAGAAACAAACTAGATTTTCAAAGTTAAGATGAATTCAACCCATAAAGTTATAAACCCACATAGGAAAAATAGCGATTTTTGAATTTTTAAAGAAGGAACTCATTTTCAAAGAAAATAAATAAGATAAGATTAAAGGTAATGGATTTTATCAACAAAGAGAATTCTTTTCAAAAGAAATAAAAAGAACAAGTTTTAGGAAGCAAAAACTTATATTTTAGAAATAAATATAAGAAGACAAGACTCATTTTCTAAAACCATCTTAAATACAAAATTATAAAAAGGTTTTCAACAACTTAATACACTTTTGATAAATTTGATCTTTTATCACTATAAGTAAAATTTATGAAAGACTAAGGTTCAAAGAAAATTTACTTGTTTTTGGAAAAAGAATGAAGAAAATAAAATAAGAATATACTCATTTATAATAATCTATGAAAATATAAAGTTTCTTCAAAAGACTTGAAAAGAAAATTATCAAAGTTAAAGTTTTAACAACTCAAAAATGAATTATTTTATAAAATTAATTGTTGAGACACTACCATTAGGAATTGTGCATACAAAGTGAGCTTATCTATATACTCAAAGGATTTATCAATTATATCTATATATATATATATACATATATATATCTATATTTTTACTAAAGGATTTTTGAACGAAGTTGAGTTAGGAAATGGATTTGCAAAAGTTTAGAAATTTTCGTTTTAAATCCATACCTAACATTTTCGGAACCTAAAAGACCTTATATGACAAAGATAACCTTAGAAATGGGTAGATCTTTTCGAATAGGTAGAAAACGGTATATTATATGCGAAATTCCGAGTTAAAATGAGCAAGTAATGGCCATTTTAAATTGGAGTTTCATTCTATACGATTTTGACGAACATAGTGAAATAGAATTAAAAAGTTTAAGTAGAATTTCTACGAAATACTCATCCCGAGTATTTCTTTTGTCTAGGTGACGAAGGATACAAGAATCCCCTACCCGAGGATTACTACGACTAAGAAGATCGTGAAATGGACGAGTGAGTTATTCCTCTTAAATTCGTTACCTTGCTTGTGCTTGTAATGTAAGAGCATTAGTATACTAAGAAAAGATAAAAATGGATATATATTTGGGGCATTCGGGATTGTGTGTGTGTATATGTGATTCTATGCTTATGCGTGATATGAGAATTAAGAATATTGCAACTGCAAATTGCTTATTTAAATAATTTTGTTCACTTACTTGTATGATTGCTTATTAATTGCCAAATTGATTGATCGCCCCCTAATAAATCTTAATAAGGTTTGGCTTAAGAAAAATAAAACGCTCACGCATAGCATCCATCGAGTCACATCTTTTTCGGAAGGCTGCTACTCCTACGCGTAGAGTTGGATTGGCTGTGATCGTGCGGTGCCACTGGCCATGTTCCTTCCTGGAGAATCCAAATCGCTCAGGGAAAGCGACTCTAGGTTCAAAGCCGAGCCAACGGAACGCTATGGGTGAAGACCTGGGGACTAGCAGTAGAAGATCGAGGATCTTCAACCTCGATTCCCTAACCTTTGATACGGAGGGGTAAATCCGTTCTATATATGGTTTCCGGATAACTATATATATTTGAATAATCATGTGATTATTGCATTGTATGCATAGTATATGTGTCAAAATCTAAATGAACTTGTTTGAAAATATGATACGAATGAAAAAGAATATCTCACTAAGCTAGTTGTAGCTTATATCCCTGTAGATTTTGTTGAAACAGGTATACCCATGGTTTAAACTAAGGATCATGACATTAAGGAAGTCATGGAAGGAAGTTAAGGTTCTATGAAGGAAATGGAATCATAAGATGAAGTAATTTTGTAAGGTTCTTTATATGTAATGACTTATATGATTAGTGTTATGTTGATTTTAAGATACATATTTATTTGAAGTCAATAGAGGGATATACCCCTAAGAATTGTAACTTGATATGTTTATGTTTTATGATAAGTATTCTCTTTGCTTTGTTACTTATCAATATAAATTGCGCTACTCCGATGCGTTCCATTGGTTGTGATGTACGCCTTGTACATGATATGGAAGCCTCTGCGTGACTGAGGTAGTCATTCCTAGGCTTTAGTATTGTGTACGGCGGACTGCCACGTTTAGGGTACCCCTCAGGGAGTGACAAAATGGGCGGTGCACGCTTTGAAAAAATTTCATTGATTATACTTGTTGTGGAATTGGTAGTTATTGTTAAGGGTATTTGTAAGTGTCTATGACAAACTTGCAGAATCCCATGTTATGAGTTAATGATGATGTAATAAATTATGGTGGGGAAATTTGAGCAGCAACATGTGGAAAAAATTGTTTTCTTTCATTCTTGTTTGTATAAGTCAATGTGTGTTGCCCATTTTGTGAAAATGGAAAGAATGAACCTTGTTATATTTGGTGCATTAATTCATTGTTGAAACATAAAGTTAAAAGGTGTTGTCTAATTTGAAGTTATATTTGCTTCAAACTCTTGTTTTTTTTATATATATTTTGAACTAAGATGGAACAGTAAGAGTTGACCATAACACACAATAATACATATAAAAACAAGGTTAATTACAAAAACATAACATGTGTTTTGGTTAATTTACAAACACATGACTTGTATTAACTTTTTTGACAAATAGATGACCTGAGTTTCATATAAAAGTGCCATTATAATTAATTACTATTAAAAGGATATATATTAGAGCATTATTGGTCTAAAAAAATTAATTTAATAAAAAATACTACTAAATAAAATTAAATAAATAAAATATTAAAAATTATTTTTTTTAAATGAGAAAATTGAAAAAAATGTAAAATTAATTTTTATAAGCAATAAAATGTTGATATGTGTTATTCTAAAATTGTTAAATAATATTGACAAATTTGTATGAAACTAAAGGCACCTATTTGTAAAAAAAAAAAAATACAAACCATATGGGAGCTCTTAGATTTTTCGATGCTCTTAGATGAAAATCTTAGAGCTAATATCAAAACTAGAACCTAAAAATTGAGGCAAGTTAAAACTGAACTTTAGAAACCCTAAATGAGACGAATAAAGAACCCATAACCATAGCAAGCCAAATGAATTAAACAAAGCTTGAAATCTTAGAGATGAGTAACTTAACAAAAACATATCAATGCCAAAACAATTTCATATACTATAACCTAATCAATTCGGTTCGACGTTAAAACCAAGAAAACCCTATAGTTGCTCCTAACTAATCATAATTTCGAAAAACCTTGGATAATATTACATAAGTTAGATAACCCTAATTACCTAATAAGTAATACATGGATAGAAAATCTTGAATTTCGAACCTTACGAAAACGGGTACCTTCAAAAATAAAACAAATATACAATAATTATTCAACTCGGAAACCTTACACCAAATAATTCATCCATTTGATCTCTAACATGTTAATCAAGGTAGTATATCCATATAATATTTAAAAATAAAATAATAAGAAACACTTTCCTATAATACATATTAATTTATCAAGTCAAAATTTCATCAGTTAAACCAAACCACATCCGTACCAATCACTACCATGCAAATCGAAATAACACCACCAAATAACAATAAAAAATAAAATTGCAAACTACTCGGCATTATAGTCAACTCATAAATAGAATCTTAGATTCAGAACTAAAGCAGGAACATTAAAGTAAAACCTAGTCAATGTTTAACCTTAGAAACACTAGACTTGATTAAATAATCCCGAGAATCGTAAAATATTAAATAAATTAAAAAATAGAATAAATTCAAATTATGAACCAAATATATAGTATAAACTAAACCCCTAGCTTTTGTTGTTATAGCTTTACGAGTTATTTTTAAAACCAAAATCCTAATCGAAACCCTAAAAGCAAACCTAGTTCAACAATAATTTTTTAGAGACCTAAATCCAGTAAGAGCGCCTTAAAACACTAAGACAATAAAAATGAGATAACTTTATATTATAATCCAGAAAAATGTCATATGCCTTAAAAAGATCATATTCAACAAAAATTCATTTATTTCGAACTCGAACAAGATCAGTTTTTTATAAAGACACATTATACTAAATTTTTATTTAAGGAAGCATGCTAAATTGTTATTGATTTTATAAGAAATCATGAGGAATTGGTACTCAAGTGTGCTTAATGTGATATTTCAAGTCTTGAAGGAATTATAATGCAAATATAATCAAAATGGAAAGAACTTATGTAAGTTTGGAAAAATGAAACATCTAAGGCTGGCCAAAACAAACTTAAACACAACAGGCTCATATAAGACATTCAATGCTCAGCAAGCATTGGAGCAAACAAAACCGGCCTAAATAACAAAATAGTAACAGCCTTAAAAAATTTACCTATAAGTCAGTTATTCATGAACCAACACCACCGACTTTATGCCAGCCTTGCACAGACACAAATTCAAAATTATCAACGCTGGCTACTAGAATAGAGCAACGCTGTCGCTTTGGATCAGAATTCGTCAGCCTCATTAAAATATCTGTACTTAAAAAAAATTAATTTCTATGCCATTGGGTAGACACTAGCTTCAGTCAAATCTAGCAATGTAAACATCAACGCCACCAGTGATTTGCTCTTGAAAATTTTGTCAACCAATGTACGTCGGCCACTGGCATTTAGCTAGCGTTGCCCATGCACATAGTATCGAATTCATTAAAGCCACCTCAATGCCATTGCAATATTGCCAATTTTTTTTATTCGACTTCCTACGCCAACAAGGTAGGTCGACAACATACATTGGGAAACGGCCTGCCAATGTCCTGTCTTTTGCTTTTCCTGTATTTTTCTTATAATAATCATCGTCCATTGCATCAGTATTCCAATTTTTCCATTCGATCAGATCTGAGAATTACTTAAACATTCCAAAACAATTGAAAATCTCTAGAAAAAGAAAGAGAATTTCGTGGAATTTACTGGCTAAGACATTCTTTAGCCAAAGGATAGTTTATGGGTTTCAGTTCTTCAAGGATTGTGAGATATAATTGATTTGTTTTATACTGATTTTTATTTTGGATATTTATATATCGTCTGATTGTTTTGTCTTTATTATCTTATTTGACTGATACAAATTAGGGCCCATTTGTTCAATTAGCAAGGTAATATACTGCTAATTAGAATATCAAATTCGTAACTATTTTATTATCTAATATTTGTAGCACAATAACATGATTGATTATGAGATAGCTAATTGATTGTGTTATGAGGATATATAATCTAGTCTGAATAGGTAATCTTATGATTGGTTGGCTAGAATTGGTAGTTTTTTCTGTTATTCATGCTATTGATAGATTAAACCCTAATAGCTTGTTTAGGGTTGTTTAATCAATAATGAAAATAATCAAAGAGCTAGTTTTGATTATCGAAAAAGTAATGAGAGATAGGTTGTTAGAGCTTGTTAATGACCATAACCAATTTATCCAAAAAAAAAAAAAATAAAAATCTTTACATCAATGATCAATCCTATGAACTGAATTATGATAACATCTTTGGTTAGGAACTCCTTGATATTGAATTAATTCTTGAATTTTGTTTACTTGCTTTAGATATAATTATTTTTCTTATTTCTTAGAATTCACAAGACCCCTCCTCTTCTTTTCTTCATCTAATCTTCAAATAGAAATAAATTTTACCAATCCATGTAGATTCGACCCTACTTACTGCTATGTCCAAATCTTTTAGAGTAGAAATATATATTTGTTGGATTGACATCCACCAGTTTTCAAATCAGGACACCGACATACAAAATGAGGTAAAATATCTCGACAAAAAATCTAGACTATATATAATAAGAATTCATAAGAAATCATATACAATTTTTACGGCTTATAAAAATGCAGTTATGACTTATATACACGTATTTTTATCTTTATCGATAATTTATTTGTCTTGTTTACTATTCATTTACTATTTACTACTTAACCCTCTCGACTTTTTCTTACACCTATTCTCACACTATCTCTTACATCTCTTACAATTATCTTTTTCCATGAAACTTTACTACGTTATTACTTAATTTGTCTTATGCTTCATTACATTTTCTACTTAAAATTAATTTTTTTCTCTCTCTCTATCTCTTTTGTGCAGCTGCTGCCCCCTTCCCTTTCTCACTCATTTTCTATTTCTTTTTCATTTATATTCCTTCTTTTATTCCCTCTAATTTTCTCCTATAAATACCTATTTTCTTCTTCACTTCTTACATACTTTTCATTACCCATAAAAAACACTATCAATTTTTCTCCACAACTTTTCTCTCTAAAATTTTCTCTCAAACACTTTCCTTTCCTCTTTCATCCATATACAAATCCCATCTCTTGTTTTAGGTGAAAACACTAAACATGCTCCTCATACATATTATTTATGCAAGTGGCATGAATGTTTATGTCTTTAATTGTTTTCCATATGAAATTCCCATGATGCATATATAAGGGAATGGGAATGTAAGACATATATTATTCATATCACAATGTTATATTAATGATCATAATATGTTCTTTTTTCTTATTTCATTTTGCTAACCTAATTTTTATATTAATATGTATACGTAATACTTATATTCTTTAGAGCCTAAATGCTTACTAATCTAACTTTATTTATTTAATGCATGAATTTATTTCAAGCAAGTTATTTATTTTATATATTGAGACTTATCCTTAATCGAAGTCTTAGACTTGTCTATCTTCAAGTGAAAACAAAAGGGGACTTATCCATTTCTAAGTCCCGGAGAGCCTCGAAAATATAAAAGGACTCCCATATTTTCTTATTGCTTATCTTGTATTACTTATGAGACTAGAATTATTTGAAGTCTCAGAAAGTCTTGAAGAAGATGTAAGACTTCCATGTTTTTTCTTTCTTTATGCATTTCTTATTTTAATGGTGACTAGAATTTATTCAATTCACGGGGAGTCTTCATGACAAACTAAGACTTCCATACCTTTATTTTTATATTTGCTTATTTTTTTATTATTTATCTCTAATTTTTATGTTTTGATAAGTCTATACTAATGATTTTATCTTTAGTATATTACTATATTTTTACTCATGTACATACATGGTCATAAGTAATAGTATCATAACAAACTATCAAAGATGTGAAAATTTATAATTTCCTATTTTAAAAAACGACTTTCAAAGACCTTATTTTCAACACTTAGGAAATACGGTCATAAAAATAGTTACGCAACTAAATTTTTCAAAATATCAAAATGAGTTTTTTTTTAATGCAAATTTTGATAATTCTTTATTATACAATTTTTTCTAAAAATCTCTCTATAATACATATACCGATCTTTTGTTGAAATAAAACTTTAGAACAAGTCAACTTTCTAATTTTCTCATATGAAAAACCTTAAGGGTATTTCTAAATGTAAATCAACCTTGAGTAAATTATCTAACAACCCCATAAAGGTTCATGTGATGAAAAATTATTAATTAAGAAAGAGTTATTATAAGAATAAAATATTTATGGAATTAAATGAATATAAACCATAATTTTTCTTAGCTAAGTATCACATTAATAACAAACTAAGGTTGGTGATTTTATTTAAAAATCCAAAAAAAAATTTTTCCATAAACTTAACTTATCACCTTCCATAAGAGATTATTTGCAAAAATTCTATATTCATGCAACATCACTAGGATCATGCATGTAATATGAATTACTATCACTACTATATGATTTCTAAAGGTAGATATATTTTATTCTTGTCCTAGGATGTCCTCATGAAGTAAAATGTTGAAAATACAAAGAAATAAGGTTTGGAATGAACCAGGCGCAATTTTACTAACCCATTTCGAACCATAAATGACCTCAAATGTTAAAATAACTTTACAAATAGATAGAACATTCGAAGTAGTAGAAAACGATTACTAATATGCAAAATTTCAAGTTAAAATGAGCAAGTTATGGCCATTTTAAGTTGGAACTTTCATAACCAGGAGAAATGATGTGAATAAAATAAATAAGTTAGAAATTAAGTAGAACCCTATGAAATACTCATTCTGAGTATTTTTTTTGTTTAAGTGACAAGGAATTTAACGTGCCATTTCAAGAAGATTATTTTCGACTAGGAATTACTCTAATGGACAAGTGAGTTTTTCCTCTTAAATTCATTACTTTGTTTGTACTTGTAAAGTAGTCGCATTAGCATATTAAGAAAAGATAAAAATGGATATGTATTGTTGATTATCAAGGGATAAGCATGTGTTTTTTCGCTTGTGTGATTAAGTGAATACTAGGCATCTAGGTATACTGTAACCCTAGAACGTTTAACAACGTTTATTCATTTATATGCTTAATCGCTATGTATGTTCAAATTGATTGATCATCCTTAATGAATCTTAACAAGAGATGGTGTTAACAAGAGAAATGGTCATACATAGCATCTGTCGAGTCATATTTCAAAAGGTTGCTACTTCGATGCATAGAGTTGGATGGGCAGTAATTGTGGTGGGACATAGGCCATAATTCTTCTTAGTGAATCCACATCGCTCGAAGAATGCGACTCTAGGTTTGGGGTCGTGCCAATCCATCGCTATGGGTGATTGCCTAGAGACTAGCAGTAGAAAATCATGGAAACCTCCATCAATAATTTCCTAACCCTTGATATGGAGGGCATTAATCCATTCTATGCATAGGTTCCGAATAACTATACATAGGTGTGATTTTTATGTGATTGTTGCATAAGCATAGCATATTCTTTAACTAACAAACTTGTTTGCTTATTTATGTCGATGCGAGTGACAGAAAAATATCTCACTAGGCATGTTGTAAGCTTAAACCCTTATAGATCTTGTTTGAAACATGCATACTTGAGGCTTGACTCAAGAAATAAGATCACAAGGGAATCACTAGTGGATTTTGGAACTTTAATGAAAGATCTGGGAGCTTAAGACGAAGTTTCTCTATGAAACCTTTTATGTTAAATATTTTTACTTTGGAGATTATTATGATCAATTGTACCTTTTAAACTATATGTGGTCATTAGCTGGGGTATACCCTTAAGAAGTGTAATCTACCTTATTTAAGTTTAATGATATATAGTGTTTTTGCGTTGCTATATAATTGCTACCATCATAAATTACGCAACTCCAATGTCTTCCCTTTATTATGAAGAATACCTTATGCATGATATGTAAGCCTTTGTATGACTAAAGTAGTCATTCCTAGGCTTTAATATTGTATACAACGGACTGCCATGTTTAGGATACCCCTCGAGGCTTGACATCATGTGTTTGCAAATTGGTCAAAATACAAGTAATATTTTATAATTAACCTTAAAAACAAATGCACTTAATTGAACTAAAAACAAAGTAGAAAATGCTTTAAAAGAAGAAAAAAGTAAGGCATTACATGAAATTGGAGATAATTAGACTTCATTGAAGATGAACTTCAAGTCTAATCAAGAGAGCAACAAACTAGTAATAGGGAAAATTCATGCAACCCCAGGCCATTGTTTGATGTTAGACCAAAATCAAACAAAAAACCTATTAAAAAATTCAAACAAAAAACAAAATCCATAGCTAATTGATTGCTTGTTCTTAACAAACATTCATATTCTTACAACCACAACAAGCACAAAAGGACAACAACCTAAAAAATAAGCCAAATTCATAGCAGTTTACAATGTTCTTCTAGCTAGTTGATCACAACAACGTCATCAGACTTCTTTCCCTTGCATGTTCCTTATTCTGAATAGTTTTTGCATGGTGTTAGCTTTAGGCAGCTGCTACTTTGCATGATGAACGAAACAAATTTTGACTTGATTGATTGCTTCTTCTTAACATCACGTGTCTCACCCTCAATGCGCATCTTACCTTCACCTCCAATATCATCTTCTCCTTTGAGCTGCCGTCTTCATCATCAACTGTGTCTTCATGAGTAGTTGTGTCTTCTTCTTTAGCTGTATATAATTTTCCCTCACATGCAATGTTATCATTGATAGCCATATCGATTGAAGTAGGGTGTGTTGTGCTTGTACCTCCTAATGGATCTTTAGGAATTAGGAATGGAGTGTTTTCAAGATACGACCAAATCATGTTGTATACTTCCATGGCGTCCTCCCTGTCCAACCTGATCTAAGAGAAGCAGTAATCCATGCCATCAACCTTGAATGACAAATCAAAGCATAAATGGTTATTAAGTAAATGAAGCAAGTCTAAATAATTATGCAATTGTCAATAGATTACTTTGGATTGTTTCTGACTATTGCAAGTGTCAATAGGTTGCTATTCTTTGGTGCAAGCATCACTTGCTGTTTGGTTGCGAGTTGCAGTTCATTTTTACTACTTCTTAATGACTTGAAAAGTTGGTTGTGCTCCATGCTCACTGTAACAATCAGCTACTTTTTTTATTGTTGCGTGGAAAAAATATTAGCTCATTTACAGAAATTAAATGAATGTAATGTTTCAACATCATATATGTTGACCTGACCTGCTTATATAGCTCATATTGGAGAAGCTTAGACCCCTCACTTAAACAAAATCCTCTTTGATTATGCCCAATTTTATTGTAATTTGTACATGTTGTTGGCCTTCCATGCTGACTCATTTTATCGAAGCTTGATTGCTCTAAATCCTCCTTCCTTCTATTCAGTCAGATTCTTCCTCGTTTGCTGTGTTTGGGGAGTGGTTCGAGGCCATCTACACCATTTTTTCACCAAATTTCTCACCACAAATAGAGGAAATTGTGTGCACATAAATCTTCTAAAAGGTGTCCTTTCTGTAAGCTTTGTCCACATAAGCTTCGAGATCTCTTCCTAAGTTAACTATAGCACAAATGGCATGACAGTAAGGAATTCTTGTCAAATCACGATCTCTGCAAAGACATGATTTCTTCTCCAGATCCACTATGTACCTATACCCATCATGTTAGATCTCAAACTCAATGTTTCCCCCAAAGTATATCTCATACCATATTGCTTTTTCTTTGTTTTTCTCAAGCTTTTTTACTATTCTTGGACAAATTTTCTCAGGCTACTTTTTGAATTCAACTCTTTGTTTCTATATTATACCCTTAACATAAATGCGTATGCCTTCTAACATTGTCACAATTGCTTTGCACCTAGCCTTTAGTACCTTCCCATTAAATGCCTCACAAAGATTGTTATCCACAATGTCAAAACAAACATCCGTCTCAAAAGGGCCTTACACAAGCTTAGGCTCTATCCTCATTAGATCCTCTCATGCCTCCCTGTTAGCCCTTGTAACCGCTGTAAATAATCCTCTAAATCAGGCAGAGCCATAGCTTTGGCCATTAACCAGATTGTCTTCTTATAATATGTACACTGATATCTCTTGCTCGGTTAGCTTAAAAGTGTCATGCAAACATCCGTGCTCTAGGTTAGGGAGATGTTCTTCAATGACAAATACTACTCCTTACGAACATTGATATATATTATAAGCTCGTGTAAACTTGGAATCCAGGTTGCTATGTAAAAATAAATATAAGGTTTACGGAAAGAAAACCTTTTGTTGATCCATAATGAACGTCCACTCACGATGTAAACCCCTAAAGTTTTGTGATTGGTTTAGCTTAAACCCTAATAAGAAAGTCAACCGGAAACCCTAAAGTCAACAAAACCCTAGTTAGACGTAATGGTTTAAGTCCAGCAATCCTGAATAAGCAACCCTAAGAAAGTAAATAAGAGATTAGTATATAGAATAGTTCGTAATTACATAAGGAAGCTTGAAAAGATCATATTAGTAAAACCGCGAATCGTTTTGAACCCAAACAAATACAGTTCTTGAAAAATGTGTCATGGAGCTTGGAATAGTAAACATATTCCGGATATACCATTAGACACATAAGAATGTAAGGTTTTCAAAAATATTAGTTTTATAATTTTTCGATAAGTAAAAATATCAGATATCGTAATTATAAGTGTATTTTCTTACTACAGGTATTTTATTAGTCATATCTACTTTATATTACACTATTCATTACTATTCTACACTATTTTTTTATCTCTACTTTTTCTAACACCTACTCTTACAACACCATAACATATTACCTTTACTTTTTACGTTTCTCATAACTTTATTTCACAGCTACCTTACTTATTACTTCTTTTAATCATTAAAAATACAAAAAATAAAACCCATCTCCCCCTCTCTCTTGAATTGTTGGTGCCCTTGTCCCCTCACCCACCCCCCCCCCCCCCCCCCCCCCCCCCCCCCCCCCCCCCCCTCCCCTCCTCTCCCTTATTTTGTTTTAATTTTTCTTTTATTTTAATCACCAAAAATTCACTACTCATTTCCTATAAATACCCCCTCCTCTTTCATTTCTTTACAATTACTACTCACAAATTTCTACCACATCTCTCTCAAATTTTTCTCTCAACACTCTCTCCAAATACTCTCTCAAAATAATCTCAAACCACCTTCTACATACACAAAATTATAACCACATAATACTTCAAAAACCCTTTTTAGGTAAACTTTTCTTTATATTCTTTTTCTCATGTCATGTAACTTTATGACCATGGTGTAAGTTTCCAAAAACTAAATGTTATAGAAGCTACACTATGTTCATGTATTGTTCTTATTCATGAATATCTATTTATGTTTATGTTGTTATTTTACTTTGTTCATATATTATTGTTATTATATCTAAGTATTATTATGTATATATATATATATATATATTCTTTAGAGCATATAAGCTCACTTGAAATTTATTTATTTTCATGCAAAGTAATTTATTATTTTTTCATTGCAATTTATTTATTTCTTTTATTTTAAGACTAGTCTCTAGTCTTAGACTTGTCTCATCAAGTTAAAATAATTTTTCTTTCTTTATTTTATTTCTTTCTTTTGAGACTAGTCTACTTCTTAGTCTCGGGAGCCTTAAAGAAGCTAAGACTCCCAATACTTGACTTTATTTATTGTTTATATTATTTTTGTTTGTTATTATTTCTCATAAATCATGTTCATTAAGATATTGTCCAAATTTTCAAAACTCCAATTATATTTGATAAAAATGAGATTTTATCACCTAAAGGATAGTTTTACATGAAATATAAAATCTATGGTTAAACCAAAGTAAAACTCTTTTCCAAAACTTTAGGAATAACTCACTACAATTTTTAAAAGCTATTTTTGTTTTGAAAAAGGTTTTTAAATCCTTTCATATTACTTGTTTTCTTAAAAGAAGATGACTTTGATACTAAAATAATTTTATAATATAAGGAAATCCCTTAAAACAAAAACAAGAGTTTCCAAAACCAAGATTTTTCAAATAAAAAGTCAAAGAAAACAAGTGGGAAAAGTAGTAATGTTGAGAATTTAGAAAAGAAGAAATTCATTTTTATCAAAAAGTCACTTAGAAAAATAGTAAGACAAACATAAAGTGATTCTTTAAAAAAAAAAAAGGAATCAAAATATTCATTTTAAAGGATTTATAAAATGGATTTCTTGTAAACTATAGTTTTCTAAACTCCTAATTAACATTGTTTTACCCAAGAAACATGGTTGGACAAAAACACTTGAGCATGGATAAAATATGAGCTAAGTATCTATGAAAAATGAATTTTCAACTATATAGATAACTAAGTATTTATTAAATAATTTTTGAATGATTTAATGTTTGAAACAAATTGCTTTTGGGTTAGGGAAAATTCGTGGTGAACCTGATCACCACTGTTTTGGGCCTAAATGATCTAGTTTGATAAAAATAGTTTTAGAAATGGATAGATCTTTTCGAGTAGGTAAATCGATACATTATATGCACAATTTCGAGCTAAAATGACCAAGTTATGGCCATTTCAAATTGGAATTCTCTCTTATACGAACTTTGACGTTCTCATGATATTGTTGTGTCAAAATTCAAGAAAGTCATCAAGAAATACTCATTTTGGGTATTTTCCTTGACTAGGTGATTCTGAGGAAGGATACTCATACTAAGAGGACTATTTGACTAAGTAGATTGTGTAAACGACTCATCCGTTTAGAGAAGTATCAACATGGCATCGTGATTTGTTTTCTTAAAGTACTTTACTTGATTGTGCTTGTAGTTTTTCGCATTAGAATTAAGAAAAGACAAATTGATATGTATGCGAAAAATTTGTTGAAAGGATCCTAAGATTATCGAGGTTGGAATTGATTAAATGTTTGTTTTAGTATAACACTTGATTTGTATGAAATTCTATGATCACCTTAAATTTGATAATAATGATGATATGATATCATAAATAAATTGATTCATGCATACCACGAAGTGAGTCACATTGCATTAGGTTATTATCCTTGGGTGGGAAGGATGGTAGCTTAGGTCGAAAGCAACACTTGGCGGTTATGATCGAGAGCGATTGCTTGGCAACATGGAATTAAATGCTTGGCAGAAGTCGAAAGCATGGCTCAATTCAAGTAACTTAATACTTGGCAGTATTGATCAAAAGCATAAATTTTTAACTAAAACTACTTGTTTTGAGGTTACGTATCACCAAACCCCGAATGGAGGGCGTAAATCCATTCAACATATAGTTCGGAAAACTACATGCTTGTTTGCCCACGTGTATGTTGCATTTCATTTGTTTGCTTAAATAACTTGTTTGAATTTCATTACATAAGAAGTTATTTATGAAATAGTTCTCACTAAGCCTATTAGCTTATACCCCTATAGATATCTTTTGCAGTTCACCTATTTGTGGTTAAGGCCACGTGACCCTGCAGTCAGTATTTTCCTTTTTGTTAAGGAATTTCTATATGAAGTTTAGTGTTGGATAAGATATAGACTTCATAGAAATATTCTTGTAATAGATTATAGTTATTTTTGGCTGGAGAATGCCTCTAAGTTTTGTAAGACAATTGTCATGATCAAATGAATATTATGAATCCTCTTTTCTTAATTTGTTTTATATCCTCTTAAGCTTCATAATTCCATGTACGGTCCTCTAAAATTGTGAGAGCACACCTAACACTTAATATCGGAGTTTCTGGGAATGACTAAGGTTGTAATACTTAAGCTTTAATATTGAGTGTGGCGGATTGTTACGTTTAGGGTACCCCTTGGGGCGTGACACACGACCATCCTTTTCATCAATGTGCAAATCTTCCATAAGTGCTTTAATTAACCAAGTCCACACATCTTTGCTTTCTAGTTTTAGAATCGCCCAAGCTATTGGTACATTTTGCATCTCGAGCTGTGGTTTCCAACAACTCACCATGCATACTCCTTTAAAAAAAACAGTCGCCTAACATAATCATCCTCCTACAGCCAACAAATAACCCATCTTATAGGCCCTTGAAGCATATATAGAGGTGATCAAACTTTGGTTTTCCTATTTCAACATCCTTCTGGACCTTCATCATTATCGAAGACCCTGGGTTCGTTTAGTGTAGTTCCTCTAAGTTGTCCATAGCATTGCATATTCCTTTTTGGTAGGTTTTTGTGGACTTTGTCCCTTGCACGTTACATTGGTGCAATCTCACATTCACCCATCTAAGATCTTATTAAACTTTTAAATTCTACCAGCTTCATGTTTGGACCACTCGTAGTGTAGGAATGGGTACCTTTGTAATCAAGCCACTCTTCACCCTTTTGTTCACAAATGACATACCGTAAGTATGCTTGTTACTATAAGTCTTAACCCAAAATGATCTCGTTTGATTTTCAAGTGATGCATACACACCCCAGGGGCAACCTTCTCTTGTCACTTAATCCTCACATTCTCCTTTATATTCCTGGCAAAAGTAAACTCCTTCTACTAAGTAATTGTATGCCTTATTACTGCATCTTTGAATTCCTGTGGACTTTCAAATAATATTCCTACAGCAAACTACACTTTCCTAGCATTTGGGTCAAACACTATAATTATTCCTCTTATTTCCATATTCTTATCCATCCCCGCCCTCCTCATCTATCACAAAATCATCATTATCCCTGTCTTCCCCATAATATGTGTTTAAAGTACCATCAAGTACTTCATTAGCCAATTGCTTTAGTTCACTTGGCTGAGCATTTTCTTGAACGCTTTTCAACTACAACCTAGATTTAAACTCCTTTATTATCTTTCAAGCATCATCCAACTCATCATCAAATGCATCATCACTTAAACAACCTTCAATGTCAACGCTATCTTACTTCTGACCTCCTGACTCTAGCACATCATCCCCATAATTGTGAACAACTACATCTCTTGTATGAAAACCATCATCCCTTACTCTAGTGGATGAACCAGTTCATTCGAATGTTTTATGTAAACTTCAATGCTTCTGTATGTCCCTAAAATATTCAAAAACTATGGGATACAAAAGTCATCATTAACTAATCTAAAGCCATCAGCCAAGGTTGAGCTCGGAGTAAGAAATCGCACGACTTCAATGTTATAGCACCTGACCTTTGTAACTAGCTTTGGATTCAAGAGATCGAATGAGGTATTCTCTATGTCAACCTTAAATTACATCATGCTTTCCACTGACCTATAGAACATCGTGATTGTTCTTCACGAACTTGCCTCCATGATGGACATATATAGGATACCCTGAAATCTTTGTGTGCCTACAATTGACAATGAAGCAACACATCATTATAGGGCCACCCAATTCTTTAGATATTATGAATAGATACAAGCAGCAGAACAAATAATTGAATTGGGACCACAGTCTAATTCTATAATCACCAAACTTATATGAATAATGAAACAAAGTAGTGACACATGAAAAAAATACGTTGAGCATTCATTGCATTGCATATAACTAAAGTTGGGCCCACAACCTAATTCAACGCATTCATAAATTACAAACAACTTCGTTTGATGGATACACCACAACCTAATAACAAAGGAATAGAGAGTTCTCTTACCTACTTGGTGGTTATACTGCATGTATCCGATTCAAAGTCATCTTCCATGTCTTTTGCCATCTAGGTTGTTCTACCACAGTGATAATGGTGGGATGGGCTAGTGGATGAAAAATAAATGTCAAATGGACAAAAGGGCAAAACATTCAATTTATTGGTAAGGAGGGTGTTGAGAAAATTAAATGCATAACTTGAATGCATGGAGGAAGTAAGACTTAATAAAAGACCAAGAAAAACCAAAAGAAGAAGCCACAACTGCCCGGTTAAAGGGTCAAGAAAATAATAAATAAACCAAGTTAGCAATGGACTGACGTCCATCATCTACTAAATAAATAGAGGAGTTGAATTGCCATTGTCTCAAAAGTACAAACACTAAATTGTCAAATCTTAAAAATTGGACACTAAATTGCCAAAATCTAAAAGTATAAGCACTACTCTTACCTTTATCCCTAGAAAGAGGCATCGATATCTACTGTAATGTCCACCCTAAAGAAGCGTGGTAGGTTTTAATAATGAAAGGAGAACTGGAATTGGCAAAAGAATAATCATAATAATAATAATATAATAATAATAATAATAATAATAATAATAATAATAATAAAAGAGAATTGAAAAGGAAGGAGAGAAAGAAGAAGAGGAAAAGTATTCTAAGAAGAGCATTACAACAACTTTTGTGTACGCCTCTATCTAAATAGATAAGTTTTTTTTCTTAATTTTTTTAATTAAATGTGGTAAGATTTGTTTTGAATTATCAATTCCATTGGTTTAGGGCATAACTTATGTGGGCTTCGTAGGTCTATACATAGGTAATGACCTATACCTAATCCCTGAGTCATGGTCCAGACTAGGGATGTAACTGGATAAGTTGTTATAGGGTTCTCGACCCGCCTCATTAGTTAAAAACCCTATCAGGTTTTAGGGTCAGGTTTTAATATATAGTAAAAACCCTATAGGGTTATAGCATTGGGTTTGGATTATATAACAAATTTGATGGATATCCAACAACTCGGCACTATGATTTAAAAAAATAAATGAAAACATTACTAAAGAGGTAAGTCAAGGAAATGAGACATGCAAGAGCTACCATCTTTTCTACCTTCTAGAGATTTTTTTTTATTTTACAGTTACTAAACTAGTTAAAGATATTAGAACTTTTCATTAAAATTTGTTCAAGTCATGTTTGCTTTAATATTGTTCAATGTATTATATTTTAGCTCTAACATGAGATTTAATCTAACCATGTGCTTAAAATTTTATGCCATTGTCTATGTCTCATAAGTAATATATTTATATGTTTAAATGTTAAATCATGAATAGGCTCTTACACATATTCTATCTATTCCACATACATTTTTCATTTTTGAATGTATAGAAAACGTATGTCACTGCCTTCTCTTACATTTATTATATTTAAAAATAGGTTGAAAAAAAAAGATTATAAGGTTATAGGGTCGGGTTCTAAGTTCTAAATAAAACCCTATAGGGTGGGTTTGGATATAGTATGAAAACACTATAGAGTTATAGGATCAGGTTTAGTAGAACCTATAGCGTAACAAGTTAGGTTTCAAGTTCATATGATCCATCTGAAACTCAACTCGATTACATCCCTAGTTCGGATGGGGCATGGTAGTGTTGTGGTTACAATTCGACCTATACATCCATGGCTATATGTATATTTTTTACTTCAATGCCCACATATACATATATTGGAAGGATATTAAACGAAACATAATGGTATTGCGTGTGATAATAAGAAAAAGGACTCAAAATTACATATGATGATTAAAGAAGAAATTTATGTTAAACTGAATTATTCTACATTTGATTTTGATGAGAACAAACACAGTTATGTAAATCTTTTTGTGAACACACTTCATTTGCTTAAGATTGATAATCTATATAAGTAAAAATATTTGTTGAGGAATCTAGTTGTGTTGTGCTTTGCTTTTATGCTTGCAGGATGGCTCGCCGTACAAAACAAGAAAGCACAGCCTTGATCAAGTTCAAATCCAAGGTACGATGAGTTCATCTTCGCGCCCATTTTGGACGACGAGCTGGTAGAAAGTTACATTAGTGAGCTGATGGATTATAAAGTGACCGTTATGTGCATTTAATGTTTGTCGTCTATTAGACGTAATCTCCAACAGACATTTGAACTTTTAAAGTCTATAAATATACATTCCTTGCGAGGTTCAAACAAGTTTTTAAAATTTCATTTGCAAATAAACAAATTAGAAATCTTCTCATTATTCTTGTACTTTTCTTCATTATTTCGCAAAATCTGCAAAAAGAGAGAAAATTAAATTAGTGCTCTGTTCTGTATTTGTAATCTGTAAGACAGTACTATAAAAGAGGTGAAATCATTTATTCCCTGAGTATTGTAATTTGTATACTATTCTATTTGAGATTGTGTGTTTGGTATTGACAAAGTGTGTGAAGTCCTCTATGATGATTTGTGTGATCATGGAGATTAGAAAGTTAGCCTATTTGGATTGTTGAATTTTTATCTGTATCGATAACTTATCGGCATTGGATCAATATCGATTTGGCTTGATTACTTTTTCCTTAGCATCATATCTATATCGATTCAGTATCAGTTTGGTTTGAAAACAAAACCAAAATGATACCAAATCTGGTATCCAAATAGGACGGTATGAAGTTTAAAAAATAAATACGATCCGCGTCTATGAATTGAAAGGTCCAAATAATAAAGATAAAGGATGATATATATATATATATATATATATCTTAATCCTAATTAATATTATTTTGGTAAAGAAAATCTTAATTAATATTATGGATATCATTAACAATAAATGCACTTGAATTTTTTTTATCATGTTGGGTCCCTACTAAGAAAATCCAAATCCAAAATTGCTTTCACCACATCAAGCTCACCGTGCTAAAACAAAAGTTTACAGGTCATGGAGCTTCAATTATGCACTTGGACCACATAAAATATGATGTAATGGACTATAAGAGGACCACAATAGGGATTCATCAAGACCGACAGGACCACGACCTTAATCGTATCATCTTTCGTCATTTTCGACAATGGGAAACGTTTCGAAGCAACATTTTGCGTGATGAATTTGCTTCATTGATGAAATGTGGGCACGTCGGAATTTATTTTCGGTAAATATTGCAAACGATATCTAATTTTAGCAAAATACATAATTAAGTATCAGAACTTTAAAATTGATTAATATAATACCTAAAAAAAACTTTCGTGGGAGCTAATAAATATCATGGAGGTATTGTTTACGTGCAGAAAAAGTTCTTTAAGGTACTAAATTGATCAATTTCAAAATTCAAATATTAATTTGATTAATTTTAAAATTGGGTCAATTATAAAAACATGACCATTATTTTCACCATTTGCAAACAGATGATCTATGTTAATATTTTTGATAAATAGGTGAGTCGAGTTTTATACAAAAGTGTCTATATTATTTAATAATTTTAGAAAAAGACACATGTCAATATTTTATTGATCATAAAAATTAATTTTATACTTTTTTTCAATTTTCTCATCTTAAAAAATAAATTTTGATATTTCATTTTATGTTATTTTATTGAGAAATACTTTTATTAAATCAATCTCTCTATTTCAATAAGACTTTAACACTACCCTCTAATATAACTAATTATATTGATACTTTTATATAAAACTCAAGTCGTCTATTTATCAAAAAAATTAACACGAGTCATGTGTTTGCAAATTGGTCTAAACACAAGTCATGTTTTTATAATTAACCTTTTAAAGTCCACATATACAGTTGTTATTTTATCAAAGTTAAAGTATCATTGACTCATAAATGAATTAATATATATATATATATATATTATTGTATTTGATTTATGCATGTTGTGCATTTGTAATCCAAATTAAAAAAAATGAAAATGAAAAAGAAAAAAAAAGAAAGATTAGATTTGATTTTAGGGTTTGTTTAGATTGTTGATTTTTATCTTTATCTTATCTATATCTATATTTTACTTGTACATTATCTATCTGATCTGTTGGATCAGTTTATGAGTAAAATATTTTTAATGTATCTTTTCTTTGTTTTTTTTTTTTTAAATAACAAAATGGATACCAAAACGACCTAAAATAAGATGAAATAAATAAACCCTTAGACTCTTATACAACCATGTTAGCTATGATTTTATAAGTTAAGAAATTTTTGTACTTTTAGTTGGGGTTAATGACACAAATGATACCTAAATTTTTGCAAAATATGTAATTAGGTACCTAAAGTTTGGAATTGATCAATTTAGTACCTAAAAGAACTTTTCATATACGTCAATAGTACCTCATTCAAGTTCTCTTAAGTACTAAATTAATTAATTTCAAAGTTTTTCAGGTACTAAATTGATCGATTTTAATATTTAGGTACTAAATTGATGAATTTAAAAGTTCAGGTACCTAATTGTATATTTTGCCGAAGTTTAAATACCATTTGTGACATTAACCCTTTTAGTTATCAATCTTTTCAATAACAAAAAGCAATAGTAATTTTAATTAAAACTCATCTTTTGAGTTGCTTGTATATATTAACGTATTATTGCTCTTGAGTGTTTGTTTTATAAGTTTTTGTCATTTGGTTTTGCTATAGGCACACTCATTACAAATCCCATAATCTGAAATCCTAAGCAACACTAGCTTAGAAAGCTTGGTTTTTCAACTTTGTAATGTCGTATTTGGTTTACTAGAATGAAATTGTCATTATGTCTTTATTACTAGGAAATAGTTATTCACTTGTTTGGTTTGTAACAAAATTTACCCTAAAGAATACTTATTTCATATAATATGGAATAAAGAAGAAATTTTTGTTACTTTCCTTCATCAGAGAATTTCTATTGCCGATAGGATACACTTTATTTTCCAAAACTTCCAAATTATAAGATAAAAAGAAATGCTATTTCTCTCTAATTTTATTCAATTCAAGAAATTAAACATGGCATAGTTGGTAGTATGTTATAGAGCATCTTTATTGCAAGTTGCTTAGTACAAGTCTACATGCCAAGCAACTTTCTTTAATAATAAAGTAAGGTCCTTGAAGAATTGCTTGGTGAAGCAACCTTCTCTCAATTTTGTATTAACTAAAATGTGCTACTTGTCATGTAAATCATGTGGAAAAAATGTAAATTTTATTTAACAATAATCATAGCATGGGACTCATAGAAGTAATAAAAAATAGTTAAAAAAAACTCTCTGGAAATTGTAGAAGGCTAATTTAAATTATGGGCTTTAAAGCCTATGTGTTAGCTTGGACTTAACGTTTTATGTTGAGTGATAAGGCTCACAGAGTCAAGTTCATAAAATTTGGATGAATAAGCGAAATTTGATAGTCTAAGCTTAGAGTAGGGACTATTGAATCAAACTACCCATTCAATCTCAACGCTTTTTAAGTAGCTCATGCATTTAAAGATGCCATCAATGGGTCAGAGAGCTCATGTAATAACCCATCAATAAGAGGAATCACTTTGCCCATTGATGGTTAGTACGATCTCTCTAACATCATCAAGAGTCAATACCTAAAGCTTCTTCTCATTCGAAGGATCTAGAAATTGAAATAAATGTCGTTGTATTGTTGAAATACTCTCTCAAAGGATCAAACATTAGTAAGAGGGAAGAACATATTGTTTGTCATCTAAAACAGTGGGTTGATATTATATAGCTCATCCACTTGTCATTAGTATGTTTGAGCTCCATGAGATTTCCTACTCTTCCTTCCTACCTTCTTATCCTTAGTCATTCCTTACGTGTGCTTTTACGTGGCCACCTGTAATGCAAGATGCACATTGCACATGTGACCACTACAGCAGGATCCACCCCACTATAGGCATGTTTTTTTTTTATTTATTTATTTCCTAAGGGCAATTCATATAAGTATATTGTATTTTATCCTAAAGTGATGCACACAAAAAGTCATGTTGTGATCTCATAAATTGAAAAAAAAAACGAAAAAGAAAAAAAGGATAGAGAAACTACAATCATAAGGAATTGACATTGGGTATATACACACTTAATGAAATATTAAGTTATGAGATCATGTCTAATAGTTATGCAGCTATTTTATTAGTGCATAAGCGTCGAACAACATCATGGCTAATTAAAAAATATATATTTTATATATTTTATGCCTACACCCTTTCAAATTCATCTCAAGAACTTTGGTCGGGGGCAAAATGTACATAATCAAATTTAAATTATGGACTTTCCAAACCTAACCTAGTAATGACCGACTTGACTCTTTAAGCTGAGTGACAAAGATTAGAGAGTTAAATTCATGAAATTAGAAGGACTAAGGGTGATTTGACATGGTAGATTTGGAGTTGGGACCGTTGGACCAAACCAACTAATCTACTCTCAACCTTTCTCAGGAGTTTATACACTTAAAGAAGTTGTCAATAGGTTAAAGAGCTCGAGTAAACCCCCATCAATAGGAGGACTCATATTGCTCATTGATGGTTAGTACGATTTGACCAATGTCATCAAAAGCCAAGCTCTATAAATACCCAGAGGTTCTCCTCATTTTAGGGATCAAGAAATTTCAAAGAAATGTTAGCATGATGCCAAAATACTCTCACAAATGATTAAGCATAGCTTAAAGCAAAGAATATATTGTCTCTCCTTTTATAATAGTGGGGTTGATACTATATAACTCATCTATCTATCATTAATGTGTTCGAGTTGCCTAAGACTTTCTGCTCCTCCTCCCTATTTTCTTACTCTTAGTCATTCCTTACCTATACTTCTACATCACTTTTCTAAAGCCATGTCTATAGCAAGATGAATGATGCACACATATGACCACTACAACCAGATCCACCCCACTACAAGCATGATATATATATTTTATGTATTGCTCAGGAGCAATATATATAAGTATATAATTTAGCCTAAAGCAATGCAAATGAGTTGTGTTGCGATCTTACCAAAAAAAAAAAAAAAAAGAAGAAAATTATAATCACGTGACATTAGCAATGAGCTTATATACACTTGACACTAAACAAATATTATGCTATGAGAGCATGTCTAGCAATTATGCAGTTATTTTATGAGCACACAAGCGTCAGGTAATGTCATATCTAATTAAAACACTTATTTTGTGCCCAACCCAACCCAAAACAACCCCCACCCACCCCAACAAATTACATCTTAAAAACAGTAATTACAGGGCAAGAGGTAGAGGACTAAATCTAAAGTATGGGCTTTAAACCCAATAATGACTTGGACTTAACTTTTGCTTTGAGTGGTAGAGCTTAGATTGCATAAACAATGTTGAAAGTGACTTTTTTTTTTTTTTTTAAGCATTCTAGAAGAAAGAATCTTGCAAATTGTTAGAATATTTATATTTATGATTTTTCATTTAAATCTTACTTATGATCTATATATTTGGATATGAAAAGTAAAATCCTTGATAGTTGAATATCATTTAATATAAATGCCATAATGAAAAAAGATACAAACATTATTCTTTTTATCTCTTATGAAAAGTATTATGTATCTTTAATTATTTTTTAAAATTTTATGTTTCTTCTTATTGAATATTATAAAGTGTTACATATAAAAAGAACAATAATTATAGGTCAAATACATATCTACCATTTTTTTAAATTATTAAAATTAAATTATACAAAAATAATACTCAATTATCAAAGCTATATCACATTATTATATGCGATACCCAATTTTAACATATATCTCATTCATAATCTACGATACAACGAAAATATTACTATGCACTTCACAATTCAGATCCGTGAAAATAATAAAAGGGTACATGCTAATCCAAACATAGTTGTAAAAAGAAGGCCAAGGTGTGTAGGTATAGATGAAGATAACCTAAAGTGATGTGATTAAAGTAGATAAAAAGCTAATTGACATATGAAATGCCAATGATACATAGGGAAGGAGGAGAAGAGAGATCAAAAGTGTTATATAGATAAAAAGCTTATTGAAATATTGAATGTAGAGAGTGCAGAGAAAAGAGAGCGAGACCAAAAGGCTACTTTATTGGCCTTTTCCCCATTAGCTACTTTATTTATATATTGTTTTTTTCTAACAATCGTTATTCCCTAATACATTACTATATACATAATCAGATTGCGTTACATTTATTATTTTTGTGTAGGAATAGCAATACAAATTCAAATCCTATTTATCTCGTTTTAAAAATTCAATATAACGATTTTATTCTTTATTTAATTTGTATTTATATAATTTTTTAAAAATGAAACAGTAAACAAAAAATTATCTCATAACTATAACAAATGGAATTTTTTTAAGTAATTTTAACATCAGTATAAATAAGTCTAACCCTAGCTAGATAATATACAATTCTCTATCAATCCTCGAGTTCTTATAGGTGGAGTGGAAGATCCTACCGCCTCTTGGGGGATTGATTACTCGGGCAGATCGAAGCAACTAGCGTCCACCGACATTATTGAAGGGAAAACCGGATTTATGGATGGTAGTTCATCTTGTGAGAATTCATAGGCCTACGAAGGAACTCATTGGAGAACGATTAGTTATTTGGGCTAAAAGGTGAAGCCGATTGACGATGACGACGACAGGACAATTAATGACAATGAGCTTGAATCAGTATACTATCCACTAATGGTGTCCTTGTTGATTTGTTACTAGGGTAAATTACATCATAAGATATCAACATATAAAAGTAAGTTTATTTAAGATATCAACGTTTAAAATAATTGAAAAGAGATATTAATGTTTCACAAAGTAAATCAAATAAGGTATTAATATTATATAAAGTTTATTTAAGATATCAAAGTTTCGATTAGTTTCATTTAGGTTTCCCAAATTTCCATTTATGGTCAATTATTAATATCTTTTCTTACTCACTTTGCAAAATATTGAAATCTCTATTTAACCAATTGAAAGTCAATAGCTTACATGAATTTATTTCTTAACATTAATTCATCTTTTGAATTGTTTTAAACGTTGATGTCTCAAATGAACTTACTCTCAAATATTGATGCCTCAAATGAAAATTTACCTTTTGTTACTAATGATGACCGACTCAAAAAGAGGATAGAAGAGGAGAGACTATTAAGGGATGGTAGTGTTCGATCTTTCCCTTTTTCTTTCTTTTTCTTTTTTTTGTATCAACTAATCTAATATATAACATATACAATAGTAATAATTATCATGAATCAATGGACAAAAAAAGTTTTGCTAAAAGTGTTGTTCCTGTGAATAAAACATCTAATATGTGTTAAATAAAATAAAAAAAAATGGACAAAAAAAGTTTTGCTAAAAGTATTGTTCCTGTGAATAAAACATCTAATATGTGTTAAATAAAATAAAAAAAAAAGTCTCTAAAATAAATAAAGCACTTCATAACACATGTCAGATAATTATTCATGGAGACATAAAGAAAAAGTAAGCTCAAAATAGCAAATTCTTAGCTCTAGTGGACCATTATAATAACAAAACAGGATCTTCTTGTTCCTTCTTTCTCCATTTTCCTTAATTTTACAGTTTCCCATGTTCTTAAACTATTTTGTAGTGCTAACATCCCCATCCCTATCACTATCACTATCCCTATAGTCAAGCATCATGAACATCAATCTCCAATCAAAACTAACCAAGGTCAATTTTCAATCAAGAATTATAATTTTGTTATTATCGATTGACTGTTAGAAAATCAACAGTAAGAAATAAGAATTTTCTTTAATTCTTTTACATTTTCCATAAGTTGCGGTGCTCTTTGCGTTTTAAAAAACTATTTTTTTCCTTTTCAAATCCCTAAGAGAAGAGAAAACATTGAAAGGGCTTTTATATTAGTAGGTGATAGATGATAAATAAGATATATAGGTAAGGTTTTGTGCAATATACTTATTAATTGCCCTCATTTGTAAAATAATTGTTGGGGTATTTTCAATCTATGTTGTAAGCTTAAATTTATTATAGGCATACTTTTATTTTACTTAGAACGTTTATATAATAATAATAATAATAATTTATGTAAAGTGAGTACGTATATCCAAGAGAGAGTAGTCTACCAAGGATTACAAATAATATAGGGCATCGCTATCCAGTCTATGCATGCATGCATGCATAGCTGTTTCTTTCTATATCCATTATTTAAAAGCACACAAAGCCAACTTCTACAAGCATCTTCATATCTGTCTCTTAACTCAAGGCCACTGTAACGCCACCACCACCACCTCCATAATGGCTCTAGCCACCCTATCTCCCACTAACACCTTCTTCATCACCTGCTTCGCCATTGCCCTAATCCTCCACTTCCTCATCAAAACCTTATTTAAGCCCAACCCCAAACCCCTTCCACCACCAAGCCCCCCCTATCCCTCTCATCGGCCACCTCCACCTCCTTGGCCCCGTCATCCCTCGCTCCTTCCAATCTCTTGCCCCGCTATGGACCTCTCATGCGGCTCCGTCTCGGCGCCTCCTCTTGCGTGGTGGTCTCCTCGGTAACTCTTGCCAAAGAAATCTTTAAGAGCCAGAGCTCAATTTCTCATCCCGACCTGAATTTGGATCGTCCGAACACTTTATATACCGAGGTTCGAGGTTTGTGTTGGCTCAGTACGGGGACTACTGGCGGTTCATGAAGAAACTTTGCATGACGCGCCTCTTAGCGGTTCCTCACTGGATAAGTTCATGGATGTCAGAGAAGATGAAGTGAGGAAGCTTGTGGAGTCGATAATGGATGCAGCAAAGGCCGGTCAGACTTGTGATATGAGCGGGAAATTTACCACGCTGACTAATAATATTATTTGCAGGTATGCATATATATGCATATACATAAGTATATACATAGGGTATGACCATAAAAAAAGGAAGGTAATATATATTTAATATATATAAGTATTTTGACCATTTGTGACAAGTGGTTTGCGATAACGGACCTGACATATATATAGGATGGCAATGAGCGCAAGGTGCTCAGGGAACGAGGACGATGCACGGGAAATAAAGGAGTTGGTGCATACGTGTCTGATGTTGTCGGGGAAGCTGAGCATGGGGGATGTTTTGGGTCCATTAAGGATGTTGGATTTCTCTGGACTGGCAAGAAGCTGGAGGCTGCCTTATGGAGTTTCGATAGGATAATGGAGAGGATCATTAAAGATCATGAGCAGCAGCAGTTTGTGGATACTAGAGATCACAGAATGGATCTGATGGACATTTTGCTGGAGACTCAAAGGGATCCAACAGCAGAAGTCAACTTAACCAGAAAAGATATCAAATCCTTCCTCTTGGTCAGTGTTATTCATTTCTATATTTCGATATATTTATATATGTCAATAACGACAAGCAATGCTTTCGGCAAAAAAAATAAAAATAAAAATAAAAATCGACAAGTAATACTAAATAAAAAATTTTAAAATATAATAATAAAAAGATAAGGAGCAATGCTAGTATTAAAATGACTAGTGTCAGTGTACAGGTTTCACTTACTATAAAAATGTTTATACATGATAAAGAATTAAAAAATAAACTGTTTATGACATTGTTTAAGAAAATATCATTTTATTGATAATCATAAGGTGTTTCATTTACGGCAACTTACATCTCAATATATATACTAAACGTGGTCTGGTTGTTTTATTTGTTTTTAGTTGTTTTGGTATTTTATTTTATAATTTTCAAACGGTTGTTTATTAAAAAATAGATACAGATGAAAAACATATATTTTTATTCTTAAACAGATCAAACATATAAGATACAAATACAGATCAGATACAAATAAAATCATATGAAAATCAAATAATCTAAATAGAAGTAACTCTACTTTAAGGAAAATTTTGGTAAAAAAAGATGACGCCAAAAAGTGAGTATTGATTTCATTATAACACATGATAAGATGTCATAATTTAAATTATAGAAGTTTTAAGTGTAGCCTAATTGGCCTGGACATATAATATTTGATGAAACACGTTCCATTTCTCTCACTTCATCACTCTTAACATATAACTAGCCAAAAAAAGAATTCTAACGAAAATTCCTGTTGCTGTATATCCCTTATTTCTCCTTTTCTCTATCTTTTAAAGTTGCCATATTTTCTTATGTGTGATATTGATGATATTTTGAGGTGTCGAAATCACATGGAAACAAACAAGAGTTGTTGCAAGTCATAAAATAGGGTTTTCATGCCTGGAATATCGAACCCCAAGAGCAACGTCTAACATTTATCGAATCAAGCTCCTATCTGATTTTTATCCGGACAAAACAAACTATTTAACATAAATAATTCGAACGACGTAAAATAAAAATCATCAAAACGGAAAAAAAAAAAAAAAACTATGTAATTCAACCAACACACAACTTCCACTCTTAACACTTTGGGTTAAGGAAGAGAAGTCATTGACAAATCTCTTTCAAATAGTGCTAAGCCCTATTTGTCTAATTCAACATCCTATGCTTTGTTGCCTCTTGCAATTATATGTGGGTATAATTATGGTAGGAGAAAGCCTAATCGTAATTTCGATTCACGATAACAAACAAGAAAACCTGTTTAATCAAATAATATTAATCGACATGTGATTAGAGATTAGATCTCTTCTTGCCAATACGATAACAAGCAAATAAATAATTGCTTATAGACAAAAACACTAGGATATAATATGGAAAACCCAATATGGGAAAAACCACGAGACCGGTAGCGCTGTAAATAATGTAATGGGATTACAACAAAGTTTTCCTCACTAGATCTATCTAGTGAATCTCACAATTCTTCACCACAACTGATGGATTACAAACAAGAACAAAAACATTCCTCTAGAGTTTCTCATTCTAGAATTTCCTCTCTTTTCTTTCTTTCTCTCTCTAGATCTTTCTATCTAGGCTTGAGAAAAGGCACACCACTTTTTCCTTGCAAACCCTAGGACAATAAAGAGAACAGATATGCAACAACACAAGAAAAACCAACAAATACTCGAAGCTGTCAACATTTAATTAAAGGCTGGCGACATTGCAACAGGTGTAGAAAAACGGTGTTCTGAAACAACGTACACCGGCTTGTACATCAGCAGTGTAACCCCCTACGCTGATGGCGTAGCCCCTAACACTGGCGGTATTCACACCGATGTAGCCTCTCTAGAGCTCTCAGCAAGAATTGTGCAAGTTCTAACGTTGGCTAATATTATAGGTAAGCTGGTGGTGTACTATTTCCTGTTGCAGGTGTACATGTCCAAACTTCCTTTGATGCAGAAATTCTCCTTATTTTCAAGTCCTCTTCCAAGTATATCTCATATACTTAGGATATCCTTGATTTGAATATCCTCTTAATATATATAACCATATATTTAGGATCTCCTTGTGTAAGCGTGTTGGTCTATTCCTACCTTGATTCGAAAGTCTTCTAAATATATAATCGACATATATTTAAGTTCTCTGTGGTTATAGACCCATATGAGTTAGATTATAACCCAACAATCTCTCCCTCCAACTCATATGGGAGAGTATCACCAATCCTGCTGCCTTTCTGCAACACCTTTTATCAGACTATAACCTTTCACAATCAGCTTTTGACTTTTTCCTTGATTGTGAGCTCTTATCATCAGTCTTCATTCATCTGATCTTCAGAGGTCCCTTGCCCTTAAGCAATTTCACCAGGTCAATTTTCTTTTTCTCATGTAAGGATTTCGGTCCATCTTACATGGTTCTAACCTTTCCTCACTTCTTCTCATTTCCCATGGCTTTTGGATAATCATTTGACTCTCCCCCATCAGTGAGTATCTCATAGTCATCTAGACTAAATCTAACTGATGGTCTTCTATCTTTTGTAGATCTTCTCATCTTAAACTATTGATGAGGATTTTGGGATTCTTTAATTGAATCTCCCCCTTTTTTGCCATCATTAGAACCTCTATGTGAGAGTATAAGATTCATATCTCCTTTACTTAGCTTTGATGACATTAAGTAAAGGGTATTCTTCTTCTTTCCATTTGCCACAATGAGAGAACCCTTAGTAAGCTTCCATCTTCCTTTATCAAAGTAGCTCCTATAGCCATCATCATCAAGCTTTCCTACAGAAATAAGGTTAAGACAAATATCTAGAATATATTTGACATCTCTGAGAATGAGCCCGTAACCTATATTAGTCTTTAAAACTATGTTTCCAATGCCAACAATCTTGGATTTACCATCATTACCCATTTTGAAATTATCAAAATTACCAGCAATATAGGTTGAGAAGAACTCACCATGTGAAGTCATATGGACGGAGGCACCAGAATCAATAGCTCAGTCATCATCATGACTTGCAAAGCTAACACACTTCTCATCCCAGGCAATGATGATATCATCATCGTCTACTGCAGTAGCAGCTGTGTCTTTGTCTTCAGCCTTTTCGCCACCTTTTCCTTTCTCTTTCTTCCAGAGTCTACACTCTTGCTTCAAGTGATCCAGCTTGTCACAATAGTAACATTTAAAATTTTTCTTTTCTCTTGACTTAGATCTTCCTCTGGATTTCTCATACCTATCATCTTCATCTGATGATCTTTTGAACTTGCTTCTACCATTCCTTCATGGCTTACCAGTAACAAGTGTCTTAGAATCAAATCCTATGTCTAGATCCTTCCTCCTAGCCTCTTCATTCATCAAGTTGTCCTTCACCATTACAAGGGTGAGCTTTCCCTCTAGGGCAGAGTTACTAACAAACACAACCAGTATCTCCCAACTATCAAGCAAGGAACTTAGCAACAATAGTACGTGGATCTCATCATCAAACACTAGCTTCATGGCAGATTTTGATTCACCAGCCCTTAAAATCATTCAAGTGCTCCGTCATGTTGGATCCATCCCTGTATTTCATATTTATAACTCTCCTAATCAAGGAGGTTTTATTCAAGGTTGTCTACCTCTCATACATGGATTTTAACTTCCTCCATAGGACATCCGCTGTCGTTTCCTAGGCCACATGGTGATACACACTGTAATCCATCCATTGTCAAATATAATCAACAATTTTCTATGCATGATTATCCAATCAGCATTAGACTTATCTTGTAGCTTTGCAGCATCACTACCCAAAGACAAATATAGATCTTTGCAATATAGTAGATCCTCCATCATAGATTTTCACATGGAGTAATTTGTTGAAATCAGTTTGATCATCATACCTAATGATTTTGCCATATCTGTGCTACAACAAACCCTAATTTTCTTTTTGAAACCCTGGGCTCTGATACCACTTGTTAGGAGAAAGTCTAACCCTAATTCCTAATTACGATAACAAACAAGAATACCTGATTAATCAAACAATATTAATTAACCTATGATTAGATATTAAATCTCCTCTTGCCAATGCAATAACAAGCAAATAAACAATTGCTTATAAACAAAAACACCACAATATAATGTGGAAAATCCAATACGGGAAAAAACATGGGACCGGCAGCGCTATAAACCTTCCACTATATATAATATAATGGAATTACAATAGAGTTTTCCTCACAAGATCTATCTAATGGATCTCACAATTCTTTACCACAACTTATAAAGTACAAATAGGAACAAGAATCTTCTTTTAGAGTTTCTCACTCTAGGATTTCCTCTCTTTTCTCTCTTTCTCTCTCTAGATCTTTTTTTCTAAGCTTAAGAAGAAGGACACCACTTGTTCCTTGCAAACCCTAGGACAATAAAGAGAATATATGTGCAATAACATAAGAAAAATCAACAGACACTCAAGGCTAGCAACATTTAATTAAATGCTAGCGATGTTGAGATGGGTGTAGAAAAACGTTGTTTTGGAACAACATATGCTGGCTTGCACATCGGCAGTGTAACCTCCTATGCCGACAACATAGCCCCCAACATTGGTGGTGTGCACACCGGTGTAGCCTCTCTAGAGCTCTCGGCAAGAATTTTACAAATTCCAATGCTGGCGAATATTATATGTAGGTTGGCGATGTACATAGCTCCTCCAATTTGCTTATAATTACACTATAAGTCCTCCAAAATCTAAAATATCAAAATAGGCATAATTAAGTACCATTTTCTTATAATTTCTATAAAATCAATAACAGTTTAAACAACATTTTCCCCATAGAATATGAGTACAAAATACCTTTATCATGAGGAAAGTTAAAAAATATTAAAAAAAATAATAAAGAAGCCATGTAGGATTGTAGAAAACAATATTTTATTCAAGTCTACTTGCCATGTCGACAATTGGATAGAAAGTGGACCAAATTAGTGTAGAGGTACCATGAGTAAAAGATTTGAAAAAGTTTTAAGTATGTTCTTGCAACGAAATTTTGTTTAGGTATAATTTTGTTAGAATTAAAAAAGTCCAGGTACCGTGAGTAAAATCAACCCTCTATATTAATATTCTCTTACTCTTCGTGATTATTATGCAAATGGTTGTGTAGACCAGGGAATTGCTTCTCTATATGATCCTTAGCTTGTCGATTGATTCGAGTAGGTTGCTAAAATGTTAATCGCATAACATGCGTGAATAGTCAATTTACAATAGTTGATAAAAATTTATAAATTACTAGATTTGTTATAATCATTACCTACTTATTTTTTACTAACATTATATATTAAGGGTATAATATATAAGAAATGCGGCTCAGATATGTAACTAGTTTATTACATGCCACACCTTCAATCAACCTTCAAAATTTACTTATTTTCCTTAGTTGCCATCTTTCATCTCTCAAGCAAACTTGTGCACTTTTACTATTACCTAATATGCAATGTGATTGTGATATAATGGTCTATAACTTTAAATCACGCATAATGGGGTTTTATTTTAAAATACAGGCTTTAAATGACCATTAAAATACAATGTCTAATGAGTAATAATTCCTTACGGATATTTAAAGTCAATTTTTTAACGATATTAAGCTATGTAAGGTTTGAAACTTCTAAAACTCTTTAACAAAGGATATAATCATTTGAATACATAGTTAAAAATAGGGGGTTGGGGGGGAAGAATGACCAAAAGATACAAATATGAAGAGATTTAAATAATAAATATTAGTCAAAGGCATTGTAAAAATGTATGATGAGGTATGAATGGTAAAAAATTTCAAAATTACATAAATATATCATAGGTGCATGAAGACTTCAAGAATTGGTAACACATAATAACCTAAATTAAGGGTTAATTTCATTTACGGTACCTAAACTTTTTCAATTTTAATAGAGTTATATCTAAATAAACTTCATTACAAGAAAATACCTAAAATTTTTAAGTCTCTTAGGCATGATACCCATGGATGGATTCTATCCATTTTCTATTTTAATGCTGACGTGGCAAATTAAACTAATTAAAATATTATTTCTTTTGTCCACATTAGCAATTTATTTTTTTACATTTTTTCCTTCTCTCTCCCCTCCTCCTCCTCCTCCTCCTCCTCCTCTTCTTCTTCTGCTTCTTCTTCTTTCTAACCTTAAGCCTCAATCAAAAAAACAAAAAAGAGAAAGTTAAGAAAAATTACCATCTAGACCACAAAATCTTTGCATCTAGGATTAGATTATTAATCTCTCTCTCTTCTTTCTCTCTCTAACCAAATAAACAATCACAACTCCCTCTCTTCTCCGGTGTCTCTCATGCCCACTAACGACCTTAACAACCAACACAAAAACCCACACCCCATCTTTCATCCACCAAATCAAAACCAAACATTTAGTAACTCTTTTTACAGGAGCTAGGATTTAAATTATATAAAAAAGAATCTCTGTATTGAAAAATAAAAGCACAGATGTGGCCCTTCTTTTTGCATGCACATCAAACATCTCATGAAAGATTTTGTTATTTATTTTATAGAAAAATAGTGCCTCCTTTCGATCCTTTTCCAATTTAGCAGTGTATTTTTTTTCTTTTCTTTTTTAATTTCTCTTTTAACCATATGACTTTGTTGGAAATCATGACTATAATCCACTCTTGGAATAAGATGTTACAGAAAGTTTGCTTATAAGATTTTATCTTGAATTTCTAAAAAAAAAAAAAGAAAAGAAAATGCTCTATTTGGGTCAATTGAGATAATTTTATGACAGGTAGAAAATCATAACATTTTTACGTATTTGGAAAAGCATGAAAAAAATAAAAGGAAATGATTTGGGGTGTAAAATTTTGTTATCAGTCCCTTTTAACTTCATCTGCTTCTCCATTAGAAGAAATGAAGAATAGAGAGAGCTCTTAAATAGAATTTGGCCAATGTGTGTTAATTCTTTTTTCTCAATCTAGTGGTCATTGGTTGGCATTTGAGTTTGCGTGGTGGTCGAAAGATGTGTGTGTGCGTGGTCAATGAAGATTTATGGTTGGTGGTTGCAATTATGGTGAATATGAGTTCGTACAATTGTCACAGTGGTAGGTGTGAGGGTTGTTGATGTCAATTTCATGGGGTGTTTGGTTTTGAGTTGGTAGAAGAAGGATGGGGTGTGGTGTTTCTGTAGGTGATTTTTGGGATGTATAATTTGTAATAAAGCTTATGTAGGTGATTTTTAGGTTTAATGAGTGGTGGTTAGTGGTTGTGGTCTTGACAATGGTGGGTTGTTAGTAATGTTATCAAGTTTCTATGTGTAGATGGACATCTTATTTGGGTTGGGAAAGGTGAGTGCAGTTTTTTTTTCTTTTTTTGTGGTGATTTGAGCATCGTGGTAGGTGCTTTCAAGTATGTGAGTTAGAGAAAGAAAGGGCCCAGGAGAGAAGAAGAAAAAGAAGAAGAGAGAGAGGAGAGAGAAGTGAGGAAGGTTTAAAAATATTAAAAAATTGATAAAGAAGCCATGTAGGATTGTAGAAAACAATATTTTATTTGAGTTTACTTGCCATGTTGGCAATTGGATGGATAAATGAACCAAATCCGTGTAGAGGTACCATGAGTGGAAGATTTAAAAAGTTTCAAGTATTTACTTATAACAAAATTTTGTTTAGGTATAATTCTTTAATATTAAAAAGTTTAGATACCGTGAGTAAAATCGACCCTCTATATTAATATTCTCTTATTCTTCGTGATTATTATGCAAATGGTTGTGTAGACTAGGAAATTGCTTCTATGTATGATCCTTAGTTTGCTTATTGATTCGAGTAGATTGCTAAAATGTTAATGGCATAGGATGCACAAAATACTTGATTTACAATAGTTGATAAATATTTATAAAATTAATAGACTTGTTATAATTAACGTGAAGAAGCCATAATAGTCTAAACTAAAATTTATCTAGAGGTTATAAAACATTTACAAGTAAGGAGTCCAACTTAACATAAATTGTCATTAACATTGAAACTTTGCCATTTTCCTCCATTCACTGCTTTTAGGAAATTATCACGTGAATTAATGATAACATACAATGGAGATTAACTCTTCTTCTTTTTTAAACCCTTAATCCTATTCATCTCCTCCATTTTGTCCTTTTACAGAATGGCATTAACACTTGAAGGTAAGAGAAAATGTTCATTACATTGTAGCTAAATCTTCAACAATACTTTCTAGAATCGTACATAAACTTAGACAAATTCTTTAGTTCTGTCATTAGTTTTAACAAGACTCAAGACAAAATGTCCATTACTATGTAGCTCAATCTTCAACAACACTTTCTAGAATCCTATATAAATTCAGGGAAATTTTATAGTTTTGTATTAATTTTGATGGGACTCAAAAGCACTTTCCAGTATCATATATAAACTTAGGGAAATTCTATGGTCTCATTATTAATTTTGACGGAACTAGTCTCTTTACTATTCAACGGCTCACACCATGCCCAATCATAATCCAATAACTAAAATAGTTAATATTTCAATTGCTATATTTATTTTAACAGTTAGATGGTGGACTAGACGGTCCAATGATAGGATGGTCCCATCGATAAGACAATCAAAACTCCTATAAACTGATATCGATTTATTCTTTTCATTTTTTTAAAGTAAGGTTTACATTTATATTGAAATTTGTTGAACAACAAAAAACAATGACAACAATTCCCTCAATAGTGGGAATAAACAAGTGATAACATATATAAATTACATATAAAATATAACAAAACTCCTTTTATATATTTAAAACATATATATATATATTAGATCTATAAAATATAGATTATATTTAGTAAATAAATTAGATAGTATATATTAAAATATAATTGACGTGTTTGTTGTATTATAACATATAGCTAGAGTGAAGTACTACTTTGCAAAAAAATTCAATCTCACATTGAAATGAAAACTTATTATTAAATTTGTAGTATCTCTCTTAACTTAGTCTAAAACTAATAGGCCACTACTTTCATGTCAGCAAACGGATCAAAACATTAGTTGAGGTAATAAAAATAGTCACGAAAAGTTTATCTGAGTATTAAATTGATGGTTTTAAATTTTTTGTACCAAATTCACATTTTCCATAATATATATATGTATTTGTATATATGTAAAAATCTTATACAAATATATTTTTTAAATATATATGATACAATACATTTATATACATATAGAATATGAAATATGAATTATATATAACATATGGATGAAACGATAATATTTTTACATGTGTATCCATTATCTGATATAATTCATATGTTACGAAAAAAAAAGTATGTGTTATACAATAAAAATTTATAACGTATAAATTATAAATTTAATATTATTAAAGTATAAATTATAAATTTAATATTATTAAAGTACTTCAATAAATTACACATGAATAAACTTAATAAATTATAAAAACATGTGTTATACAATATAATATATATAACGTATAAATTATAAATTTAATACTATTAAAGTACTTCAATAAATTACACATGAATGCACTTAAATAAATTATAAAAACTGCATCAAGTATACCGATATTTGAAAACCTGAATCTAAAACTCTAATATATATTATAGTAATAAATCTATAGTACTATCTCACTAACTAATGGAAATGCCTGTACTTTGAACTACATTTTCGGAATTGTCGTCGTTCTTCTCGGTCGAACATAAACTGCTTCTCGGATTGAAGAACACAGCCTCCACCTAAGAAAATGACGAGGCACCCTAACATATAAGCTATGGACGATAAAACATGTGGACAAAAACTTGATGAAGCTTCTTGTTTTTATTATTATTTATTTTTTTCTTGTTTTCCCCTTTTAACCAACGGTCACAATATGTATCTTAAATAATTATTTAAGTATACATAGGTTCCATGCCCCCTTAAAACTTATGGTATTCATCCACTTTCTTATAATACCAATTCTATTAAGATTTCTTTGATCATGAATCACTATTATAATATTTAGTTGACCATAATAAAATTCATAAGGAATTAGATAGTAAAAAAATTGTTATTATAATAAAGTGATCAAGATTCCAATAATAAAATCCTATATCAATGTTAGAATTGATTTCTTACCCAAATGCCTTCATTTAGGATTGAAAAAAAGTCGAGTTGAGTCAAGCTTTTGAAAATTCACACTCAACTTGTTAAAAAATTACCTAGCACGAGTTGAACTTTGTATTAAGCCTAAAATTTATGTCTGAAACTCAACTACAAGCTTAGCTTCAAGATAGAGCTCAATTCATTTATAAATCAAGCTCAAATTAGCCGAGCTTGTTATTGAGTCTACCAAACTTTTATTAAACAAAAAATGTAAGCTTGAACTTGACTTATTTAGATAGACCATTTTCCATCTTATCAAAACCTATAAATAATATATAAGAGTCGCTAAATATATATATATATGTATATATTAAATAGAAATTAATTTTGTATTGTATATTTATATATAATATATATAATTCACAAATCTATTTACAACTTGTTAACAAGTCTACTTATGAGTCTATCCATGAGCCTAACGAATTTGTTCACAAACTGACTCGGAAGCATCAATCAAAGCTTGAATTTGGCTCATTTACATAAAGAAATTTTATTTTAAATTCGAGATTAGCTCATTTACAAATCGAGTTTGAGCTGAGTTGGACATATGAAGCAAGCTAAGCTTGAGAGTAGCTCTGATCTTTTGCAATCTTACCCTCAATCAAATAAAAAATCAATAAATAAAATCCTATCACAACTCTATTCCATTCATCACTAAAGTAATATTATTACAACTTTATTTATGTAGCAAAGTGAATGGATAGAATGTACAAATAATCCATTAATAAATCTATAACCTTTCCATTACCAAATTAGATTTTAAGGTTTAAGTGATAGCTTAAAATAGCTCTATTCTATTCCTCAATAAAGTAATATTATTACAATTTTATTTATTTAGCAAAGTGAATGGGCAAAATGTATAAATAATCCATTAATAAATCCATAATCTTTCCATTATTAACTTGGATTATAAGTTTTAAGTGATAACTCAAAATATACATGCATACTTTTAAAATAAGTTATTAAGAGAAGAAACTGCAGTTTAAAAGTTTAAATTTATCCGCATCTAACAATTAATTTAAAACTTGCTTTTAGAATTTGTCCTTTTACTATTGCAAACCCTTCACATATACGTTTCTTCAATTTAAGCCCCCCCTAAATGAGGAAAATTTATATTGTTTAGCTATCTTGACATTATAGTTTATTCCAACTCTGCAATTTCCAAATGAATGGCTTTATTATATTAACACATGAAACCCACTGAAATATGCCTGGACACATCAGTTCCAATTAGCTTCTTGACCGCCGACACTCATGGATATATACAGACAGCCGATGCGATTTTTTTTTTTTTTTTTTAATATATATATATACATATATATATGTCACCTAATAAAGGTTTAAAATTGTCATAGTTCGTCCACAGAGTTGAGTCTACTCAGCCTGTCGATTTGCCTCTAGCCAGCAACAAGGCTCATTTCAGTGTCCCTATCTAGTGGGTCTTGCTCCGTTGTAATGCTTTTAATATATATATTTTTTTACTAGTACGACTTTTTTTTTTTCTGCCCAAATTTCAAATTTATAGACCAAATTTTATTCGACCTAATTATCTCTTTATTATTCCACACGAATTGGCTGTTGATGCTGTAAAATAAGTTTAAATGCCAAAAGAAGCTATGCGAAAGGCCAATTTTAAGATTTTCAGGCGAAACAATTAAAAAAAAAAAGGGGTGCTCCAATGACGGAGAGAGAGGCAATGAAATGTAAGACAATGGCATCAAACTTGGTTTCCTAGGTGCGATTGATTAAGTTTGGACTTTTTTTTTCTTTTTTCCTGTTCTAATGAGATAAAAAAAAAAAAAAAAATTAGAGTGAAGAATATTGCTAGATAATGCCTAGACAAATGATGACTGAGCCAAATGGTACCGGGAAGAGAGATTGTAAATCCCACGTGCATTGTAAAGCATAAGTGATGCTAATTTGTAAACTCGAGTTAATAAATATTGGCGTTTGATTAGCAAAATGAAGGATGGTAAGAATAGAATTATAATTATTAAGGAATAAAAAAAATAGTAGCTATTCTTTATAATTCTTATGAAATATCATAAAAATGTATACGTGGGAATATGTTGCAATAAAAAATTAAAGATTATCTATTCTTTTTTTTTTTTTAATTCACATATAAAGCATTTGCAATTCCTGGTTTGGAAGTAAAAGTAATTTCATCGAATAGCTTTTCTACCAACTAAAGACAAGAATAACTTTACAAGGAAGGAATAATTGCATTGATTCACCTTTATGAGTCCTTTCTTACACACCTAAGTTAGTTCTAACCTTTGTTTGAGTGAACTAATGCTTTTTTGTTTTATTATTTTCTTATCATTTTGGCATCTTATTTTATTATTTTTAAATAGATATTTATGAAGAAACATATACAAATAAAATATAAACACTTTTACTCATAAAAAAATAAAATATAAATAAAAATCAAACAATCCAAACAGACCCAAAAAGTCCATCGGCCACCCGTTGGATTAACCCATATGCCAAAACCTAAAAACTTTAGAAGGATCAGCAGGATCGCTAATGGACATAAGCTTACGACATCTGCTATTGAGAGCTTAGTAGTTTTTCTATATACATAATTATAAGATGAATAAAGTAATCGGATATGAAGCTATAACAATATAAATAGCGTTGAGTTGTAAAGACTAGACTAAATAAGATAAGGAGATTTGGATAACATGGTATAAGGCATATTAGATAGAACAATTCTCTTATATCATATTTCATAGACACAGCACAAAAATAAAATATTATTATGAGCTTTCATTTTTGTTTAGTTTTAATATTTTTGTGTCATATAATATAAAGAACACAAATTATAAGTTTTGTTCAGTTTTATGAAGAGAGTTTTATCTAATCCGAAATACATATTATAAATTAACATCAAATAATCACCATTTTACAGTCTTGTAACAAGAAAAATTATATGATAAAATACTAAAAATATGATTTATGCAATTCGATTTGAACAGAAAATTTTGTCAATTTAAATAAAATTGTAGGATGTCTTTATGGCTGGAACCGACACGTCATCGGCAGCCATGCAATGGGCAATGGCAGAGCTCATCAACCGCCCAGAATCCTTCCATAAGCTAAGAGATGAAATCCACTCTGTCGTGGGAGCCAAAAGGCTGGTGAATGAATCGGACGTCCAAAATCTGCCTTACCTACGTGCTGTCATAAGAGAAACATTGAGACTCCACCCATCAGCACCGTTGATCATTAGGGAATGCGGAGAAGATTGCATGGTCAACGGCTGTTTGGTGAAAGCGAAGAGTCGAGTTTTGGTGAATGTATATGGCATCATGAGAGATCCCGAGATTTGGTCAAATGCAGAGGAATTCATCCCAGAGAATTTCTTGAGAATTCTGGTGAGGAAATCGGAGAGCATCAAATGGAGTATAAGGGGCAAAATTTCAGGTACAGATTTATAACCACACACACTCACGCATATATGAGTATTGTAGACATAGATAATTAAAAATAATACATAGTGACGACCATTAATGAATCTTTTTTCGTGCGACATATAATAGGCTGCGCCATTGGATGGACCATAAGGCTCCATTCGAATGGCAGCACGAAACAAAGCCATAAAAGTCCCACCCAAATACCCAACTAGTCGACACTAGCAAATAACCCTTGTGTAGGTTTAATAGTATGTCTCAAAAGCGAACGGTCATACTTGTTCAATTTATATCTCTTGTCTTAATATTAAGGTTAGCACAATAACCATCTAATCTAAAAACATAAAATTATAGATATTATGTGGACCATTACCTTTATTCTATAACACTCTTCCTCATTTGTGGGCTGGGACTTTGATTTTAATTAAAACCCATCAAGTGGATGACTTAATTTTTATATGGTTTTACTAAGTGTGCAAGGGTTTGAACTCTTGATCTCATATTTTGATACCATGTAAAGATTAGCACTATATCCATCTCATTAAAAACTTAAGCTTGTAGATATAGGGTGGGCATTACATTTAACACATAACACTCCCCCTGACTTATGGGCCGAGACTTTGACTTTAACTAATGTCCATCAAGTAGACAACTTAAGTTTAATAAGGTTGAAATGAATGCATAGAGATTCAAACTTATGACATCTTGCTCCGATACCATATTAAGGTTGGCACCATAACCATCTGATACCATGTTAAGCTTTTAAATGAGATGGTTATAGTGTTAACTTAACCTAAACATAATATCAGAGTAAGAAGTCAAGAATTCAAACTCAAGTACTCTTGTTACAATCCCCATTGAATTAAAATTGTCCAACTTGATGAGCCTCAATCAAAAAGTCAAATTTTGTCTCACAAGTAAGGGAGAGTGTTACATAATAAAATAATAGCCTACACCATATTTATAAGATTAAGTTCTTAGATTAGATGGTTGTGGCACTAACCTTAATACTTAAATCCCATGAAGAATGCCTTAGAGGAGACCTATCCCACCAGTCGTCATTATAACACACCTAAAATGTTTTTTTATTTAATTTTCTTGTATTAAACTATGTTTAAGTTACATCCCTCAATTTCATGAATCTGTTCTTCTTTTTGAATTTCTTCATTTTTTTTTAATGAGAGTTAGACATTCATACTTTATATGGCCTAGTTTATTCCATTCATAACAAGTGATCTCCTTTTTCTCTTTTCTTTGATCTTTTTCTTGGTTCTTTTTCTTGGTATATTTCACCTACATCATCTTTGTAAGTTTTTCTTTTGGTAAATTTAAATTTCATACATGTCTTATTCTTGAGCATCCTATTGAGCCTTCAAGCTAGCAAAGTGATGTCTTCATCATCATTCTCGGTCTCAATTTCATCTATCACAACCTTCTTAGCTTTGAAAGCTACTGCTCTCTTACTCGATTCGGCTTCTTCTGTGGTATCTAGATGAGATTCATATGCCATGAGTTTCTCTTTCAATTGGCTAAGTGTTAGTTTCTTCAAATCTTGAGCCTTTTCACTAGCAGTCTTTTTAGCATCCCATGTTCTAGGAAGAATTCTAAGCATTTTCCTCACCAAATCTAATTCAGGAATTTTCTTACCAAGAGATGTTAGTTCATTAGATATAGCAATAAATCTATCAAATGCATCCTTGATTTTTCCATTAGATTTAAACTTAAAAAGTTCATATCTATGAAGTAATGCATTAATCTTAGTGTCTTTTTTAGTTTCAGTACCTTCATATGTTACACACATAGTGTCTCATATTTCTTTTGCGATTTCACAACATGATATCAAATAAGATTTAGATGATGCAATTGTCATTAGTAAGAGAATCTTAGCCTTAGAATTTTTCTCAATAAGATTCTTCTATTGTAGTGTCAACACTTCATCATCAGACAAGGTTACTTTGTGATCATCATTAGAGATAACCTGTCAAAAATCATAATCATGAGCTTTAATGTAAGTGGACATACGCATTTTCCAATAAATAAAATTCGTATCATCAAAGAAAGGAGCCTTGTTGATTGCAATGTTATTGTCAGCCATTTTCAAATGATCATTTAATTAAGCAAAGAGAGCTGCTCTGATGCCAATTATTGGTCCTAAATCATTAATCAAGAGGGGAATGAATTGTTTACTAGATAAAAATTTGTCTTTTTCTAAAATCAATCAAAGTCACACCCACTTAGCTAATCAAGCTATTGGCTTATAAACTCACTTGTAAACAACCAAACTTAATCACAAATATTGTTAATATTAATTATAATTCGAATAGACTCAAGTTCAATTAAGTCCACAAAGAGTTAAGCAATTGTTCAAAAGTTTAGCTTCTAGTTACTCTCTAACTAAATCTCTGAGTTCGATGTACAGTAGAAACAAACAGATAAATATTCACAAAATTAAAAAGATAAAGGAAGAGAAGAGTGCAAAATCGATTTATAGAGGTTCCACCTTAAGTGTTAGTCCTCTTTTCTAGCTCTAAGCTAGGGACCCAATATTCCACACCGGCATGTTCCACTATATCCAAAAGAAATGAGAGTACAAGCTTATCCAATACAATTGGCTTCAATTACTTTGCTCAGTCTATCTAGCTTCACTTAAGCTATTACTATTCTACAAAGAAAGAAATATCACTCTCACTCTTCTACAATCTCACATGAGATATACAAGATCTTGTGGAAATAAAGAAATTAAAAAGTCCTTAACTTCTTAGCTCAAACAAATAGAAAATGTGAATGATAGAGTTTAGATCAGTAACAAAATGATTCTAAAAATTTTTTTAGCACATATTATTCTCTTTTTCTCTTCACGTGTGTGTATATCTACTCTGATGGTCTTCCTTTACTTATTCTTCATTGAATAACGACTAGAAGATGATAAATTCAAATTTAAAAGATGGTTGTTGATGTATCTTGTATTCCTAATTTTTTTTTAAGATGGAATAATCTTATCTTCAAAAAAAAATCTATTGTTGCATTTGAAAAGCCACGTGCCTTTAGACTTAGCTTGAATTTTGTTAATTTTTATACTTCAAAAATAAATTCATTGTAAACATCCAGATCAGCTTCTCGTTAGAGTATCTTCCATATATATCCCTAAAAATCTTTCTTCTATTTTTCCAAATTACAACAAGCTTAAAAAGGTTGACAACTTCTACTATACTAACTTCTAGAGCTTCAAATAATCATATTTTCATCAACTAACTTAAGATTAATTCATAAATACTTGAATAATCAAATTTAGAACAAATCTGATTTTACTATCATGAGTTCTTGAAATTTTTCATAAGCTTTGATTTAAAATAATTCAAATCCCATTGGATATGCTAACCAACTTTGTGGAACATTTAAATGCATTACTAAAATACATTCAACTTTAGAGCTGGGCCTTCATTTTGATGTAAAACTTTCTCAAATATCATATTCGAAATATTATGTTCAAAAACTATCAGTTGCAAGTTCACTCTCTCAATCAGTCTCTGAGTATTGTAGATTTCTTGACAAACTTTCCAGATAGATTCTGAATTACTCTCTGAGTCGAACCTTTCTTTGATGAACTTCTTTTATAAAGCTGCTAATCAACCTTAATTGATCAACTTAGTCTTCTCATATATTTTACACTTGAAAGCTGTACAATTAATAAATTTGTTAGTAAACACTTATGCATGTTTTGTTATAATCAAAACCAAACTAGAAGACTTAACAACTAGTTAATCATATACTCAAGAACTAAGTTAAGGACCACTTTTCCTCTTACAAACCTTAACTTTGCCTTCAAACAACCATTTTCTCTAACCTTATCATGAACAAAAAATAGATACATATTTCAGAGTACCTAATTCTTTAACAAGGAAACCAAAGCATTTACCTATATCTTTATGGGAGTAATTCCAATTATCCTTCTAGTACATTACTCTTTCTTTCTTTTCTTTTCAAGAATCAATATATATTCCTTTTAAATAACACATATCATGATTCATTTTGTAACTAGACAAATCATCAAAATTATTATTGATTGCACTTATCATGATGTTAAAATTTACCTTGTTCATTTTGCTAAATAACCCAATATCATCTATAAAAAAGCTAAGCAATTTATAAGTCTGCTCATCTCAATGTCATGAGTTCCAAAAGTGTGGCTTTGCATGATAGTGTGAAACCTTACTTAATATCTTTATATAAAAGATAAACAAATACAAGGATATAAAAATATTAATTGTTTAATATTTCTACTAGAAGAGAAAGTAGGAAGAGAGGGTCCATTCAATAAAACCTCGAAAACAAAGAACAACAACAACTAGTCAATTTAATCTAAATTTGGGAAATTTTGAAATTTAAAAAGTATTTCTAATAAAATCTCATTATATATGTTAATAAGTCTTTTTGAGATCCAATTTGATCACTACCCTACATGTATAATTTCCTAGAAATAATAATATTATCTATTGTGCATCTAGGAAGAAAAGTAAACTGTTATGGGTTGATTAAATTTTCTTAGGAGGGGATTTAGCCAATCCACAAGAATCTTTTAACCACTTTGTACATTATAGTATACAAGCTAATAGGCCTGAAGTCTTTAAAACTATGAAACATCCTAAAGATTTTGTAATAAGAAAAATAAGAGTCTTAACACAACGCACGCACGACATGTATGCTAGTGTAAGTGAATAGAAGGATCAAATGATGAGACAAGTAATGATTTGACAAGCATAAGATTCTAATCTCAGGATAAAGACTTATCATTTTTCAAAAGCTAAAGCTATATCTATATATGGTTAGATGAGATCTTATGGTTTTTTACTTTCATTAGAGCAAGTGCACATAGGTTTACAAAACTTCGATTTGAAATCCCAAACACATACATTTTTTTTATTTGTTTACATAAAAATGAACAATATGTTTACCTCTCTACATTATATAAAAACCATTGAAGGAAAAGAGAATGTACCTTAATTTTCCAAGTGAATCTCCTATGAAGTAACACTAATGATATTAAACTGGTTCCACTTGACAATGATCCTCCCACTAAAGACTATAGGCTCCAAGCAGGTCATTCTTTAGATATGGAGAGCATGCTACAAATTGCCAGTAACCTTCCTAGTCAATGCAGTTTCTATGATTATATTCACATTTGTGGCAGTCAAATTTTTAACTATTGCTAGTTAATGAGTCAATTACCATTAGATGGTCATGAAAGCAACCAAGAGTTACGCTTAATGGATAATAATTGCTTATTGCCCATAAAGAAAATATTAATAAAATATGAGAAATATGATTCTATATTGTTAAAGCCTTTTTTGTCCCCCTCATTTTGTTAGTACTTTGTACTTAAGGTAAACACTAGCATGCCTATCTACAAGTACCACCATTTTCACTTCTATCATAACTCTTGATTACTATGGTTATATTGAGTACAGTAAACACCATATTGTAACTTTAAAACTAAAGTTAAAAATACTTGGTAAAAATGAAATATCTTAGTTAATCAAACAAAATAACCTAGAGCTAAAAGGTTTACACGATAATTATTGAACAGGTACTTACCCTTTGGGAGTGGACGCAGAGGATGTCCAGGTGCTTCATTAGCAATGCTAATGATGCATGCAACCATTGGATCACTAGTCCAATGTTTTGATTGGAAATTGAAGGGTGAAGATGAAAAGGTCGATTTGAGTCAAGGCTCAGGATTTGCATCTGAAATGGCCACTCCACTTGTGTGTTATCCTATCATTTACATTAATCCTCTATAACTATGAGCAACCTCATTAGTCATCTTCTTCATATAATACATATATTGTTGTTGTGATATCTATAGTAGTAGTGGTGTGTAAGTTTCCAAGAGATAGAATATTTCTAATATATGTCGTATATCCTACCTTGTCTATTTTATTGTCGTCGTTGTTGTTGTGAATTTGTAAGATCTATACCTTAAATTAATTACATATGGCCAAGACTATGGTAGCAATCATGGATTCTCAATGGAATGGGCAAAATTCTGTTATTCTCTTTCTCTAATTATTACAAAAAAACAATTAACAAATAAATAAGGGGAAATTGCAAAAACAGCCCTTAAATCTTTAAGATGGTGCAAATTAGCCTCCTAAACTTTCAAAATAAGGTTTTTGACCCCCTAAACTTTAAAAAAATAGCACTATAAGGATAGTTAACTATTTCAGTACCGAAAGGAGGGTGTTAAATCCATACATAGATGAAAATTTAGGAGGTGAATTCGCACGTATATTAAAAGTTTAGGGAGTAAATCCCAATCAATAAATAATTACATGCTCCATTCTTATTAAGTGTTTTTTTTTTCTAATATTATTTTTACATTTCCTCAATTTTAGTTTTCTCAAACTATATATAATATTATGTGGTATGAGTTTAGGTAATATTTTAACTTAATTATATAAAAAGATACCTAGCCGACATCATTACTAATATTATAAAAAAATAAAATAAAAGCTGTTTAAAATTGCTTTTAGTAAATAATGCTTTACCATTGTTAAAATGAAAAATTTCAGATCATGGGATTTCGTTATGTTGTATCAAATAATACCATTTTGATGTAATCATAGATATCGAACCGAACCGGAACCGTCACCGTGATTCTAGAACTAGCTAAGTAACTGCTAATTTTTCAATTCTTAAGTGGTTCTATAGCTTAGAACTGGGTAAAACCAACGTTTCAATTAGTTTCGTTGAAAAAAAGAAATTAGAGGAAAAAAACAAAAATTATATTAAATATCTAATTATAATGTTTACACTAATAGTAAAATTTATTACCTATTTATAATATTTAACATGTTATCATCAACAACATAAATAAATATAACTTAAAATCATACATAATTTAGTCCATATAAACTATCCTAAAAGCAAAACCTATTTTCTTAATGATGCGAGATTATTTTTTGTACCGTAACTTTCTTTTTATCCTTTAAAGTATTTTGTAATCTCATTCTACTAACTACAATTGATATTAATTGTGTTTGAATATAAATAAATGTATATTCTAAACAAATTTTTAAAATTTTGGTTAAATAATTTAACACTACAGAATAATTAATTATTTTGAGTTTAAAATTTATTTTATTAAAAACAAAAATTCATTTATTTTTTATTTTTATTTGTAAAAAAGGTGATTCCATTAGACCAGACCGGAACCATAAGAGATGGTTTCAGTTCCGCTTCTTCATTTTCAAGACCTAAAACCAATTATTTTGGTTATGATTTGATTTGGTTTAGTTCTAGAATCGTGTATATATCTATGAAATCATATAGCAACAATTACAATGATTCCTAACATTGAGGATGGAACCAGGTCCACTAACAACTGTGGTTTTCTTTGGTTTCATGCGACAATAATCTAATGTTAATATGTCTATTAATTTAAGGGTAAATTATGCAAAAGTCAGCACTTGCTACCCTTAAAAATATTATATGGACCTCCCTTGAAAATTTTAAAAATTGCATGAACCGTCTGTTTTCTCAAAAGTCAACATTATATCCCTAATAACTGACTTGATGATAATATGTAAATTTTGTTTACTTCGTTCTAATATGTTATTACATATAATATGTTTAATTAATAAATGTTTCAAAAAATATTTAAAAATTTAGATATTAAAGAATGAAAAAAAATATTTGTTTTGTTCCCTTTAAACTAGCATCTAAAGAGCAATTCTAATAGAAAAAACTTTTTTTAGTAAAAAATAGTGTCCCGAAGTGTGTTTTAACATAATAAAAAATTTTCTAATATATTTGTTTCATGCTAAAGTGCAATTCTAGGAGAAGAAAAACGACAATTAACTTTATTTCTTTTAAAAAAATAATTATGTAAAAACTATAACAAATATTTTTAAAGATATTTTTTATTAGACATATTATATATATAATGACACATTAACACCAATTAAGCAAAATTTATATATTATCATCATGGCATTTTTTTAAAGATGTAAATATTGACTTACAAAAGAAAAAACAACTAAGGATCCATGCAATTTTCAACATTTTTAGGGGAGTATCATGTAATCTACATGTTTTTAGGGGGACGGGGATATAAATATTGACTTTTGAAAAACTTGGAGTTTTATACAATTTCCAAAGTTTTTAGGGGAAGTCTACGCAATTTACCTTTAATTCTCGAACATCTTGTTTCTTAAAGGATTTTAAAGAACTTCTAATAACCAATACACACACACAAGCCTACTTGTAGGAAAGACGTAAAGCTTCCTTTGTGTTTTGTCATTTCCTATGGAAACCTTTACGAATTAGGAAGCAAGATTCTTTCGTTATGAGTTGGCTTCACTAATGATTAGTTGCTAAAATTATAATTCTTCACTTTAAACCTACAATAATTTGGGCTATAGACCATGTCTACAATAGCTTTAAAAAAAATAACCAAAATATAGGTTATGCTAAAAAATTATTTAAAGCTATTGCAAAATCAATGTTATTCTTGTAATTTTAATGTTACACGAAGAAGTCACATATATAAATTACAACTTTAAGTTTTTATATTATTGCTATTTCATAATTTATAATTGTATTTTCAAATACTTCTCCTCATGTTGTTACTTTGATATAACGGAGATCGGCAACATCAATACCAACGAACTCTACAATGTCGTCCAATTCTACCCTATTTCCTTCATTAGTGTTACATGAAGCCTTTTGAGTTTCATGCATTTTTTTCAATTCCACCGCTACCACATTTGGTCTCTCCAATAACGACACCATTGTCAACTCCTTTAATGGCATTACAGTCCAGCGGGAGCATGTTATACGCAATGTCAATCCCAATAAGAGAGTGTAATGTAATATGCATTTGCCAAATCGCATGAATAAAATGCGATATATCTTTGCTTAATATATCACATCTTATATTTGTGTTTTAAGCTACTACCTAGATCTCATTTCAAACATGATAATTTGGCAATTAAATTTAACTAGACTTTATTTAAGTAATTTTTTTTAATAAGCTTTCCAAAAAGATTTTTTAAAAAATCCTAATAGTTTGTATCTATTTTTCTATCCTTTAAAAAATATTAAATTAATTATTAGAACAAGACATAAATCGAATTTATCTACTAATAGGACAACAAGAAGGTATTGAAGAATACATTGCCAATCCATTTTGAACCCCAAAAATCAATACTTCTTTCATTTCTAGTCTTGTAGGAAACAACTTTTATCAACCCAATAACTGACATCCATCACTTTTTTATTGTCTATGAACTTTCTCTAGGGCTTTCTCCCCCCTTCTTCTATCTGCTTTTATCAACCTAATAAGTGACATCCATCGCTCTTACTCGTCCCTACTTGAAATATGTCCTCTTATACACAAAAGTTAACACTTTCAAAATCAAAGGTTCTTACTTATATGCATTACCTTATGAAATTCTCCTATCTTTTGTCTCCTCAAACATAATTCTTGTTATAAAGATTCTCTTCATGAGAGATCTTCCTCCTAGTGCACCACGTATCCTACAATGGATTGGCCATCTATATAAATCTCTTGATCTTTCTACCTAAACTAAGAATCTTGCAAAGAAAGCAAGATAAGAACTATTAACATCGACTTATTGTAGAAGTTCACCAAGAAATCCTCACAAATTGTCTACTTCATCTAGTAACAAGGAGTTTGCTTCATAATACATTAAAAAATAGAAGACAAAAGTGAGGGCAATCATTTTGGCATGTCTTTATATGTTGGTTTTGAACCATCGTATCTTTTTAAATTATGGCTTTTGACAAATTTGTCCCTCTTAGAAAACTTAAATCCTAACCTATAGTTATTTTTAAGGTATTTTATCCAGTTTGGAATACATTTTCTTAACATTGATACATGAAAGACGTCATAAACTCCGATTAAGCATGGTGGCAATGCTATCTAATAGGCTATATCTGCAACTCATTCCAAGATTTCAAACGGTCCTACGTATCAAGGATTCAGCTTACCCTTAAACTAAAGCTTTTCACTCCCTTAATTAGCAAAATTCCTAACTAACATGATCTCCTACATGAAATTTCAATGGTCTTCTTTGTTTGTCAACATAACTTTTCTGTTGATCTTGGATTGCCTACATTTGTTATCTGATTATCTGCATTTAGTAATAGCATTTGTACTATTTGTCTATTACTCACTTCATCCTAGTGGATGGGTGATCTACACTTTCTCCTATACAATGCCTTGTAGAATGTCATCTAAATAGTTGTCTAGTAACTATTGTTATAGGTGAATTCCACTAATGGTAGGTGGTCATCCTAATTTCTGTTAAAGTCCAAAGTATAAGTCTTTAATAAATCCTCTAAAATCTAAGTTGTACATTCTAACGGTCCATCGGTTTATGGATGAAAAGCGATACTAAGTTGTAGTTAGTGCCAAAAGCTTCATGTTAACTTATACAAAACTTAGTGAAAAATCCAATATCTCAATTTGGTACAATTGATCTTGGCACACCATGCAATCTGACTATCTCCTTGACGTATAATTTAGCTAGTTTTCCAAGAGTATCCCCTATTTTGATAGGTAAGAAATGTGCAGAATTTGTAAGTCTATCCACAATCACCCAAATTGCATCATGTTTCTCTTTGGTCTTAGGGACAGCAACAACAAAGTCTATAATCACATGCTCCCACTTCCATTCTAGCATTGGTAGCGATTTTAACTTATCTGCTGATCTTTGATGCTCAAAATTAATTTGCTGACAATTTATGTACTGTGACACATATACTTCCTTCTTCATTTTTCCCAACCAATAGAACAACTTCAAATCCTTATACATTTTGTTCCCTCCTGAGTGATAGTGTGGCTAGAATAATGAGCTTTCTTGAGTGACTCTTTCTTCAACCGTTCATCACTCGAAACGCAAGATCAATTTTAATATCTTATCACTCCTTAATCATCCATATTGAAATATGTAGCTTTGTCAAACTCCATCCTCTTCTTTGTATTTACTATTCCATCATCATTTGCATGTATTACTTTAATCCATTCTATTATTGTAGGTTGTATTCTCAAACTACCTAATTTTGTCCCTACTTCCTCAGTGATAATTTCCAACTCTAATCTTTGCATATCTTCCAATAACTTTCTTTGAGAAGTTATCATGGTAGCCGAATTTCCTTCTCTCTTCCTGCTAAGTACATTTGCAACTACATTTGCTTTCCTCGGATGATTGAATATCTACATCATGATCTTCTATTAATTTCAACCAACACCATTGTCTCAAATTACTCATTCTCACGGTCCAATCTTTATTGTCGCATCAAACGATTCATAATCACATCACCATTGATTCGTCATTGGCAGAAAGCACCTATGACCTACACCAAAGTTGCATGCACACAAAATGACCAACTATTAACCACATCATATGTTGTAAGCCCATCCATCTATAGTTCTTCCACCATTCGGGGTTCCTTGTACATGTTGAAGTCTTTACTAGAAAATCTCAATCCCAAATCAAGAGTAACGTCATAATGACTCATTCATCTATCTCTACGGAGGATGTCATATACAAACAAAAACATCAACAGCCCACTATGAGTTGTGAAGTTATCAAGTTGGCTAAACCTAATATGGAAAGACTTATTCTAATATTGCAGGGTTCCAAACCAAATGATGGAATTTGGAAATTGTTGTCCGTGTTATTCATTGCTTAAAGTCAAATGCATGTTTTATATTTCCTTCATTGTTAAAATGGCTTCTTATGCCACCTTATTTTTGGCACTGTTTTTCCTACACATAAACTTGCACTGGGGGTCGTGAAAATAGTGAAAAATATCACAAAAACATTATCAAGGCCCTCTTCTTCTTTCTTGCTTGAGCCTTCCCCTTAATCCATTCAGATAACTACCCAGTTTTTCAAACTCGTTTCGAACACAAGACAATCATTCTTGTGTATATGAATCATATTAGCATCCATTCCCAACTTGCTCAACTTGTTGCATGTGTCAATGTGAGATAAGGGTAATCATTCATCATCTGCCAACAAGCTTTTAATAAACGAGAAACTAGACACTAATTTAACTCATGAAATGTCCATGTTGAATATGTCCATGCCATTTCACTTTGTATAAGATGCACCTCAATTATTCAAACAGGATACAATTTAAAAGTGGGGCAATCCTGGTACGAAAAGTGGACCTGTCCATCTTCGCAACTACGCTGTGATGTCACTTTCAAGATGCTTTAATCGCATTATTTGTGCACTCTCTGGGGCTCAATTACTAAGCATATGCCATGTTCAAATCAATATCTTATAGGTTATACCTATGCACTTGGTATTTATCTACTACATCAAGTTTTTTGCGCTCTGAATCACTTAAACATAAAGGTATTTATTTTTACACAATCATCACAGGTGCGTTACCTACTAATATATTATATATAATAATTTCAAATAAGTGTGTCAATAATCTCATCAATTTGTACGTTTTAAATAATGTAAAAAATATATATAATTAAATAAACATAAGTCAATAAAAAGGGTATGTTTAATATCTAGTGCAAATACTTATTATTATTATTATTATATCAGACGATATACATCACAAAATTCGTATTCTATACTACACACATTAAACTTGATGTAAAATGATTGTATGATTCCTTTATATTATCTAATTCTGCCAAACATATATTAGCAAATTCAATGAGTATGCATTATTAAGATTTTGAAATTATCAATAATAAAAAGCTTTATAATATTAAATTAATCATTGTTTTCTGGGTTTTAAAAAAAAAATGCAAATTTTGTACGTTGCAACCGCGGATCGATCTTCTATGATTACCCTCCACTGATATGGACACCTATCTTCTTTCAGGTTGACATCTCATCTAGTCGTCTCTATCTTCAGCGTTTCCTTAAAATATTAAAAGCAAGCTTATTCCAAGCATCTTTGATTATATTATATACACAACATAATGATTGTAACTGAGCACTAAAGTATGTGAAGAATCATTTTGATACCTATAAATTAATTACCTTTGTATTTTCATTAACATTGAGGCTAATGTTGGACCACTCCACCCATTAATTAAGGGACCGAACATAATATAGTCCTGGTATCAGAAATGATTCAAACCTAATGACATTGATCGTTTTCAAAATGCCCAATCATCCAAAGGTTCGACTAGCCATAAATTGTTACTTATCTTTTGGCATTGTTATTAAATTGAAAAATTCAATTCCGCATGAGCTGTTTTATAGACAGATTTTATAAATTATTTAATAGTATAAATTCATATTAGAGTTTACATCGTTAAAATATTTATTATACAACTATTATAATTATTTTAATAGTAAAATCACTACAAGAAGATTGATCTTTAAAAACAAAAATTCTGCGATGGAAGATCATTAAAACAAATTATATTTTTATAAATAAAATCAGTACCGATGATTTTTGCAATAAGAATTTATGTTTAATGATAAAAATTTAATCTCTAATACTCATTTTTCTTGTAATAAATGATTCGATGGACTATATAATATAAAAGTTAAACTTATAAATATAACGAGTATATAAGGGAAGTTAATAGAAAAATTGTCCTCCGATATAACGAAACTCACCAAAGACACTTTTTAGTAACTTTTCTCAGAATTGGCGACATTCAAGCGTATGATGAATTTCAAAGCAAAATTTCATCAATTAACCAAAGCTACATATTTTAGCAAATTTATGAGTTTTTAATTAGAGCAATGAAATCTTAAAGGATGAATTACGAAAACAGAGAAGAATTACAAAATAAAGCAAGGTTACAGAAATTTTAGTAGATTTGTAAATTTTAAGGAAATTATGTTTTTTGAAGCAAAGTTGAACAACGACGAAGCTGGAGAAAAACAAATAGAAATGCATTGACTGACTATTGTTATGTTTTTCAAGGAAAACAATGAAAATTTACATGCACTGATATAAATCAAAGCATAAACTACAAACAAAAGCAAATTTATGAAGAAAACTAAGTCAAGATATCGGTTTAAATGAATATAACGAAATTTGAAGCAGAGTTATACATTACTTCATTCAGAAGACGTTTTACATGGGGGTGGACATGATTCGGTTAACCAATCCATGACCTCGTTTTTTTATTAGAATCAAAATAATTGATTTTTCAAAATCTCAAATCTAAACCAATCAATTATTTACAGTTAACCACATTAATGGTTAATTTTTCGATTAATATTTTTGGTTTGTCGTTTTTAACCATTTAACATAATAACCATATTTTTAGTTAATCCATAAAAGTTAAACCCTTTTATTTCAAAATTACATTGAAAAATTACAAACAAGTTAAATATCATAATTACATTCAAAAGTTGCAAATCAAAAAGTTATATATCTATAAAACCAACAACAAATTAGGAATATAACTATAATACAATATTACATAAATTAAAACTTTATAGTTTTCTCATTTTTTCAAATTACAACACAATAATTATATAATAATTAAAACATAAATATTCAAGGCCTAAACACTGATCGGCCATTCACAAGAAGAAGACAAAATCCAAGCAAAATGAACAAGTGAAACATGAATAATTTAAATATATATATGTATATAAATGTAAAATGTTTTAGAACTAACTTATAAATATAGAAAGATCATATAGGAAAGACTAAAAAGAGAGAAAAGTGACGGGAGTTAGATTTTAAGGTTTCAACTTTATCTATTTTATATTTTAAAAAATTAATACATATTATATTATTATATATATATATACTCATAGATATCAAATTGGTTAACTGTTAACCATCAATTTTTTGTGGTTACAAATCAAAACCAAAACCCAAATCGAAAAAAATAAAAATCATAATCTTAAATCGAAATTGAAGGACTGGTTAGCTATATTTTCAAATTGGTTTTACAGTTTTCATTCGATTTTTTTGGTTTTATTGGTTTTTTTTTGCCTACCCTTAGTTTTATAGAGATTAAGGAAATTTAATATGAAGTGAACATACAATATATACAAAGATAAAGATGTCCATGAATTATGTTCCAACTAGATAGTCAGGGATAGTAAGGAGATTAAGAAAGGTGAAGATACAAATTAATTTTTTCCATATCGATGTTATATCAATGCGAAACACGTGGATTTTTTTTCCGGTGGAATCAAAACATTACTAAAACAACTTGTGCAAGTGCAACCAACAGAAAGTCCATATCCCTAAAGGATCTAGTCTCGATTATCAAGCAAACCAAATGTATAAATAGCATAAGAAGTCACCATAAATTTGGTATTAAACAATCATGACTCCAAGAAAAATAATTCAAACACTTTTGCTCAAAACTGAAAAGCTGAAAATGCAGCCTTAACTTTAAGTACTTTACATAAACACAAAATCTCCATCCATACAGCAATGACACTCGATCATGTGATCAAATAACCAATTGGCATCTTTTGAAAATAACACTACCTAATTATTTCAAGCTCTTGACTGCATTCCTAAGTTTATTTGGACCTACCCTTAAGTGCTTGAGGAAGAATGATTAAAAACATCTCATGGACTCTCCACCTCTATGTCACCAACTTCATGAATACCACAAAGGGTGAATATTTTTTCAAACTATAGAAGCAATGCCTTATTGCAATTTCATATCCACCTGCCTTAATTGTGACCTTTCCTCCTTATTAGATTCAACACCACCATGTTTATGTGATAGGAACTAAGTCAAGAGTCCTATTACGAGAGCTAAAACTAAAGGATTACAGAACTTGATTTAGAAGATTTTGATGAATTGGTCTTATGAAGATGAGCTTGACTTTCTTTGTAACTATAGAATCCATTACATGGATAATTGTGTATCAATTTGTGCAAGGAATGAAGACATATATGAAGGAAGTGTAGCAGACTTGCTTGTGGATATTATGTTGCATATCATGCCTATGAAGAGGGGCATAGCCACATGATAGTGCCCGTGACACTGTCCATTATTGATGTTAACATGAAGATCAACGAGGATCATAATCTTGAAGACACTTGAGATCATACACATCACAGCCAACCTTACACCCATAGTCTACATGAAGATTGAAGACCAACTGGACTGCAACCCGCATCCTGCTATGATCGACCCATTATGATGCCAGCAGATTGCTTTATTTTAAATATTTTCTTTATCTTATTAGGTTTCTTTTACTAGATTTTGAATAATGATTATTTTACCCTTATTTAGCTATAATATATAAGAGCTTTCTTTGTAATATCAATCTTCTTAATTGTAGCGAGTTACAAACTAATTGGTTCATCTTACAAACACGAAGTCAAGTTTCAAAATTTATATAAAATGTTAATAAGTTCCGTCAACTTCAATAGCGATTACTAATATAGGCAAGCGCACCTATCGAAGTAGCATAGAAAGTATTAGGTCATATTTCTTAGGGATTATTAGCATCTATCGTGATCACCTTTCATCTATTATCTATTCAAACAAAAATTTAGCAAAACATTTGCGTAGGAAAAATACTAAGCTAAGATTAATGCTAAAAGTATATACCCGTTTTAAAGGTAAAATTAAAAATATAAGTTTGTAAATGCAAGCAAGGACTTAAGATTTGCTTCACCAATTTCTTATCATGTGATTTCTTAACAAACTCATAGAGTTGCTTGCTGGGTATATTTGCACTGTCAGATTCATAGAGGTAAGCTAAAGCCTCTTTCAAGGTCAAAAACTCTAGATCTAGATTAGACCACTAGAATCTCTTTATAAGCTATCAACAATTTAGATTCGCATGAAGATCAAGAATCCTTTGATTAAAAACCCATTTTAAGGAATTCTAAAACCAAGTGACAGAAAGTTTCAACATCTCTATCTTAAGGTGATTATGAGCAATATCATTAGTAGCCAAGATCTATTCAAAATAATGATCTCTCAATCTATTCAGTTGAAATCAGACATAGATCTAAAAGGTGTATTACGCATTTAGACTCATGAAGTTAAGTTTGAGCTACTAAATACATATATCCAGTCAATACTCAATTAAAATGCATTTAAAATCACATAAATCAGGTCTTAGATTCATAAACCCTAAGTTAAGATGATTATTTCTCCATAGATGTCAGCATTAAGCATAGATTCAAGAGAAATAATATGAAAAATACGAATAAGTATTACAGATTAAGCACAAAATGGGTCTTGCAAAAACAAACTTTAGGTTTTAAATGAAATTACCTTGAAAAGTCGAAATTCCTTGCAAAACAAAAAGATTGTTGCTCACTGAGAATTCTCTCCCTACTCTATTCTAGGTTAGCAGAGTTTATTACATACGGTACACTCCTTATTAGATGTCTATGTATGTTTATTTATATGCAAGAAGCATAGAAATCATGAAGATTTTATTCGCTGGCATGGCAGATTCTTTATAGTGGAATTAGTCATTATCTTCACATGAACTTGTGAGCCAGCTCATTCATGATTAAAGGTCACTTTTCATGGGTATGATGGCGGCTCGAAGGTTGGTCGCAATCTAAGCTGTGATTTCTTTGTAAATATCGAGATTTTGGGCTTAGCTTCAACCACAGGTGTAATCGTGGACTTGACTTTGGGCGCAATTGATCTTATACTTTGCATTGTAAGCGTAGATGTCTTCAAGTGACCGCGGGTGAAATTAAGGGCATGGTTGTAAGCATAATATGGAACCTATTTAAGGAGCGGTTGTGTTAGTGTAGTCCATAAGTCTAGTCAAAGGAGTGGTTTTAGGCGAAATTAGGTGTCTTTTGCCCTTGGTTGGGTTCTTTGGCAACCGCAATTGAAGGTATCTTTGCTTACTCATGTTGTTTGCTCCAAATTTGATCTTAAACACTTTGTTTCTTCTTTTCTTAATCCTAGGAGCTAAAAAACAATATTTAAACAATAGAAGCATAAAATTCATAGGAATTTATCTAGAAATAGATCAAATAAGGCCTAAATTCCTACAAATTGAATAAAGTATAAAAGACTTATCACTAATTGTGAGTCATTTAAGTTATTTACTAGTATTATATTCCACTTTACTGTTCATGGTGAGTTATATCTAAGGATTGTAAAGAACTAATCTTTATCTTAGAAAACCTTAAACTTGTGTTAAGTCTTGGAACTTTCTATAGATAGACTAGTGATTAAGTTCCTAAGTATCAATATGCGTATTTACGTGTGCACACGTGTGTGTGTGTGTGTGTGGGGGGGGGGGGGGGGGGGGGGGGGGGGGGGGGGGGGGGGGGGGGGCCGGGGGAAGGAGGGGTGTGGTTGTAGTTGTAGGTGACGTTTCTCATGAAGAATCTAAATGGGTTTGAGTAGAGTTGCTACATTTTGTAGAGATTACAATGAAAAGCTTGAAACAAATGGATGAAATTCTTGAAGGGTAGTAAACTAAAACACAATAAAGTAATTGCAAAAGTGAAAGATTTGGAACTTTAAAAGGTTCTCAAATAAAGATTTCAAGTTGATATGAAATCAATGAGACACCTACTGAGGAGTGTAACCAACGTAGATTCACAACTGTCCAATTACCCCACACAAAATACAATGGATAGGGATTAACTGACATGCTTAGAAACTTTATCACTAGTGTATCTATGGGTCAATACTAATTAACCCAAAAGAAAGTTGCTAAGACCTAACACAAGTATTAGGGTTTTCTAAAGATAAAGATTGGATCTTTGCAATTCTTGGATATGACTCATCAAGAATGGTAAAGTAGGATATAACATTAGCAAATAACTAATATGACTCACGATTATTCACTCATGTTAGTAACACACCACAATCAAGAAGATTGATAAGAGTTAAGGTTTTCTAGAGAATGCTCTCAAGAAAGGAATAAATTTAAATTAACTAATAAATTTATCGTAATATTTACAAAGAAAGCCTTTTATAAACTCATAGCAAAAATAAGGGCAAAATAGTAATTATTCAACCAAATCTAATAAAAGAAACCTAATAAAATAAAAAGAAAATATTTAAATAAAGCAATCTATCTACGTCATAATAGGTTGAGTCACGGCCGGGATGCGGGTCACGATCTGCTCTGGTCTTCAGTCTTTCATGTAGTCATGAGCGTAAGCTAGCCTTGATGTGTATGATGATGGGCGTCTTCAAGACCATGATCCTCACTGATCTTCATGCTAATGTCAATAACGGAAATGTCACATAGGGTTATACAAAAAAAACAACGGAACCATGTCGTTTCCTTTCTGAAATTATTCAGTTTAGTAAAGAGCAAACGGTTCACGGTTTTATTTGGTGAAGAACAAACAGTTCACAGTTTAGTTCAAGACCCTTAACAGAATCATATGATTTAAGCCGAACCATTTTTATTTTAAAAAATTAAACATATTATTTTTATTCTTAATTGTTTCATTAAAAAATTAATTGTTTTTAAAATTTGTGACTTAGATAGGTACCATTCATGAGAATAAAATTAGATTTATCATATTATGTTTTAAGTATTCTGTTATCTACAAATAAGATAGATTTTAGATTTTAGATTTCAGCATCTAGTATTCTTACTCCTAAATATTTTTTTCCCTTTACCTTACTAATTAATCTACTTCTATTATTTAGTTATTTATTGATTTGTATAATTGATAATATGTTAGTTAGAAGTATATAACGAATTAAATTCTGTGTTTTATATTGGGATAAAGTCCAGTATACTATTATAGTTCAAGATAATTCAAAAAAATGAGACTAGTCATAATTATAATTTTATAATGGATGAAATCCCTTCGTTCCTATAAGTTTTACATGTTTATTTGGTCAATGATTAATTTTAAATATTGTTGTTTATATTTGCATTAATGATAAGAAATATGTAATGTAAGTTTATCGATAGAATATATTTTTTATTTTATGAATAAAAACGATTTGAACAACAAACTAAACCATATCGATCCATTTTTCTTTTTGGTTTAAAAAAATTACAAACCGAACCTATGGTTAGGTTTGAATTTAAAAAGAAAAATCAAACCGTAAAATATGATGAGGTTGGGTTCGAAGAGAAAACAAAACTGTACCATGCACACCCCTAGTGTCACAGGCACTATCATATGGTTACGCCCCTTGTCACTGATGTGATGTGTAGCATGGTATCCACTATCACGTCCCGAAGAGTATCCTAAACGTAGTAGTCCGCCACATATAATATCAAGACTTAAGAATGATTACCTTAGTCATGTGAAAGTCTCGGTATTACATATAAGGCATCTAACACGGCAATAGGAGACGCTTTTTGAGAAGTGTGGTTTAAGCAAGTAAAAATGAACATGCAAGAATCCAGAAATAAAATAGATTATAATATTAATCATTAAAGGTCTATTACATGATTCTTAAAGGCATATCCTAAAATTCCAAATATTGAAATAACTAATAGTCTTTATAATAATTTAATACTACATCAAAAGATTTTAAAGGCATTATAATATAACCCTTCAAGTAGATTTCCTTTAAAAGCTCCTAAAAGAAAACTTATGCAGATAAGAGGAGACCTCAAGTACAAAAACAGGTGCTCTTGTGAATGCAAATATCTATAAGGGTGTAAGCTCACGGGCTTAGTGAGTTAAATCCCAACATTCATATTTGAAAAAAAAAATATCAACCAAGTTTATTAAACAAGCAAATGGGATGCAACAAGCACGTGAGCATACAAAACATATGATTTTCCAGGAATCATATGTCGAATGAATTACGCCATTCATTCGGGGTTAGGTATTCTGGCCCATTACGGCCACTACTTTTTTAAAAACCGTTTTTATAGATCTTATCGACTCCTATACGCCGTAAAAAACATGTAGTTATTACCAGCTCCTACTCGCCATTAATTTAAGTAGTTTTTACGGCGACTACTCGCCACATACATAATATACCAGTTATGCCTACCACCACTATCATACACTTGTCCCACCAATTGTATAATAGTGAATGCAATGTGGCTCAACATATGACATGCGTGATCATCTTTTATTTAAAGCCTAGCCGTTATATTTTAATTTCTTACACGTGATCAACTAATTTCAAACACTTCAACATGTAGATAAACATATAATTTATTACAAGCATTTTATGCTTCGATATACTTAATATTCTTTCAACATATTATCATACATCTCCAATTTTATCTTTCCTTAAGTCTAATGCAACTAATTTTATAAGCACAAAGATAAGCATGAAAAATAAGGGAAGTAGATTCACTCGGCCATGATGATACTTCTTTCTTATGGATGAGTCAATCGATCGATCTACTAATCAAACTAATCCTCCGGGTATGAATATTCTTCCTTGAAATCACCTTATCAGGAAGAATATCCATAATCAGTATTTCTTGTTGATTCTATTGTACTTATCACAACTAAGCCGTAAGATCATCAAAATTCGTATAGAAGACAATTCCAACTTAAAATGGTCATAACTTAGTCATTTTAAAGCGGAATTGCGTATATAATATACTGTTTTCTACCTACTCGGAAAGATCTATCTATTTCTAAAACTATTTTCATCAAACTAAGTCTTTTGAGCTCTAAAAAAGTGGTGATCAAATTCATCGTGAATTTTCTTATTTGCAAAACTTAATTTTGTAAACTTTTCTTTATCTACAAATACTTGTACCAAATATATATATATAGATATTATAATGGTTGGAAAGACATTTAAAATGTGTATATATATATATATATATTGACTCATATTAAATGAATGAATTTAATGAAGTTGTCTCAACCATAAATTTTTGTAAAAGCAAAGTCTTCTAAAAATTTGGAAATGCAAAACTTTTGAAAATTTCTACTTAGCTTGTTAGAAAATTTCTTAAGTTATTTTAAATGAGTATTTTCTCCTTCTTAATTCCATTTCCTTAGTCTTTTAAATTTCAAAAGAATGATTTTTGCTTTTCTAAGTTTCTTATAGCTTAATTTTTAGGGATTGGGAGGGTAGTTTTTAAATACTTTTTGAAAGTAGTTAAAATCTATCAAACTCTATGATTTCCTAAGTTGTTCATTAATTTTATCCCTTAAGATTATTTTATTCTTATGAAAGAAATTTTCTTGGTGTTTTGTCAAACTAATCTATTTCTTTATATTCCAAAGTATTGATTTAGTAAAACTATTAAACAAGAATTTTGAAATTTTAATTTTGAAGAATACTTTTCCATTTTATGACTTTGTAAAGTGTATGTATGTATTGTCTAAAAATTCCTATGTTCTTTGGTTACTAAAATTTATGATGAACTCCTCTAGATTTTTAGAAAAGATTTGTTAAGATAGATTCATAAGTTTTTATGAAAAATCATTTCTTTCATGACAACATTTATTTTGGAAAAGAACTTCTATTTAAGAAAACCTTTCCTTTTTTATCTTGTTAAGACAAAAATCAATATGTTCATGTATGATCATGAATATGAAATCATAAAATTATGAATACATAAGAAAGACATAATAAGTAATAAAATAAGCAAGTTAATAGAAATGTCAAGTATTGGGAACCTTAGCTTCATCAAGATATCCCGAGACTAAGAATAGACTAGTCCCAAAAGAAATAAAGAAAAAAAAGAAAAGATTGTTTTGACTTGATAAGGACAAGTGTAAGACTAGAGACTAGTCTTAAAACAACATAAAATAAATAAATAAATTGCATAACTTGGAAGTAAATAAACAACAATGAGCTTATATGCTCTAAAGATTATATATAAGTACATAATTATAGTTAGTTAAATATATATATAAAGAGGTTAACATAATATTAACAATAATATGTGCAAAATATAATAACATAAAAAATTAGAGAAATAGATTTTCATGAACAAGAACAATACATGAACATAGTGTAGTTTCCATAACAACAAGTTTAGAAAACTCACACCATGGTCATGTAAGGTTACATGACATGGTAGAAAGAAGTGTGGAAGGAAAAATTTACCTAAAGAGGAAATATGTGTGTATGATTTTTGTGTATGTAGAAGGAGGTTTGAGAGTATTTTGGGAGAGTTTTAGGAGAGTGTTTGGAAAGAGTTTTGAGGTGAAGATTTTGGAGAGTTTTGGTAGTAAATTTATGGGTAGTAATTGTGTGAATGAAGTGAAAGAGGAGGGAGGTATTTATAGGAAAATGAGGAGTGAATTTTGAGTGATTTAATTAAAGAAAAATTGAAAAAAAAAAAGAGAGACAAAGAGCGGGGGGGAGGGTTGGGGGTGAGCACCGGCCACAATTGGAAAAGAGGGGGAGAGATTTATTTTTTTGTAATTTTGTGTATTAAATGTAATAATATGTAAGGTAGATGTAATATAAAGTTATGGAAAAGATAAAAAGTAAAGATAATAAGTGTATAGAGTGTAAGAGTAGGTGTTAAAAAAAGTATAGACAAATGAATAGTGTAATGTAAAGTAGATGTGACTAGTAAAATATCGGTAATAAGAAAATACGCGTATAATTGTAATATCTATTATTTTTAGTTACCGAAAAATTAAGAAATTTATATTTTTGAAATCCTTGTATTAAATCAATCCTAACGGTGTTGTCAGAATATTTTTACTATTTCGAGCTCCGGGACATACTTTTCGAGAACCAATCCCATTTTGGTCTAAAGGACACTCGAAATTCGCGAATCTAATATTTTTATGTTTCCTTATATTATTACGAACTATTATCACTAATTATCTCAACTTTGTTTTCTATGATTAAAGAATACAGGAATGCCGGATCTAAATTCTAGGGTTTATATTAGTCTTTTGTTGACCTTTAGGGTTTCCAATTGACTTTTAATTCTAAGATTAAGCTTAAAATTAACCAAAATTTCAAGGGTTTACATCAACTGTCTTCATCAAGAAATGCCACGGCTTAGATTACAGGCGTGACAAGCAGGTCTACTACACTTCCTTCATATTTGTCTTCATTCCTTGCATAAATTGATACACAATTACCCATCTAACGAATTCCATAATTACAAAGAAAGTCAAGCTCATCTTCATAAGGCCGACTTGTCAGAATCCTCTAAGCTAAGTTTTGTAATCCCTTAACTTTTCCTATTGTGTAATATAACCTTTAACTTGATTCCCATCATCTTCTAGGGTTTGTTAAAGATTCGCCTTCGAATCTAATAGCTCTTCAACAAAATCCTCATCTTTTGGAATATATGGAGATAAATCTAAAATATTAAATGTAGTTAAAACTCCATAATAGCCTAGAAGTTCAAATCGATAAGCATTGTTATTAATCCTCTCAATGAGGTCCATCTACTCTGGATGAAAGCTTATGCAACTTCTTGTGTGGAAACCAAATTTTATTGAGATGTATCAACCTAAATCCCTAGTATTAAATGCTTTAGGATTTTAATGGTTATTAGCTTGTTGTCCCTATCTTTCTTGAGTCTTCTTAAATACTTAGAAGTCTTCTCATATAACTTTTGGATCTCCTTGGCTCGTTGAACTCTACTAAGACTCTCCTCCTTTGCTATAAGCTTGGCTACCAAATCTATAGGTAAGGTAAGATTGAAACCATATACAACTTCAAAAGGAGTTTTCCCGTTGAACTATTTGTAGACCTATTGTAAGAAAATTCAACATTGGAAGTCACAAATCTCAATAAGAAATATTCTTTCCACTATGGCTTAAGCAAAGCCCCAAGAGTACAATTAACAACTTCTGTCTGTGACATGTAATGTTGTACATCAACTTAGTCCCTAATCTTCTCTATAATGTTTCCCAAAAGAAACTTAAGAACTTTGCATCTCTATCTAAGACAATGATATGTAGCACACCATGCAATGTCACCATCTCCTGCAAGAAAAAGTTAGCAATATTCTAAGCATCATCCATTTTATGGCAAGGCAAAAAGTGTGACATCTTGTTGAAATGATCATCAGCTACCATAACACATCTTTCCCTCTCTGAATCCTAGGAGAACCCAAAACAAAGTCCATGCTAACATGAGCTCATGGTCGTATAGGCAATGGTAATGGCATATATTCTCCCCATGATTCATTCTTTCCCCTTGCCTTTTTACATGTAACATATCTCTCGATAATTTTATGAGCATCCTTCATCATTCCCTTCCAATAAAAATGCTCCTTCGATATTTCTAACATTTTTCTTTCTCTTAAATGCCCAAACAATCCTCCTCCATGCACTTTACATACTAATAATTCTTTAATAGATCCACCAAGAATGCACAGTTTGCCTCCTTTATATAAAAATCCATCTATTACGCAATATCCATCAACACATCATGTCACAATAGGACCGATGAAAGCATCACAAACATTTGTTCCTTCAATAGCTCAAACCTAACATTTTAGCTTGAAGTTAAGTTACAAGCACAAACCTCCAAGATAATGCATCTACAACCACATTAATACTCTAATTCTTGTACTTGATTACATATGAAAAACTCTCTAGAAACTCTACCTACTTATCTTGTCTTTTAGAAAGTCTTTGTCGACCCTTAAAGTGTTTTAGTGCTTCATGATCAATATAAATTATAAATTCTTTTGGTAATAGTAATGTTGCCATACTATGAGCACTTGAACTAAAGAATAGAATTCCTATCATAAACTAAATAATTCAAAGTTGCCTAACTCAACTTCTCCATGAAATATGCAATAGATCGTCTTTCTTGCATCAAAACAACTCCTATTTCAATTCTTAATGCATTATACTCTAATCAAAAGTCTTTTCAAAGTTAGGTAGTGCTAACATAAGAGCACTAGTCAATTTAACCTTTATCTCATCAAATCTCCTTCATGCTTTAACATTTCACACAAGAGTAATTGTAAACTCTATAATTTTTCATAATTCTTATAAAATAATCCTAGAAGTCAAACACCAAAACCAAAAGCTCGAAAATCAACCCAATTTAAAACTGAATTCAAAATAAGATCAAATATGAAAATTCTTAATCTCGAGAAAAAGAAAACCCTCAAAACAAAATGGAAAATCCAATAATCGATTGATTCAACATCCATACACCAATCAAATCGTCTATCTAATCTCTAACATGCAAATCAAGATGATATATCCAAATAACGCCTGACAACAAAATACTAAAACATTAAGTCCTTCAGTAAATTTTAGAATTAAAAATTTAGATTTCCACCGAAAGTCAAATTGAGTCAACCCATAACCCTAGACTTGGTTAAATAATTCGGGGAACTAAAAAAAATATATTAAATAGATCACAGATAAAATAAAATAAAACATAAATGTTGAACCAAAATTATAACACGGTCAAAACCCCCAAAATTTCATGATTATGAATAACTCAATAAGCTAGAAGTCAAACCGGAACCCAAAAGTCAACAAAGTCTCAATAAACCCTAGTGTTTAGATCTGGCAATCCGCACTTTTAAACCTAAATAACGGAACTGAAGTAATTGTTGATAATAGTTCGTAATAATATAAGGAAGCTTAAAAATATCATATTCTCAAATTTCTAGTGTTTTTGAATCCAAACGGGATCAATTTTCGAAAACCATACCTTGGTACACTAGATAATAAAAATATCCCGATAACACCGTTAGATTCGTAATAATATAAGGATTTTAAAAATATCAATTTTAGAATTTTTTGAAATCTAAAAATATCTTATATAGCTCGTTTACTCGTATTTTTATTACTACATTTATTTTATTTATCTAGTATACTATTCATTGTCCTATCTTACTATTTATTACTATTCACCTATTTCTACTTTTTTTTACTACTATACACCTATTTTCTTACTTTTTACTTTTCTAATATATCTTATATCAAATCATATATTACATAATAATTATTTTCTTACAAAAAAATTACAAATTTAATCTCTCTCTCTCTCTCCCCTCTCTTCAATGGCAGACGCCCCTCTCCTTGTACTTTCCTCTCATTTTTTTCTTTTTCAATTTTTTTATTACACACAATTTCCCTCCCTTTTCAACTATAAATACCCAATTTCCCTCCACTTCTTTCACACCTTCATTTTACATAACAAAACTCTCTCAAATTTTCTCCATAAATCTTCTCTCCACGATTCGTCTCTACCAAAACTCTCTATAACCAAATTCATCTAAGATCTTTCTCTACAAAATCCTCCTCTACATATAAACCATTTACCACATATCACTACCCACATAATCTATATCCTTCATAAAAAACATTCTTAGGTAAAGCTTTCAACCATCTATTTACCCATGTCATATAACTTAGCATGACTATGGTGTTATTTTTTAAAACTCACATGAGTTGTAGAAGCAACAACATGTTCATGTTTTGTTCTTGCACATGTCAAGAAATTCTAATTTTATTGTCTTGTTATTATGATCTTATGTTGTTACTATTGTTATTATGCTTCTAACTTAACAACATATATATATATATATATTATTATCTATATGCATATATATATATTATATTATAGAGCTTGAATGCTCACCAATTCTTACTAACTTACTTTTATTCTTAATGCTCTTATCATTGCTTTTGCTTTTCTTTCTTTTTCTTTTCTTTTTGGGACTAATCTATTCTTAGTGTCGGGTTGTCTTGATGAAGTTAATGTCATATCCCAAAAGGTACCCTAAATATAACAGTTCGTTGTATACTAAACGAGACTTAGAAATCACTATCACAGTCATTTGAAAGTCTAGTATTAGATGTAAAACGTTCCCTTACGACAATAGAATACTTGAGCAATTGGAGATAGATTGTTTAATTTGCTAGAAAATACATCAAAAATACAAACCACAGATATTCAGGATCATTTACAAAATACTAAGGGGCATTCCCCCACAAAAGAATAATAAGTCCAGGTAATAGTTCTTGACATCAACTCGAGCATTTAAGGTTTCCTATGGAAGTTTATACAAAAGCTAAACATAAAACTTTTAAGGGAAACTCCTATTCTTGCTTTACCTGAGTTGGCCAATTCCTAGGCTGCAACCACAGATAAGGAAACTACAACAAAAAGAAGTTGTGAAGGTATAAGCTATGCTAGCTTAGTGAGTAAATATTTCCAAAATATATGCATCCAACAATTACATACAAACAAGTTGATCTAATCATCCATATGAAATGCAACATCAACATGAGCATACAAGACATATGATCAACCGGAAATCATATATTGAATGGACTTATGCCCTCCATTCGAGGTTAGTAGATTAACGAATCCTGTAGTACTAACTTTGAATTAATGTTTCATTTTATGGCTCATGGGCAATCCATTTCATTCATACCGTTTATGGATCACGGATAACCAATCATGATTAAATGCACCATCCCCAACGTGAAGTGATTATGTCCATATTACTTGTTAATCCATGTAATCATTAATACAATTTCATAGGTGACCAAGCAATTCGCAAACAATCATAATCATGGCATATGGGTATTCATCAATTAATCATTCAGTTTCGATATACTTAGCACTTTTTTCTCAATACATCAAGAAAGCATACATAATCCCATAATTACCTATCATGAATTTCCCTTTTTTTATCTTTGCCTATCATTCTAATGCAACTACGAACTATAAGCACAACAAGGAATCATAAATAGGAAGTATGACTCACTCAGCCATGATCTCTTGTCTCTATTCGTAATAATCCGAGGGCAAGGAATCCCCCGATTTGAAATCACCTAAACGAAAGAAATACCCAAATGAGTATTTCAAACCATAATTAATTCTAACTTATTAAATAAAAACTTTCAAGTTCGTAATTTTCATGGCTAGTGGAAATTCCAACTTAAAATGTGATATATTGGTATTTTAACTCGGAATTTCGCAACTAAGTAGTCGATTTTTATCTACTTTGAAAGATCTATCTAATTCTAATGTTATTCCTAAGTTTTGAAAACTTTTAGGTCCCAAAAAGTTCAGATCAGATCTGGTGAGTAGGTGAAAAACATGTTTCCGAATTTTTTGTGAAAATTACGTTATTCCTGCCATGTATATTAAATGTACATGCAATATCAACAAGTTACTATCATAAATGACATGTCATGAGCTATCTATATGTATGTTCTTAATGATATTTTATTAAAAGAATTTTTAAATAAATTTCACTTTGAGGAAACTTCAAGAATACTCGATTTAGGAAAATTAGTTTTGTTTCTTGAAAAATCTTATTTATTTTTACTAGAATAAGGTCTTGATGACCTATATGCCTAATACCCTCATTATTTTAAGAAATTTCTTCATTTAAGACTTGAAAAATAAATGTTTAAGTGGGGGTCTTGCTTAATTACGAATTTTACAAGAATTGTTGGTGATGAAAATAGAGTTTGATTTATGTGTTGAAACTTTCCATTTGTTTTAGAAATATTCTTTGATAAAATCCATTTGTTCTTGTCACAAATAAATCCTTACTATACCCATTCCCATTGGCTCCTTTTCTCAATTAAAATCCTCATTTTGGAGTTTGAAACTAGGTGTTTAAATATGGTTCCTGTCCAAATCCGAATTTTGTTAATTTGTTTTGAGATTATTTCTTGGGTAAAACTCATTTGATCTTTCTAAAGTTAGGTCTAAATCAATCCTATTACCTTAGGCCTCCATTTTCTAAATAAAACTCTTGTTTTGGGATTGGAAAATAGGTGTTTACTTATCAACTCTTTCTAGTTACGAATTTTACATTCTTGTTGGAGTTGAGACAAAGTTCTAACTTAACTTTTGTAACTTTTCTCATTTTGAACATATTTCTTAGTAAAACTAGATTTAGCTCATCAAAATCACCTTTATGATACCTATTTTATAGGCCCTTCATATTTTATATAAATACTTATTTTGGAGTTGGAAAGTAGGTTTTCAAAATAGGGGTCTTTTTAAATCCAAATTTAAAAATTTGTTTTTGATGGAAACAAAATTAGATCTTGAGCTTTTGGCAACATCTCCATTACTACCATCATACTACAAGTATTTATTCACATAAAACAAAGCCTTTATGACATTCATATACTCAAAAACAAAATAGATATGTGATTACATTTATGTTATAGATGCAAATGCAAGAGAGAACATTATGATGATGAGATTAGTAGCAATGTATGTCAACAAAGTATCAACAAGAGTATATATATAGAGATAATATAGCAAAAACATAGCAAATCAACTTAAATAAAGAGATCCACAACATTGTGATGGCATGAATATCATGTTCAAGTGTTTCCACATCCCTTACTTAAAGCTCATGGGGATTTGGTGGAATCACACATGTATGATTTTGCCATTACATGTTTTATTTGTAGTAGGGCCTAGATCTATTACCTATTAAGTGTTTGGAATAAGAAACTTGAAGAAAATATTTTTTTTGTGTGTGTATAGGGGGCTCACGACACAAGGAGGAAGGGGGAGGGTTAAGAGAAAAAATTTCAAAAGTTTGATTTGGTGAAAAAAGAAGGAAAGGTGTAAAGTGAAAGGCATAAAGGGGTTTATATAGAAAATGTAATTAATGTTTGTGTAATTAAATAAAAGAAGAAAAATAAAACAAATTGGAGAGGTAAAAGGGTGGGGGGGTGGGCACCGGTGGATAGATGGGGGGGAGAGAGAGGTATGTTTTGTTTTGTGTAATATTTCAAATTTTAATTAAATAATTTAAGTAATAAAATTGTATTAGAAAAGTAAATTATAAGAAATGTGATATAAGGATGTAAGAATAGGGTATGATTGGCTGTACTTGGTGAATAGTGATGATTAGAAATCAAAATGTAGATTAGACAATTAAATTACCGATGGTAATGAAAACACGATAAAAGGACTATTACTATAGTTTTTATAAATCGAAAAATTCTTAAAATTATATTTTTGAATTCTTTATTAAATTTCGGTTCTAGAGATTCCTACGGAATATTTTTCTATTTTCGAGTCCCTGGATCGGGTTCGAAACGGATGAATTTCTTCGAAATATGATCTTTTATGTTTTGATATATTATTTAGGACTATATTCTAAAGTTAACTCATTTTTATTATTCCGAGGTTTTGTTTCCGGTATTGCCGGACTTAGGGTTCCTAGATTCCAAACTAGTCTTAAGGTATTCTTTTAGGGTTTCAGTTTCCGATTCTAGTCTCTGAAACCGAGTTTGGTTTGCTAAGAAAACGATGGCTTACAGCTAAGGTTCCCAATACTTGACCGGTTACCTTGATGAATTTAAGGTTCTCAATACTTGATATTATTATCTTGCTTATTATTTGCTTCTTATATCTTTCTTATATTTTTATTTTCATACTACATACTCATATACACGCAACATCATAATGTTATTGTCTCAACAAAATCTAAAGTGAAATTTTCTCTAATAACAGAACATGAAGCTAAACTCTTTTATTATAAAACTTGTCACTAAATGAAGAAACTTGTCAACAACAACTTAGGAAATGTATTTTTACAACTTCTTCTCAAACTTTCCTAAAGTTTTTCTAAATGTCAACAAGGATAATTTTACCAAGGAAACAAAGGAAAAATGAAACCAGTCTCTCTTAATGTATACATATCCTTACTACTAAATCAAGATTTTGTTATCATCCACATAGGAAAAATTATTTCTACAACTTCTTTTCAAAACCCACCAAGACTTTTATTATATAACGATGAAAATGATTTCCTCAAAGAAGTTAACTAACAAAATAAACATTTTCTTTTATTATGATAAGTCACATAAATTTATTAAAACTTAGTATTAATAAGTCTTTGATAAGCAAATTTTTCTCCAAAAGCTTACTTGTAGGATTTTACCAACTCCATAATAAAAAGTAATAACTATATTAGGTTTTATAAGTTAAGATAAAATCAACTCACTAAATTATAAACTCACTTAAAAAAATAAAGGTTGCCAAGTTCCTAAATGATAAACCATTCTCAAAGAAATAAAAAGAATATAAACATGATAAGTTATGAAAGAACAATAGATATTATAACAAACTTAAGAAAATATTGAAACATGGCTTCATTCCAAGTAAAATTGGTTAAAGAGTTAAAATATCAAGTTTTAGAAATGAAGTTTATTTGGAAAATAAAAATATAAGAAGAAAAGGATTTGTTTATCAAAGCCATTTTTAAAAGGAAAATATACACGACTCAAATTATTATAAGTTATCAACAACTTAATAAAACTCTTAAAAACTTTATTTTTATCACTAAAGTAAAATTTGTAGAAGACCAAAGCTAAGAGAAAAATTATTTATTTTAGAAAAGAAATTGGAAAAAAATAAGAATATACTTAATTATAATAACCCAAGAAATTATAAAGCTCTTTCATAATACTTAGGAAAGAAATTGTTAAGATTCAAAGTCTGTAACCCCGTAAGATAAAATATCTCACGAAAAATAATCATTGAGATATTACCATTGGAATTTTGCATATAATATAAGTATATATATATATATATATATTCAAAGGATTTTTGGATATATATATATAGTTATCCGGAAACCATATATAGAACGGATTTACCTTTTTGTATCGAAGGTTAGGGAATTATTGATGAAGATCCTCTCAACCTTCTACTGCTAGTCCCCAGGCCCTTGCCCAAAGTGTTCGATTGACACTGCTCCAAACCTAAAGTCGTATTCCCCAAGCGATGTGGATTCTTTAGGAAAGAACATGGCCCGTATCCCGGCACGATAACAGCCTACCCAACTTAAGCGTAGGAGTAGCAACCTTCCGAAAGAAATGTGACTCGATGAATGCTATACGTGAACGTTTTATTTTTCTTAAGCTAAACCGTATTAAGGTTTCTTAGGGGCGACTAAACAATTTAGCAAACAATAAGCAATCATGCATATAGGTAGACAAAATACTTAAACAGATAATTTGAAGTTGCGATATTCTTAATTCCCATTTCATCACATAAGCATAGAATCACATATATACATATTCCTAAATTCCCCATACATGTTCATTCTTATCTTTTCTTAGTATACTAATGCCACTACTTTATAAGCACAAGTAAGTAACGAAATTAAGAGGAATAACTCACTCGTCTATTTCGCAATCTTCTTAGTCGTAGTAATCCTTATGAAGGAAATCTTGTATTCCACGTCACCTAGACAAAAGAAATACTTGGGATGAGTATTTCGTAGGATTTCTACTTAAGCTTTCTAACTCTATTTTACTATGTTTGTTAAAAATCGCGTAGAATGAAATTCCAATTTAAAATCATCATAACTTGTTCATTTCAACTCGAAATTTCGCATATAATATACTGTTTTCTACTTATTCAAAAAGATCTATCTATTTCTAAAGTTATTTTTGTCATAAAAAACCGTTTGGGTTTGGAAACGGTAGGGTACATAATTATTATGAAATCCAAATTCCTCAAACTTTTCCCTATCCAAAAATCCTTTAGAAAAAATATAAATATTATCTCATATTGTCTCCGTGACAAAGGATACGAGATTACCCTTCCTGACGATTGCTACAACTAAGAAGATTACGAAATGGACGAGTGAGTTATTCCCCTTAATTTCGTTACCTTGCTTATGCTTGTAAAGTAGTGACATTAGTATACTAAGAAAAGATAAGAATGGATATGTATGGGGAATTTAAGAATGTGTATATATGTGATTCTATACTTATGTGATGAAATGGAAATTAAGAATATCACAACTTCAAATTATCTGTTTAAGTATTTTGTCTACCTATATGCATGATTGCTTATTGTTTACTAAATTGTTTGGTCGCCCCTAAGAAATCTTAATAAGGTTTAGCTTAAGAAAAATAAAACGTTCACGCATAGCATTCATCGAGTCACATTTCTTTCGGAAGGTTGTTACTCCTACGCTTAAGTTGGATAGGCTGTTATCGTGTCGGGATATGGGCCATGTTCCATCCTAAAGAATCCACGTCGCACTGAGAATACGACTCTAGGTTCAGAGCCATGCCAATCAAACACTTTAGGCAAAGGCCTGGGGACTAGCAGTAGAAGGTTGAGAGGATCTTCATCAATAATTCCCTAACCTTCAATACAAAAGGGTAAATCCGTTCTATATATGGTTTCCGCATAACTATATATATTTGTGTAATCATGTGATTGTTGCATAGCATGCATAACATATGCATGAAAGTTAAATAAACTTATTTATGATCATGGTAAGAATGAGAGGGAATATCTCACTAAGCTAGTTGTAAACTGATACTCCCATAAATTTTTATTGAAACAGGTATATTCGTGGCTCTATTTGAAGATCATGACATTAAGGAAGTCATTGATAGATTTTAAACTCTTATGGAAGCAATGGGATCATATGATGAAGTCATTTTGTAATTTCCTTATATGCAATTTATGCTATGTTAAGTATTCTAGAGATTTTTAGGAAATGTATTTATATAGACTTGAAGACAATAGCAGGAGTATGCCCCTAAGATTTGTAACCAACCATGTTTATGTTTTATAATAAGTATTCTCCTTACCTTGTTACTTAATCGTTATCAATGTAAATTGCACTACTCCATTGTGTTATTTTGGTTGTGATGTATGTCTTATACATGATATGGAAGCCTTTGTGTGACTAAGGTAGTCATTCCTGGGCTTTAGTATTGTGTACAGCAGACTGTTACGTTTAGGATATCCCTCGAGACGTGACAGTAATGTTCTTCTTAGTAAGCTCAATAAGAGGGCTAAAAATACTACTGAAATTCTTAAAAAATCTTCATAGAATGAAGCAAGTCCATGAAAAATACGAACATCATCAGCAAATTTAGGTACTAGCCAGTCAACAATGGCTTCAATCTTCCCATCATCTACCTGAATCCCTGCACTAGAAACTACGAAACCCAAGATTATTACATGTAGTTGATAGAAAGAACACTTCTTCAAGTTACCATATAATTTCTTAGATATCAAGACTTCAAATTCCGTTCATAAATGATTCATGTGACTCTCCAAATCTCTACGATATACTAAGATATCATCAAAATACATTACTACAAACTTTCCTAAGAATTCTCTTAGGACATGATTCATAAGATGCATAAAAGTGCTAAGTGCGTTGGTTAAACCAAAATGCATCATCATCCATTCATATAACCCATGCTTTGTCTTAAAAGCAATCTTCCATTCATCTCATGCTCTCATTCTGATATGATGACAACCACTCTTAAGATCAACTTTGGAAAATATGTGTACACCATTCAACTCATCAAGCATGTCATCAAGTTGTAGTATAAGGTACCGATACTTAATAGTAATCTTATTAATGGCTTTACTATTAATACGCATCTTCCATGATCCATCTTTCTTAGGTACTAATAAAGATAAAACTGCGCATAGACTAATACTTTCTCTAATATACCCTTTCTCTAACAACTCATCAAAATGTCTTTTCAACTCCTTTGCTTCCTCAGGATTCATCTGATAGGTCGAACGATTAGATAATATAGCCCCAAGTTAGAGATCGATAGAATGATTTATCCCTCTTACAAGTGGTAACTCCTTAGGAAGCTCTTCAAGAAATAAATCTACAAACTCCTCCAGCAATCGTTGTACTATAGTAAATAAAGAAGCTGGCTTTGTAGTTTTAAATACTCTTCTAACATGCAATACATAAATCGACTCCTTAACCTATATGGCTAGATGGGTATGTCCCCACGTCATAATCGTAGATTTCTTCTTAACTACGTTACTCATCTATAATTGAGCCTTTCTAACCTTAGCTGGTGAAATAAGATTTAACATTATCTTCCTACTATCTTTTTAGAAGGCATAATTTTCTTGTGCCCATCATGTAAAATCTTACGATCAAACAACTACAGTCTTCCCAACAAGATGCGAGAAGCACACATAGGTAACACATCATATACAACTTCATCTCTATACTTGTCACCTATACTAAAAGGTCCTTTCACTTTTCTATTCACTTGTAAGTTACCTTGCTTATTAAGCTAATGTAACTTATAACGTTTAAGATGTACATTGGTAGTCAGATTCAACTTATCAACTAGAGTAGCAACAACAACATTGGTGGAACTCCCTCCGTCAATGATGAGTGCACACAAATTTCCCTTTATCCTGCAAGCCACATGAAATAAATTATCTCATTGTTCCTCTTCAAAAGATTGAGAAACATTGAGAGCATGTCACAACACATTGATTCTCATATATTGATCTTCTTTTTGTTCTTCACTTGACTCAACATCTACTTCATCATAATAAGTATCTAAGGCCACAAAAATACTATCTGGCTCTCTAGAATCATCTTCTTCATCCTTACTAACAACTTCACTACCAATATTTTTCATATCTCTCTGGTTAAGACATTGAGAGGCAATATGACATGATCCTAAGCATTTAAAACATTTGATATTATGTGTTCTATCACCAAATTCACCTACTTTACTAGAACTACCTCCATGCATATTAGTATTATTCTTACTCTTATCATTGCTATGCCTTTCACTTCTCACATAATTACCAGACTCCCTCCTATCATTAGACTTATTAAAAGCCCCATCATTAGACTTCCTACTATCTAAAGAATAACATTGTTGAGATGTATACTTGTTACTCGATGAATTATAAGGGTAATTTGATCTCTATCGCTCGACCTTAATAGCTAACTAAATTGCTTCTTCAAGAGTGCCATATCTCTAAAGCTCTACTACACAAGCAATCTCATATTTCAACCCCACTACAAATCTTGCAACTATTTGTTCAAGTGGCTCAATGGCACCTCTTCTAATCATCAATGATTCAAACTCTTGTGATACTCCTCACATTTTTACACCCTTGTCCAAGAGATTGAAGGCACATGAAGATCTCATGCTTATAATACACAAGCACAAATCTTTTTCTCAAGACCTGTTTCATCTCTTGATAAGTACAAATTTCTTCCTCATTATTCTATCTCCTTGTACTCACTAGATTCTTCCACCATAAGGTAGCATACCTTATCAACTCAATGGTAGCCAATCGAACTCGCATATATTCCTCCATATCTTAACATGCAAATAATCCTTTCACCTTATCCTCCCAATTAAGATAATCATCTGTTGTACTGCATCGCTAAAAGAAGGCATCTGCAATTATACAAGCTCTAAATCCCTAGGTGGCCTAAATTCTCTTCCATGATCATGCTCATATTTAGGATTATTCCATCAAACATCTCCTCACCTATCATAACTAGGTAGCAGAAGGGATGGCACCTCTACATAGGATTGCATCACATTAGGATTTTGAAAGAACTGTTCCATTGTTTAAACTAAGGTACTGACTATATTATTCAAAGTTTGCAGTTGTTGTCTCATACTCTTCTCATCATCAGCCTGTACACTAATATTACCCATAACATTGATTGGAACCCCTCTGTTTCCACAAACTCCACTATTAACCTCCTCACCAAAATTTCCATGCACACTTTCATTCAACATTCTTATAATACGTGACTAGTAACCAAACAAAAACCCAAAGATTGGTATTAAACTCTCATATCTAATCATAACCACAACCCTAATCACATATGAACACACAATAATGGTAGGGATAATTAACCGTAAATCGTGCTCTAATATCAATAAAATATGATACACCTAGGAACTTAATCACTAGTATATCTATGAGTCAATACTAATTAACCTAAAAGAAAGCCCCAAAACTTAACATAAGTATTAGGGTTTTTTAAAGATAAAGATTGGTTCTTTACAATTCTTGAATATGACTCACCAAAAACGGTAAAGTAGGATATAACATTAGCAAATAAATGATATGACTCATGATCATTCACTCATGTATATAACTCACCACAATTAAGAAGAGTGATAAGAGTTAGGGTTTTTAGAGAATGCTCTCAAGAAAGGAATAAATTTCAATTAACTAATAAACTTATTGTAATATTTACAAAGAAAACCCTTTACATATTCATAGCCAAAATAAGGGCAAAATAGTAATTATTCATCAAATCTAATAAAAGAAACCTAATAAAATAAAGAAAGATTTAAAATAAAGCAATCTACTAGCATCATAATGAGCTAAGCCATAGGTAGGATGTGGGTCGCAATCTGCTCTGGTCTTTAATCTTCATGTAAATCATGAGCGTAAGGTTGGCCGTGATGTGTATGATCACGGGTGTCTTCAAGACCATGATCCTCACCATCTTCATGCCAGTGTCCATAACAAGAAGTGTTACAGGCATTATCATATGGTTACACCCCTCATTACAAGCATAATGTGCAGTGCAATATCCACTATCTTCATTAAGTAATGTCACGGCCTGGATCACGGGTGCGATAAGCAAGTCTGCTACACTTCCTTTATATTTGTCTTTATTCCTTGCACAAATTGATACGAAATTACCCATGTAATGGATTCCATAGTTAGAAAGAAAGTCAAACTCATCTTCATAAGGCTGATTCCTCAGAATCCTCTGTCATATCTTAACTTTACCTCCTGTAATAGGAGCCTTGACTTAATTCCCATCACTAACAATTCAACTTGTCATATAAAGCTCAACCCCCTTCCTAACTTGTAGATAAAGAGTATAAGGATAGAGTGTCCATGGTTAACTTTGATACATGTTCTTCCCAGGTCCATTACAACCCATTTATTAAGTCCAAGTCTTTTTTTTTTTTTTTCACTCTCCACATTAACAGGAGGCTAGGAGTATTCCCTTAACTTGCGCTTTGATCTTCTAAGCTAAGCAATCGACACAGGCAACCTAGGTCACTCGGTATACACTCCCACAACGTCCATATCTCATCATAAGAAACAGGACATGACTTCATGACTTAACACCCACAACTGTAGTAGTTATCCTCAACTTCCTACTACTCTAAGATCTCCACAATGCCAGTAACTACAAGGAGTCCTTCTTCTATAGATTTTCCCTACAAGAGCTTTTGGAGACAAGATAGATATGTATGTATAGTTGAAACTATGTCAAATTGGTAACTCCTTACTAATATTTTTATCTCTCACTTAGGTAATACTAACTTAACCGTCTAATTATAGCTTCTAAATTAATAACAAAAGGGGGTTAAGTTTTTTTTTTTTTGTGAAATTAAGAGAAAAGCTCATTTTCGTTGAGTATTGACAATGGCTCTTAACAGTTTGCAATTTGTAACTAATATGAACAAGCAAAGATAAAAGTGCGTAATGTAAAGTAAAGTGAAAGAGAATAATGCTCAAGTTGTTTATAGTGGCTCTATCATGTGCATCAATCTACTCTTCCAACTCCAAGCTAAAAACTCCATCTTCCATACAGGTATGTTCCACTATATCTAATAGAAAGGGATTGCAAGAAATTTGCCAAATTACAAGTTTTTAGACTCAATTGACACTTATCAGTTTATCTAGCTTAACACAAGCAATTTTCCAAACTTCATAACCTTCTCACAATATCTTCCATTTATACAATACTAGATAGAAATTTCAATGTAAAACTAATAACAAAGATCAAATAAACAAGGTTCAATAAGATTAGATATAGAAATTATGGATTCGTGTAAAAGAAGATTGTACGATCACTACGCAACTCTTGAAAGATTTGGATGGATAGCAATTGTATTGGGACATTTGAACGCCAGTCTTATATATTGGTTGCCCCTCAACAATTAGATAAAGATAAAAACAAATCTTCTCCTGAGCGTTGGATTGATATCTACCCTTTGACTATGTAGTTATACTAGCAAAAGATCTTCACAGAATTTTGATTTATTGATAATTGAAACATGTAATAAGATATTAATTCACATATCTCCTTATTCCTTATTGTAATCTTGATATGTTTCTTCAATAACAAATCCAAAATTTGTCATATAGCCACTCCATATTAATTTGATCTACCATATATTGGGTATCCCTCATATTTAAGAGCAAATCATGGATCTTTAACTTTTTGAAATATGCTGAGCTTCATCTGACATAATCTTCATAAAACATGCTTCAAGAATGTTAAACATGCTTCAAATTTTAATGGAAAAATATCCGCAAGCTCGAGAAACATAAGAAACCACTTGAATCATATTTGCAAAAAACAACTTGGATGAACTTGTAAGAGCACATACGCCAAAAGATTAAATTGATTAATCCTAGTAAATATACTTGTCCAACTTAGTTGAACATGTTATATATATTAAACCTTGGAGTTGGGTCTTCATTACAACCAAACAATATCGTTTGAACTTGAATTTCAACAATCTACACTCTCGGATAAAAAATATGTTCATGTTATCGCAGTTTAGAGGTATGGTCTGAGTGGTCTAACATTTATAATTTTCTCCAATGTACCTTTTAAGATGTGGTTTGAGTTTTACTATTTCATAAAAACTATCAAATTCCCTCTGATTTTTGCTTCGTTCTTTTTGACTTACTTAAAAACACTTCCCCTTAATCAAACTTACAATGAAATGATTATCTTCAATCTGCACACTTGACAAGTACATTAAACAATATCCTTTTTGTTATCATCAAAATTTCATGAAAGAACCTAATATTCTCTCTCCTTTTGATAGTAACACAACTATTTCTCAAAAACAAAACCAGATTAAGGATTAAGTTATCTAAAAATTTGATTAATCTTGTTTTAATATAGATTTTAGTTTGTTAATTTTAAAATTTTATATTATTATTCTCTAGAATTTTTGCAAAAATTCAAATCATAAAAGGCTTACAGCTTTCATTGAAAAATATAAACTTTAATAGCCATGATGAAGTATATTTTATTATTTCTGCAATTATTTTCTTGCAATATCATATTTTATTTATCATTTTTTTTTTATTTTTCTCATTATTACTTCCCCTTTGTGCTCTTATCAAGTAAATAACTCTCCCTAAGCATATGAGAGAAGCAATATGTGTGGTCGCACTAAACAACTCTAATGTCCCTTCCTTTTTTTTTTTTTTCGGATAACTCTAATGTCCCTTAAGAGTGCTTTGTTTTATTGGTCTTGCTCTATAGGCCATCAGCAAGTCCAACTATCGAACTGATGTCAATATATATGCATATATCTCTTATAAGATTAAATACCTGACAAATCCCCATAAAAGTTGGTGTTATCAATATTTACTTTATTTGTTTCTATAAAAATATTAATTAAAAATTCTTCTCCTTTTATTAATTTGTAAATTTTCACTCTCCAATTGTCATATCCCAATTAACGCCTTCTATATAATCATAAAACAAAAACAACTTGAATAATCCTAAAGTGATTTTTTTAAGCACCAGAATTTAAGTAAATATCAAATGGAAGACAATATAGATAAAGATAAAATAGGTTAAAAATAGAAAATATAATCCAAACAAAAATTAATATATTTTAAACAGATACACAGTAAATATAGAATAAATTTAAATAAGATAAAAATGATAAATAAAAAAATTAAATAGAAACAATGCGCCTTTTGTTTTAAAAAACATAGAGTTAAAATAGAAGAGGTATTAAAATAATATTTATATTTTTCATACAATGTAAAAAAAAAAAAAAAAAAAAAAACAACGTATGCAACATGCGGGAATAGCTCGTCAAAATTTCACCGTTTAAGATTTACTTTTCCTTTTCTCTTATGTTGTGTAGCACAAGAGTTTATTCAATGTTGTTTTTAATAAAATAAATATGATATTAAATATTTATTCATTTTATTTGGAAAGATTTGAATTGTTTGATTTCTATCGATATTTTATTTATATTTTATATATATTTGATCTATTTAATCAATTTATGAGTAAAAATATTTATATTTTATATCTATTATTTTTTATAAAATTCTATTTAAAAATAAAATTATATGAAAAATTACCAAAATAAGATCGACCCAAACAGAAGCTCGATTGCTCGGCCAAAAAGAACAGAGGCTCGGTTGCTTGCTTAGAGGTGAGTTGTTGTGTTGGAAAAACTGAAAGAAGAATAAAAGGGAATATTGGAAGCAAAGACAGTATATCTCTTCTTGGCTATATCCATTACCATTAATCCACGGTGTCGCTATCAATCACCATCGCTTTGCTTGTCTGCCCCGCCACAGCCCACGGTTTCTATTCCTACTATATTGCGAGTATCTATACCTCTCGTCCTGGTAATCTTGGTTGGTTCTGATCTCCCCTCGATCCTCTCTCTCTCTCTCTCTCTCTCTTCCCTCCTAATCCGATTATCCACATTTCAATCTTCTCAACCCCACTTTCTCTGTTTTGCTTCTCATCAAAACTGCTTTCCTGTGAATTCCCGTTCTTTCTCGCATTTGATTGAAACTTTAAATTACTTCATTAGACCCGTTTCACCCTTTTCTTTTTTATCTAAAGATTAGTCCTTTAGATCACCTAAACCCACATAACTACCTCAAACTCTCCGAAACTCCTCTCTTTGTCGGAATTCGTCATCTTTACAATTTTATAACTAGAATTTGTCTAAAAAGTAGATATTTTTTATCCCAAAGCTTCAATCTTGCATCTGGGATCTCTCAATTTGTTCGATACTTGTTCTTATCCATCCGAAGTATTTTTAAACTGGGAATTTCTCGAATCTGCTTGAAATTTGATAATTTTCATGCTAAAGTTTCAATATTTTCAGTAAGGGGTCTTTCAAATTTGTAGAAATTGATATTTTTCAGCAAAATTTATAATCTTGCCAACTGGGTATCGCCAAAAAATGGTACTGTGAATATCGGTATGCTGCATTATGTGATAGACCATATATATGGTGCATTTATGCACAGGTCAAAGCTGAGCCCACCATTTTTTTCAAAAGGATGGGGTGGCACAAAGCTTGATTTATTGGAAAGATTGATAAAGGAATTGTTTCCAGATGTAATAGGTCAAAACTGGCCTCCAAGTTTGATTAGACCTATTTGGAAAACGGTATGGGAAACAAAAACAGCTTGCTTGAGAGAAGGAGTTTTTAAGACGCCTTGTGATGAGATGATTTTGAGCGCATTGCCTCCTGAGAGTCATAATGCTAGAGTTGCTTTTCTAGCACCCAAGTTCGTGTCTCCACATAAATTGGGTTGTGTGGTTCATCTTGCAGGTATCAGATTTGCAATATGGTTAGATTGTAAGTTTGTGTTCTAATTGATGGATTTGACTGTTTTGAGGTGGTTAATTCTGGTGTTAGTGTTAGTGTTGGTAGATTAGTTCAACTTTATATTCGTTCACTAGACATGGTCAATTTTGTGATGATGTTGGAACATATTTCTCTTTGTTGATGCATGTAGTGTGGTCTGTGATTGTACTTGTACTTTATATGATTTTGGCGAGTGACTGGAAATATTGATTGATGAGTTATGAGGGGTTGCTTGTGGGGAGATAATAGTAATGTTGATCTGTGAATCAAGTAGTAAATCAATTTTTGTTTGTGTGGCCAAAACAATGTCATTGAAAGAACTCTGTTGCCTTTTATATCCACAAACATGTTTCCTGTAGAGCTTATCAATATGATGCTATCGAATTGCATATCCGGTTCTTAGTAAGCTGTATAGGTTTAGGTGCCGTAATATTTTTGGCAAAAGAATTTTTGTGAGAATTCTTGTCTTATGCTTGCTAATGCATGTGAGACTAAAGAATTTTAGAAAATTGTAAGATTTTGCTACTTGTTAGCTGCTTTTCAAATTTCAAAAGGGTAAGTGTCATATTTATGGTTGTTCACATCGCCACATAGAATAAGCAAGGAATTGGATTTCGATTTCTATATAGCTATTACAATGTTCCTTAGTATAAAAATTAAAAGAAGTAATTATTAGAATAAAAATAAAATATCTAATACTTCTCTTGTTATAAAAGATGATAATTGTATGGGTGATATTTTCAAAATAGCTGAATTTATGATAAAATTAAAAATAAACTATTGAATGGCTATTCATATACATGGAGATGAAATACTATTTATTATTTGCGTAATAACAATTCACAACGAATTGTCATTCACTTAGGTAATCATCTTAATAGTAGCTTTATGTAAAATAAGAAATAATGAATATTTACTCCCCTTAAGTGAATAGGCTGTTAGTACCTAAATTTTACTCAAATTTAAAAGTGCTAATTTATTACTTACAAGCTTTTCAAGGTCGTTCATGACGTCTAAATTAAGTAGTTAATTGCAAAAATGGGCAAAGTTAAAGTCATTAATTGCAAACATGGGCAAAGTTCATGTAATTAAATGTAAAAATGGAAAAAGTTTAGATGCTAGATTAATACTTTCAACAAGTTCCAGCAGCATATGTGACATTTACCCCACTTAAAAAGAGCTTTTCCTGCAGAGTGTTGCCTGTTACCTACAAAGATCTGCTTCTATCTTGATATTTTTTGGCATAACATGCAATGAAGTTTACAACCTGCACTTACCAATGCATGTTATTGGCAAGTGTTCTAATAATGTTGTTTGAACAGGTACTGGAGATCATACATTTGAAAGGAGACTGCGTCTTGGGGGACCATTATTAAAACATAACATTGCCACCATGGTGCTTGAAAGGTGAGGTTCTGTCTTTCCTGCATGTTATGTGTGCAAATACAGGAAATATCTGATATCATCTTGTTGATGCTAAGTACTTTCCTGAATGAGATGTTTGCAGTCCCTTTTATGGACAAAGGCGTCCTATACTGCAACGTGGTGCAAAACTCCTGTGCGTCAGTGACTTGCTGTTGTTAGGAAGGGTGACTATTGAAGAGGCACGTAGTCTCTTGCACTGGTTGGATAGCGAGGAAGGTTATGGCAAAATGGGAGTTTGTGGCCTTAGCATGGGTAAGATTTTTGCAACACTTAATATAATCAAGAGGGAGTTTAGATAAACCAAAGTATGGTGTATATGCCATTAATGGTTAATTGTTGTTTTTCCATCAAACTGGTTGAATTGTTGTATGTGTCTGCCTCTTGTCTAGGAGGAAGAAAAAAAAAAACAAAAATCTTGCGGCTGTAAAATATTTCATTTCACAAATGAGACGATGCATACACCCAATTTGATCCACTCTTTTCCCCTTTTTCTTACACCAATCATTTAGGTGGAGTGCATGCTGCAATGGTTGGATCTCTGCACCCTACACCTATTGCTACCCTTCCTTTTCTCTCCCCACACTCTGCGTTGTAGCATTTTGTGAAGGGATATTAAAGCATGGGACAGCATGGGAGGCACTGAGGGAGGACCTTGCAGCACAAGCAGCTGCAATGACCCTCGAGGAAGTGAGAGAAAGAATGCGAAATGTACTATCTCTCACAGATGTCACACGCTTCCCAGTTCCCAAAAATCCCAATGCTGTGATTTTCGTTGCTGCCACTGTAAGTGCAAAACCCAGAAATTTGATCCTTCAAAAACTGTCAGAAAATTGCTTTGATAAATTTTCAATGTATCACTGTACGTGTCATAAATTGACTGTTTAATACTCCATTTCATCAGTTGTTTCATCTTTTTTCTGCCCTTTTATCACCAGGGAAAAATATGATTTGAGATTATTTTTTTATCAACTTTTCGATGCTGATTGCTATTTTTGCTGTTAACTAAAAAATGCCATGGATTATAGTCATGCAATTTTGTGTCTTCTATTGCATGTGTAGAAAGGAAAATGTGGAATGCCTATGTTTAAAGGAATGCTTATTTCTTTTGCTTTCTAGTTTCTAACCTTTCTATTGATTATATCCTCAGGATGACGGTTACATCCCAAATTACTCTGTGCTTGAGCTTCAAAAGGCATGGCCGGGTTCAGAAGTTCGATGGGTCACCGGTGGCCATGTCTCCTCCTTCATTCTTCACAATGGGGAGTTTCGGAAGGCAATTAGGGATGCACTGGATAGGTTACCATGGAAAGAGGACCCCTTGTGACAGCACATTGAATTAAAGACAGAGCAGTTTACATCTTTTTAAATCTGTACTCTTGCTCTACCTTGGTTATGAATAGATACGGCTGTAAAGTGGGTAAATCATATACCCAATGACACCCCACCCCACACACATACCCCACCGCAACCCCAACAGAAAGAAAAAAAAAGAAAGGAAAGATTGGGAATGAATTGCTTCTGTGAATAATTTCATTATTAGGTGTCTCCATATGATTTATTTTATCATGGAAAGTGACATTTAATACAAATTACAGTAAATTTCAGGTTGGTTTAAGAACTTATGGGTCTTCTTCTTCTTCTTCTTCCTTTTTTTCTTTACCGCCAGTACTGGAAGTACGATTCTTGTTTAAGATTTTGAGGAGCTGAGCTAAGTTAAATTAACTTCTGGGATTGTCGTTGCGCTTTGTCCATGGATAAGCCTATTATCCGCAAAATAGTCAAAATGGGCATTAATTAGTCGAAAACCTCGTTAATTTTATCTGTATCGCTCACGAGATTGAACTGGAAAGGTAGGCGAACTTCTATGTTCCAGCCAAGGATGCCCGATGTGCGCCTGCTGGTAGTACTCGGTAAAACATTGACCATAATTCATAATTATTCGGCCTGTTTAATTTGCTTAATGAACAATGATCATATAATTTGGTCTGTTTAGTTCTCTCAATAAATAAAATTGTAATAAAATTCATATTAATAAAAAATAAAATAGAGCTGTAATAGTATTTTTCATTGATAATTTTATATTTAAATAATAGTATTTTGAAAAAAAATAATAATAATTTTAGCATTGAATTATCATTATAGATTTGAGTAAAGAATAAATATTCAATATTTTGAGTAAAGATAATTAAATGTCATAATAACTATTCATAAGTTAAACTACAATGAAATTACAATTAAGTAAAGTAAAATGTTGTGCATTGAATCTGCTATGAATTAATGGTACCGTTCAGTAAGGGTGGCAATTTGTGATTGCAGATCATTTATGTATATAAAATTGAATGGAAGTTATAAATAGTTAATTTATAATGTAATTGTGTTTATTTATATGATATGTATTTCTTCAGTCATATCTCATGTTAAGGGGACAATTTGTTCTTCCTATATACATATTCCTGATAGCATTGTGTTTGAATTATTGTATGGGACTATTTGTTTCATCTGTTTTTTATTGGTTTGACATTTTATTTTTGTCATTTTTAAATAAATATTTTTTGAAAAATATATATGGATGAAAAAAAAACATTTTTACTCATAAATAAATCAAAGAAATTAGATATAGATGATGAATCATAACAAAATAGTCTCAATAAAGTCGGGATGGGCAAAAGTACCAATCGAAGCAAACCAAACCTATATTAATCTTTTTTAGTAATTTGATTAAAAAAAATTCAATCTAAACCAACTTATCAATTTATAAAAATTGGTTTGGAGTGGTAAAGAGAACCAAACTATAAAATGAAACCAAATTGTTTTGAAAAATGATACTTTACTCTTACGAAAAAGTTTCTTATGTCATGATATAGTACTTAAAAGATTTATTAGTTTATATTTATTAAAATATATGATTATTTAATTTCATTTTATCTATAATCTATAGATTATATAAAAAGATTAATTCAGAATATATATTACATGCTCAATGAACATTTGAAACTTTTTAGATATACAAATATTAACTTAATTTACCTCTTATATAATTTAATGCACTTATTAAATAAATTAATATTTTTTATTTACATAAAATAGAAAATAAATTATATCTAAATTATAAAAAAAAATGTTTTAATAAATAATTTAAGCCTATTAAACTGTTATTTAATGATTTAAAAATATTTTAATGCTAAGTGTATAAGTTGGTTCGAAATTAAAGAAAAAAAATCTAAATCTTAAATTATGATTTGATTTGATTTTTAGGAAAAAAAAAATCTCATCCAATTCGGGAAAGAAAAAAAGCAAAAAGAAAAAAAAAAATAGCAACTACTGTTATTTAGCATCTTCAGCGGTAAAGCCCATTAAAATAACTATCCTGCACCTGTTTTGGAATATTCCAGTTTTATTCTGGTATTGAAAATGAACCGTCAAAAACTGCAACGCACTAACGGCATGCAAGAAAGGAGTACCAGGAAGTGTACTGATCTGTCGACAATCTGTAGTGGCCCATCATTTCTTTTGTAGCAGAGCAGGTGCTGCTAAAGTAACCACGGGTCAGTGCCCGATCCGGGTGGTAAACCATGACTTGGAATGAGACAGGACCGTTCCTATACAATTCGTTGTTTGAACAGTCTTATATTTGTGCTGAACGGAGGAAATAACACTTCATTAGATTTCACTAATTTAGCAGATTAATCCGAGAGAACAAAGGATAACCCCTTTACAAGCTCGAGCTCATAAAGATTGAGTCAAAGTTGGAATTATAAAATGCAATACTTGATGTTAAACTCAACCTAAGATTCCCTTCAATAAATATAAACTCAATTTGATTATATTCTTTTTCTCTTTTTTTTTTTTTTTTTTTTTTGCAATGATTAGATTCTATTTAAAAATATATTTTTAACAATAATATTAATATCTAAATTTAATTCTTTATCCGATTTATACATAATTTGAATTGCAACTATACTAAAACTTGAATTCAATCGGTTCGTAGAGCTTGATATTCAAGTTTGAGTAAATTACAATATGTTATTGTCTTGGTTTACTAGTAAAATGTCTTGGATTTGGACCTTTAATTATATAGACCTACAAAATAATAAATGATCGGTATACATCGAGATTATGCAGTGTGACTACTTCGATAGTCAAGTTGATGAAGTGTTAACAGTATAGATAAAATAATAAAGTGAGGTTTAACCTATTTTTCAAGATGATCCGATAGAGTATATATAACGCATCAATAAGTTATACTTATCAATATCGGTTATCATATTGTGGAGATTCATTAATGTTCGTGGGTAGTGGTCAAAGAGCCACTCATCCACGTTCGAACAGATGTAGAGGTTTGATAGGGTAGTATCTGAGTCGTTGGGCACCCTTTTTGGTGCAATTTAGAATTCTCCTAAATTTGTTAGGTAAACCAATAAAAATTATCAATGCTTAAGGAAAAATTCAAATAAAATATTAATATTTCGAATGATCATAAAAATGAATTATTATTTTTTAAAATTAGTGAAATAAAGGATAAATATTTTAAATGATTAAAAAAAAGAATTAACGTTATTCAAAGTGGTGCAAATAAGAATTCATTTTTGTGTCAATTTATCACTTGCTTAAAATGTTAGTCATTTTTTTAACTATTTAAAATATTGATCTCTTATTTAGCTTATTTTTACAAAACCTTATTTCATTATTTTATCTACTTAAAGTATTGATTCCTTATTTATACTTATTATCACATTCCTTCTAAACTTTTCATCCAAGATTAAGTCTATTAACAAGCTAGGTTAACCCTTTTATATCTCTATTTGGCTCCTATAAACTCCTTTCATTAGAAGAAAAGTCCACAATTGATGACATGTTTGACCCTGAAGATCAGACTATAAGCAAACTAGTTAATTCAAACTTGATGGTAGCTTGAATTTGTACTAGTCAAATAGTAATTGAACTTAAGCTTAAATTTTAAAATAGTTATTGACCTACTTAACCTCAAGCTTAAATTTTGAAATAGCTATTGAATTTTAAGCTTAAATAGCTCATAAGTCTATTTAAGCTTTTCATATGCTATGCAAAATTTAAGTTAGTCCAATGTGATTTAAATTCCAACTTGAGTTTATTAAGTATTTTGAATCAAGCTCAATCAAGTTCAAATTTAGATATCAAATTTCAAGTTTGGGTCGGATTCAAGTTCAGGTTTGAGTATCAAATATCAAGTTTGGGTCTGAGTATCAAATTCGGGTCCAAGTATCGAGTCGGATTCGAGTCTAGTATTATAACGTCACAACACCCTCATAATACTTACCCAAATGTTTACATGTCTTCTCAGAAACCCCTTTATTTTTTTCCTGTTGGGATCCTGCTCAGAACGTTGGATTCAACAGACAATGGCCGATATCACACTCCTCGTCTATTAGGATCGATCTAAAAATTCATATTTTGCACACCAACGATAGGCACCTGGTGTCAATCAGCTCTCTAACGACCACCAGAAAGTTCTTGAACCAAATCCGACCGCAAACCATCATGTGAATCCTCCTTATTGTACCGATGTAATTTCAGAGGGGAGAAAAGAAAAAAAAAAGCAAAGAAAAAAGTCCCTCCAACTAATCGGAGGACAGAGCTAGTTTATGGACAAATTTCACCGTCTACACTAACTAGCAATTATGCTTCATGTTTTTCACTTCATATGAAAAACAAGAATTTCCAGGGACCTATTAAGTACGAAGGACGTTCACAAGGACAAGTGGGCCACAATCAGTTAATAATTATAAACAAGTTGGTAGATAAATGCCAAATCTTCTAGCGATCTACCCCACATAAAAGTGTATTTCCTAGAGGGAAATAATAATACTTTTTCCGTTTGGTAGCTTTAAAGCAAATCATACAAGCACATGGTCTCCTTTTGAAATCTTAATTATTTCGAAAGCCAAAATCGTATTTAAAAAAAAAAAAAAAGAGTCTGCATGGTCGTTTTGCTTATTCATGTCACGGGAGTTTGAACAAGTAAAATTATGTGTAAAAATGTCTATAAATCAGCAACAATTTTCCGTATCATGGACCAATTTTGATGTGCTAAACTAGGAGAGAAAACAAAATCAAGGGAAGAAAAATATGCAATACCTGATGGAACAGTATTTTCTATTCAATAACACACCTTAATACCACAACATAATCAACCAAACACAAAGAGTACAAGATAGCAGAAATCTTAAATATCTAGTAAAAGTACACCAACATTGCAAAACCCCAGATTTTGTAAAGAAAAGCTCATTGTTATTGAATCTACTAGCCTACAAGTTACTTCAGTACCTCGCCAATGGATATTCACAAATCCAGAGCTGCCACTGACTTATAACATGTAGTCGGTTCTCGCCGGCAATCTCCTGAAGAAATTCAGCGGTACTGATGGGTGTTTGTGGCGGAACCTTGGATGTCTCAACACATAAAACCCAATTAGAAGGGTTAAAACCTGGAAAGGAGTCACATACAAAACTACAGCAGCAATTAAACAGAATAAAATGAAGAGAGCAGTGGCCCTTGGATCACGCCAACTCAGCAATGCCTGGAATCTCTCCCCCTGAGTGGCCAAGTCACCAACCACCGTCTGAATTCTACCTGCAATGCTCCTTAGCCTATCATACCTCATCCTCACAATATCAGCAGGCCGAGAAGTAGGAAATGTGTCGAATTCTTCATCAAGTTCATCTGGATGAGCAGAATCTGCATGAGACAGTCGGGTGTCCATGTGGGGAGGATGCCTCGGCCTCCATCTGTACCTCCAAATTCCTATTAAGAAAAGGTATAGGAAGATCGTAGGTAAGATGAGCTCTGGGTATATAACCAGTATGATAAACAAAATGTGGATCAGCACGGTCGTAATAGGATTTCTCCAGTTGCAAATCTGATCAAACCATTTGCCAACAGCAATCAAACCACTCATAACTCCCATAATCCTAAAGAAATTGGCTTTGCTCCGTCTCATACTCCACATATGGGAACCAACATCCAGCATATACTCTACAACCTCTTTCCTTAGTGGAGGTTCAGCACGGCTCAGCCTCATCGACACTATCTGAGTTGCCTGGTGCCTCAAGCTATCAAGCTGGCTAACAGTCAATGGATGAATATAATGCATTTTAGGCAGAAGCGGATGCGTGTACATATGCATCATGTTTATTAAAGAGAGCATGTGAATCTCACAGCCAAATGAATTTCACCCATCTTCTTCACACCACTTGGATGCAACACCAGTAGAGGATATGAATGAGTGTAGACTCGGTCAGTTTCAAGAGTTGAAAGTCGTATCCTCACCTTCCCAATCCTTGAATCTTTTGCACCTCCATTCTTATCCCCTCCATTAATATGGGAATTGTCAAATACACCAATAGTTAGAACCGTGCAGGGATCAAAAACTTCCCAAGTGTACTGCTCGTTCCACTTGGGCATGAAGCTATCAACAATAGTCCTCGTCCTGATCCACTTCTGCCCATATTTAGCCACACAGTAAGCATCTGTTTTTCCCCGTCCATCTTTCGTTTTCATAGGCATCAATCCCTGAGCACTTAAAATTCCCAACTCCAATACCCCAATGCTTGGCTTCCATAACTGCTTTGCAGTCGGCCTAAGATCACTACTGTAGTGCGTTGACTCATCTAGAACATGATAGCCACCTTCCAGGCAGATCCTCATATGAATTCGGCTTGCAAACTTGATTTCCTTCTTCTGTTCCCCTCGACAACAACATGCCTCTCAAGATTAAACCATCTGGTGTTCACAGGTCTATGATCCAATCTCCTGTCCACATAATGGAGTGGAATAGCACACCTTCCAAGGACCTCATCCTTGTTGGGAGCAACTCTATCTTCCACACTCAAGATCAAAGGATCTTCGAATGGTTCTGCTGCTACAAACATCAAATCTTCATTCCAAAGTGGATTTATGCTCCTACTCTGAGAAATTCTGGTTCTCAAAGCTTGATTTCCAAGGATGGCCTTAACATACACTTCCGGGAATCTACTTTTGTCACTAGGTATTAAATCCTGAGCTTCTATGACATTGACTCTCAGATACCAAAGCTTAGGTGAGAGATAAACTTTCGACCGCATACTTGCAAAACCATCCGTCAAACCCACTGCAGCTGCATCGAGTGCCAAGCTTCAGGAAATGCCTCGTCGGCTTGAGTTCCCATCCAAACCGCCAACATCAACTCCCCCTTAACCTTTTCCCCTTTCCTATCCTCCAGCTTATACCACTGCGGTGCAAGAGGACTATCAGGTGGAACCCTTTTCGGGATCTCATTCAAGTCAAACCAAACCCGACCGATGAAATCATCCTTCATAACATCCTTATCCTTAACAATAACCTCAAGAACCGAAGCCTGGATCCTATCCTTCGAAAAGGCAAACACCTGACACCATTCCGGATTCGGTTTTTTCTCGAAATGCTTGGTTACGCCCCTATAATTTCCCAGCTTCACTTCAACATAAGGGTCACAACCACCAAGGACATCTTTGCCATGCAAGTCCTTAGCCTTTACGACGCGGACGTAAAGGTATTGCATTTGTTCTACGAGATCATAGGTGCTTGTGAGCTTATCACCAGTGACCCTTCCACCACCAAGGTGGGGTTTGGTCTCCTTTAAGGAGAAGTCTTCAGGGGGTGGCTTATGCATCATTTTCTCCCTCCTTTTTTTCCCCTTAATGTAGTTTAGGGTTTTGATTCAAAAGACAAACCTCAGCACAAAAAATCAGTCAAATATTTGAACTAGAGCGCCTGATAGTGATAGGTCCGTCCAAGGTTTCAGAATCTCAAATACACCTAAATCATAGGATAGCCGTTACTAAGAATTAAATTAGCATATAACCACAATATCACATATTAAATATATACCATTTTTAAATTTAAAAAAAAAACCGAAATGCTAAATATAATACCCACAAATTTAACTAATCATCATAATTTATAATAATAAAAAAAATACACACACAAAATCTACATTTTCAGAACATAATACACACAAAAAGGGAAAAACAATCAATAACCCCATTCAATGGTTATGCAAGAAAAAGTATTTTATAGAAAAAGAAAAGACATCCATTTTCCTTTTTTTCTCTTTTAACTCCTCTAGCACACAATATAGAAGGAAGATATGATGAGCTAAATAGCTAATGTATTAAAGGAGAAGTATCTTACACGAAAACAAACTTACCAAAACCGCTTCCCTCTTCTTTTTCTTCTTAAGATAAAATGGGGAAGAAACAAATGAAATGCCGAAAAAAAACAAGCAACAAAAAGTCAAAGAAAGGTGAAGTTTTTCTCATATGGAAGATGCATTAAGCAACCTTCTTTACTGGGTTAGTGGCATTATAGCTAAATGTAAATAATTTCTACTACAAAAAAAAAAAAAAAAGAGGAGGAACTTCACGTGCATGTACGGATAATATGAAATGGGATGATAATTTAATTATTAAAATGTGAAAGAGGTAAGGAGTTAAAAAGGAAGTACCTTGGAGGGCGTTACCGCTATATAAAAGAGAAGAGGTGGAGATAAGAAGAAGAAGAAACGGTACTGGTGTAAAGAGAGTAAGAAGGGAATGATCTGATGAATCTGCGGGAGGGAAGGGGAATGAGAAACAGGTTTTTCTCTCTAGGACTAATATCACTTTGATTTTGCTTTTGCCTTTATGTGTATCTTTTGTTTGGGTTGTCTTGTCCGACTGCTGACTCTGCTCTCTTCTGTCTAAGGCTTTAATAAGGCGCTGCGTTGTGTTGTGTTGGGTTGTGTTGTTTTTAGGACTTCGCATTTGGATCGGTCAAGGTTTGTGGGTCCTTTCAAATTCCACCGTTCGAGGTTACACCAAAACAAACAAACATTCCTAGTTTTTCCATCCTATTTAATATATCCCTCTGATGTTCGATTTGTAAAACTCAATTCTAAATTATTTTTTTTTCCTCTTTTCTTTATTAATGGTTGGTAAACGTAAAACTAAAACAGGGTAATTGTACATTTCCTATTGAATTTTGAAATTTTGTTAACAAGTGCGGTGAATGCCTTCCACGCGATCATTAAATTGCAGTTTTGATTACTTTTAATATATCGGCAACGATTGATGAGAACGATATTTATTTTTAAATTTTCATAAATTCATTGGTACAGGGAATAGTTCCAAAAGAATTGAATCGGAATAAAAAAATCAAATTGAATGAAATCAAGATGGAATGATCATGTGGAAGGGATTCATCACACTTGATGACGAAATTTCAAAATTCAATAGGAAATGTACGATTACCCTGTTTTAGTTTTACGTTTACCAACCATACAAGGGTTAACCTAGCCTGTCGAACTGTCGATTAATAAAACCATATTTAGGTGAATTCCCACCGTTTATGAGCAGGCCATTGATTTTGATTACCGAATTGGAAATAACTATAGCCATTGAATAAACCGATCTGGTCCGTTAAAAAAACACCACGGAATCATTTCTGAGAGAAAATATGAAGTTAATAGCAAACGGTGTGGATAAAAATTTAAATTAAAGATTATAGGAAGTTTTATATCAACAACGGGATCATTTTTTCATTTTCTTTTTAAAATTATAAACATTCAGTATATGAAGATATGTATATATATCCAAGGTAGTTTCCGCATACATCACCGGAGCACATTGAAAATTTTGATAATGTTATTTGACGTCATTAGAGTTTTATCAAAATTTTATCAAATTCATTATGTTTTATGGAATGTTTATATCTTTATATTTGATGGCCAAAAAATAAAAAATATGTCTTTATGTTTATATCATTACAACATATAATTTACTTACGTATATGGTCATGTATCATAGAGAACCAAAAAGAGAAGTACCTTACACTACACATCTTCATGTGTCGGTTTTGGTCTAGAATCGGAATCTAACTATTGCTTCATAATTTCAAAATTGGTGAAACTGAAATTGGACCCATGGGAGTTGGCTCAATGGAACCACTGGTTCCTACGGTTCTATTTCAATTCATCTAGAACCAAAAACCATAAAATTTCAAAAATTATTAATTAAATAACTTTACTTAATTTAAGTAAAAAAATGTAAAACAATCATTTAATTTGAAATAATATTGGGTCTAACAATAATTATTTATAGCTTATTTGTTAAAAGAAATTTTATAATTATATATTTATTTATTATAATCGCTTACACTTTTTTACTTGTTATGTTAATAACATAATAAAAAAAATTTCAAGAAGTCTCTCAAACACAAATGAAAGTCACACATTCTTACAAAAGTAATGTCCACTTTAAGTCTGTATAAACTCAACAACACATGATTTCAAATATATTTATTACTTATATAGTTATTAAATGTCATGAACAGAAAAAAAAAAAAAAAAACTATTATTCATGTCAAAATAGTTTAAATATTTGTTTTTTAATTACAATTTTTCTTTTGTTCCATTTTTCCTTCCTTTTTTTTTTTAATTTTATAGCATGGAACTATGAGAACATTTAGTTCTACAAATTCTCTAGTTGGTATTTGAACGGACAATTCCAAAACCGTCGAATCAGGCAATTTGAGAGTTGAATCATAAGGATATGCAACCAATTTGTATCAACCATTTTTGAACCAATTTTCAATTCAAGAACCGCCAATGATGAGTCAGATCAATTACCAATTTGAAACCAACCCCAAATGATGTCTACCTTACACAACGACGCAAATATTACGCTTAATATAAAAGGATTGAATTTTAATATTTTTAGTTTATTTGAAACATGTATAACTAGATTACTTTTACTACGAGTAGAGTAATTTTTAGCATATGTCCTTAAAAGAATTCTTTATACTGCTATTTATTTAAGGATAATTACCTTATATTTCAATTTTTTTTCATTTTTTAACTTACCATATTTGTGTTTTTGTCTTTTATATTGTACATACTTGCAGTTTCTTCTGTCATTAAAAAAAAAAAAGAAAAAAAAAACTCCATGCTGTTCCCCTTTCATTTCTCATTGTAAAATATGGGTAATGCAAAATAAAATTAAAAAAAGGGTTAAAAGATATGGATATATTTGCTGCTATTATCTCCTTATTTTGGTTAATTTTTTTTTTCTTCGTCATTTGATAGAATGGGAATTATGATTTTCTTTTTCTTCTTTTACTTTCTAAATTTATTTCATTATTAAGAATTAAAGTGAAACGCATGCAGAAGCTGGACCACACACCACTCAATATCAGTATTACCTTTTTCTATTGAAGGTTCACTAATAATTAGCACTTCAGCGTTATTTATCAATATCTAAATAAAATTCTTTTTTTTTTTAATTTTTTTTTTATGCTTACTTTTCCATAGAATGCAAAATAAGTATAAGAAAATATGAAAATAATATAGCACTACCAAGTTGATCACTTTATATGAATAACTATTCATTCCATTCTCGTTTTACGTAAAGTTATTATTATTGTTTTTGCTTGAGAAGAATAACCATTCAAAAGGAATTGTTGTTATGAAAAATTACGAATAATAATTCATGTCTTTATATATATGAATTGTTATTTAATAATTTTTTTAAATTTTATTATAATCGTATTGAATTAATATTTTTTTTTTTTATACTGTGAAATGAATAAGTGGAACGCATTAATGGAAAAAAAAAAAAAAGCATATGTATAAATACGCGCAAGCAGATTGACTATGGGTCGGACGGGCAGCTTAATCGGCTTGATAACTGAAGGGCGGAATTCAGAGTAGGCAATTAATTACATGGGAGCACACAAACTTGAAGTTAAACGCGGAATGGGACAGAGCGTCGTAACAACAGGACACATGTAGTCCTAAGCATCTCTCGAAAATCGATTATATGACGGTGAAGCTCTTCGTGTTCCAAGATAAACGTGTCCCAGGCACGGTGAAACGTCACTTTTCCTAGGAAACAACTCATCTCTATCTAGTTAACTTGGCTAAAGGCTAAAACTGGGATGTTTGGTTGGTAAGCCGATCTTACTAGTCACTTCCATTCCATGTAATTGCTATTCGCTAATACATGAACTGTCCATTTATAGGTAAATTTCTGGTAGGAATGGATTTGCATTTACTGTAAAATAAAATTAAAAAGAAAAAAGAAGCTAATATTGCGTTATGTGATTTCACATAAAATAATATTAATAATCAATAAATTGTATAATTTATTATTATTGATCTTCCAACAAAATGGAACAAGTTTGATTGTTCTTGAGTTCTCTTGCTTGAGTTATGATTTAAATATATGGAAATATGTATGACAAATTTTTATTTTTTTGGATTTTTTTTATATTACTCTCATCATCATCAATTCATCAATATTATGTTTCTACCTTCATAATATTACATCTGCACATCTAGTCAGATTGAAGTTGTGACGATTGTATCGATATTAGAGTGTGTGGTAGTCATTACTCATTAGAATAAGTGGATTTCTTTTTTTTCTTTTTATTTGCTTGTTTATGTGATCTTACCCGGTTAGAGTGTTGATTTTTCATTTTTGGAATTATTTTAACTCTTAGTTATAAAAGAGATATTTCAACTCTTAGTTATATAAAAGATAGACCATTGTGAATTGGATCTTGGACCCATCTCTTTAATTAATTTAGTACAGTTTCATTTCTTATGTAATGGATCTTACTACACTATTATTAATGGAAAAAGAAGAAAAAAAAAGGGGAAAAAGTTGCTCATTTGGTGGTATAATTATTTGGCAACTAATGGTAATAATAGCTTTGCTTTAATAAATAAATATTATATTATTCTTTGGATGAATGCAATTAGCAGAGGAGGGGAAGATTCTTACTCCATGTCAATCAGCATTAATTCCAATATGCTATAGACGATTAACATAACTATCATATTATGTTCGTATACAATCATGTTAACCAAACAAGCCGCAATAGGCTAATTAGCATATTCAAAGTAATGTAAAACCCATATTAAAATAGAAAAAGCTTACACTTTAGGATTATTAATTTAATTAAAGGAAGACCATGAAATTCAGTCCAACTCTACGTGCATGTAAATTAACAGGTTGGGGTGGGCACGGATCTATTTGGTTTGGTTTTTATTAAAATCAAACAAAATCTTAATTTACGATTTAGTTTTTTCTTCTTCCTAAATCAAACCATTAAATAACTATTTTGTCCAGATTAGAAAATTTTCAAAATATTAAATAACAGTTTTTGTTCGATTTAGATTATGGATTAAATCAAAATTCTAATTAAAAAAAACTTAGTTTTAATATTTTACATTTTTGTAGATATCACATATTGAAATCACATTATAAAGTTCATATTGTAAATCTCAACCAAATACTTTATAAATTCATCACATTCACAATCCGTAATATACAGAAAAATATTTTATAAAAAAGGGCAAAGGAATGTCATTTGTTAATCAAGGAGAGGAAAATTTTGGTCATTCCTAATAAATGAGATATATAATAATCATCTCTCACATTGATGATGGTCAACAAATCCTTAAAGATAGTAAATCTTCAATAAATTATAATAAAGGAAAAAGTTATCATATGTTGAAAAATAAGAGGGTTTTATGATCCACCTTAGTACTAAGTTAATGGTTTTATCTATGATCTAGAGATGTTTAAAGAATTCCTTTTAACAAAGGAAAAATTGGTCACTAGGCTGCCGGCCAATATGTGAAAGCCACCGGCGTAAAGCTCTCGAACTTTTATGAAACTTGTCAAAGCCGACAAGAAAGCCACCAGTGTAAGGACATAGGCTGCCGGCATTGGATTAAAGGCCGTCGGTGTAAGTGCCAGCTTACCTGCCCGAAATGCTTTATATAAATAGAATTTTAGGGTTCGTATTTCTTATAAGTTCTTCATTTCTTTTCGACCAGAGAGTGTTTGTTAGGGTTTTAAGAGCGCTTGAGAGAGAAATCTGAAGGAAAATAAGATCTTTGATCTGGGTAAGTCGATTTAATCAAGATTCGTGCAAATTTATATGGAAGCAACATCTTTCTCATAGATTTTTGTGTTTTTGAAGAAGTTCTTTGGAGAAACCCTAGTTTTCAATTAAGATATGTTCTTTGGGGAATCGATCAAGGAGTAAGATTTGAATTAAGTAAGTTACATCTTCTTTATCATAGATTTGAAACGAAAATATTATTTTCGACGACTTATGTCTGTTCTTATTAATTTCTCAAATCTACGGTTTTGGAGGAAGTCGTTTTTTTTTTTTTTTAGGATTTTTTCTATTGATAATTGAAGAAAACCTAGGGTTTGGTTTGAGAAAGAATTAAAGGTGAGTTCTTATCCTTTAAATCAAAGATTCTATAAAAGTTCGATTTTATGGAGAAAATTTTATGTTCCTTTTTATCTCCATATTAGGATTTTGGAGAAAAATATATTCTTTTGGGATTTTGAGGAATTTGATAGAAGAAGAAGAAGTTGTTGTTGTAGTTTCCATAAAAGGAGATTTTGAGATTTTGTGTTGTTATTCATAAGAGATTTATGGATTTGGAGAGATTGTTCCTGGAATTGGAACATCACACCATGTTCACATATGTTGAATTTCATTTTCATTCTCTTCTCCATCGCACTTGCACGATTAGTCCATCACGTTCACGTATTCTTAATCTCTTATTTTTTACTGCAATCCGCATTGTTGACAACTCTTTCATATGTCTTATATTCTTAATTTACAGTTTTTAATATACTTATAAAAAAGATGCTCTAATTTTTTTAACAACATATTAAAAAATACGGTTAACTATAAATTTTACATAACCATTATGTTAAATAGTTAAAAACCGAAAAAAAGGTTAACGTTATGCCATTAACCATTTATAATTGGTCGATTTAGGACTGGGATATTAAAAAACAATCATTACGAATAGGTTCAAATATAGGGCCACACACCTATTAATCGAACTGTGAACACCCATGCGTATAACCCACAAAAAAATGTCGGTTAGGCTAAAAATTTATCCCGTTTGATGTGCGGCAAAAATACCCTGCCCTGCATAACCGCGGATTGAAATGAGCCAACGCCCTATAGATTAGGTTAGCTCGCGAATCGGCACTTAAAAACACATTAAAAAAAGAAATAAATATAAATCTTATAAAAAAAACTACTACATTATCCTCTTTACTTTGTTTTTCTATTATTTAGTTGTTGAATGTTGATTATGTAATTTTTATGGGTGTTATGTTTTAAACTTTCAACTTTTATGTTTATTATATTCTTAGTCTTTTTATCAATACTTCTTTTTTATAATTATTAGATATTTAGATGCTTCGTTTAAAATAAGCAACACAATATCAATTGATAATTTCATGTATTTTTCCTTGCCACATCAAAGAAAAAATTGGAATGGATTCTAATTTTTATTAGTTAAAATAGATCTTTTTGTGTTGAGATAAACAAATTTTAAAATAAAAGTCTAAAATTTTTTTCTCTACACGATTACCATCTATGATTAACATATAGGTAATTTGTGAGATAAAAAAAATATATTATATATTTTAATTATTAAAAAATTAAATTTAAATTTGAATTCTTATAAATTTTTCAATAAAAGATATATATTAATAGGTTCACAGGCTAATCCGTGTGGGGTGGGTTGGGCTAAAAGTTATGATCCGCATAACTCACGGATTGAAGCAGGACAAGACAAGTTGGTCCGCATAACCGTTTGTACAGATTTACTAAGGATGATTGATAATGGCAGGACAATATTCGTTTAAGATACGGTTATGGATCTCACAAAAGATTTCAACATTTAAAAGATTCTATCAAATTTACTTTATACTGCGTAAATAGATATATATATATATATGTTTATATATATGTTATATATATATGCAAGACGATGAGATATAAATAACCAAGTTTATTCCTAATATATTATGCTAGTGGTTGAGCTAGATTAATCCTATTGTCAAGTGTCATTGTATTTGTTTTGTATTGTACGTCTATAATTTCACATAGATCAGATTGGGTTTAAACCATGCTAAAAATGAATGATAAAGTTGACCCTCCTAATTGCAATGAACAAACATAGTACAGAATAGGAATTAGAGATGCCATTGCGGCATTGGTAAAGTCGGGTGAAAGTATGTCATGTTTTTTATTGTTGGTTGGATAATTAGTTCACCGAAAGGGCTTTCGGAGCTATTTTATCTTCGTGAGTTGTGACAGCTAAAAAAGCAAGACCTACTGAATGGTTAAAAATTGAAAAGAAAAGTGGACAAATGAGGATGGTAGGCTGTTGACGGGGGAGTTATACTTTGATTTATAAGAAAAGGATAATTGTTATATCCATATTTTAACTTTTTCTGAAATTTATAATTAACTATGTGAAGTTTAAAAATATTAATTTAATCTTTAATTTTGTATTTTTTTATAATTAATTACTTAAAAATTTATTAAATATTATAATTAGCTACATAAATTTTATCTATTTTTACAATTAACTACTTAATTGAGTATTATAGATAATCTCAAAAAAATTATAATTAGTAAATGTACACTTTTAAATTTCAAATAATTAATTGTACAAGATAAAATCAGGTACCAAACATGACATTTGCATTTTGAAAATATAGTACTTTTTAGAAACTACTTGTTAGTTGTTACTATTGTTATATGTAAATATGTAAATGATATTTATTCGTTTTTTATACGTACATATTATCTATATATAGGGGCATGTAATCATACACCGAAAACGATTAATCATGCTAAAAACGGTGAGTATAAAAAAGATAAAAATGTCAAGATCATCATCGCTCAATAGCATCGATTCTTTGATAAATTGAGTCGGCTTGACCATTCTCTTATCCCTATATAAAAGTAATTGAAAAAGGAAAAAAAAATTAGCGATTGACATAATATTTCTTGAATTTGATGTCGTTTCTTACATGATAAAACAAATACAGAAATTGCAACTAGTTAAGGATAATTCCCTCTCCCGCTGATCAAATTTGTCAAGGGATTACATCCCAAAAAGGGAATAACCAAAAATACAAAGGAACAAAAAGGTCATGAAAGCTTTCTATAAAAAATAGAAAAAAAAAGGAAAAAAATTGTGTTTATGAGTTGCAATATGTGACAACCATTACCCCACTTTCAATTAAATTAATTATATAAATTTATAAGAGGTAATTAGTATCTGAAAGTATGTTAAAATACTTATATGATTTCGATGGAAAAAAATTAAATTGAAGAGTTGGAATACATGAAATGCGTAACCACCCCACCCCACAAACACCCACCCACCCACCCACTTCCCCTCTCTCAATTTAAATTAAATTGATTGTATAAACTATTAAGAGGTAATTAGCATCTAAAAGTGTGTTAAAATACTGAAAATGATTGGAAGTGAAGAAATTGTTGTTAAGAGTTGCAATATGTGACAAGCATACCTCCACTTTCAAATCAATTAAATTAAATTAACTGTATATATTATCATAGGTAATTAACATATAAAACGTATTAGAATACTAAAAATAACTTTGACAGAAAATTGTCATTGAAATAAGGAAAATTTTATGGTTCTTTTATTAATTTTAGCAGGATTGATCCTATCACTATCCAATAATTTAAATTATACTTAATCGTAATCGAATCACTAAAATAATTAATATTTTAATTATTTTATTTATTTTAATAATTGAATGATTGTCTAAATAGTTTCATCAGCTTACAGCAGAAGGTCTCAATAAGGATGTTCCTCGGAGCTCGGAAACTTCACAGATCAGAATTGATTTTACAACCAAGCCATGGAGCCTAAGAACTTTGCTGGAGAAAACGAGGCTACCAGGCGTGTTAAGGCCAGAGACAATAATCCTAGCGTTAATGATGAGGTTAGATTGGAGGAAGAGGATATGGATTTTGATAGATACTCGAGGACGGTGATGATGGGGCTGGTGTAGATAATGGGAAGGAGCAATCTCCCACTGGTGTAAAATCTTTAGCTAATGGTACATATCTTCCCTCATAAAAGGAGAGGTTACTAGGCAACAAGGAAAAAAGTGGGTCTAGGGATTTTCCTTCAGACGAGATTAATTTTACCATTGCTGTTGATGATCAATGTACTCGTATCTAAAGGTAGACAAAAAAATCAGTCGAACCAAATCAATCTGTAAGCGAACTGATTTAAACCGAAAATATGATTTTTTTCATGGTTCGGTTTTGAAAATTTTCAAATCCGAACCAATCCGTAAATTTATGGTTTGGTTTGGAAGGTAAACTAAACCAATCCGTAAAATCGAACCAAACCGTTTTAGAAAAAATATAATAATATTTTACTATATGTTTATATGATTTCATTTGATATTTATTATTTGGTGAATATTAATTAAAATTAACTTGTCCTTTTTAAAAAAATTTTTAAGCTCATGATATGTAATTTTTTATTGATGATGAACTATTGTTTTTTTTAATAGCTTTTAATTTTGTAAAATATAAAATTTATTTATTCAGTTATAAACTTTCATTATGTATTAATTGTTTAATATATTTTGTCAGCTGATCATTTTATTCATTGATGAATTTTATTGATAGATGATTTTTTTTTATTTTAGCTAAATTATTGGTAGATTATTGACATGATGGTTATATTAAAAATCATAAATTATGACTTACTATGTATTGGTTAGTGAATGTATTTTATTAGTGGATAATTGATTTTATAGAGAACTATAAATTAAAAGTATGATGAATTTATAAAGTATTTTATCGTTGTTTATAATATCAACTTTGTAAAATGATATAAATATTTAAGAATCTACACAAATATAAAAAAACTAGAATAAGAAAAAATTTTAGTTAGAATTTTGGTTTAAACCATAATCCAAACCGAACCAAACTATTATTTAATGATTTAAAAAATTTATAATCCGAACCAAACCGTTACTTAAGGGTTTGGTTTGGGATGGAAAAAAAAACAAACCGTAAATTATGATTTAGTTTGGTTTTTTAAGAAAAATCGAACCAAACCGATCTATGTCCACCCCTACTCATATCATATCATGCTTCCATCTCGTCTCACTCTTTTTTAGAATGCCCGTGGAAGCACGTAGTGATTGTCAAACTAATGGGTAGAACAATTGGTTATCAAACACTTTGTAATCGATTACAAGAGTCGTGAAAGCCACCGGGAGATTTCAAAGTCATTGACTTGGATAGCCAATGTTTCCTGGCTCAACTTTCTAATTATTCTAATGTTATGAGAGCATTAATGGATGGTCCGTGGATAATCATGGATCATTGTCTCTTAGTTCAACGATGGTCCCTGAACCTTAGAGCTTCGCCGGTGATAGTTTCCCAAGTTGCGACCTGGGTTTATCCACCTACATGCCACTGCAGTATTACCATAAAGTGATCCTCTCTAGGATTGGCGATATTACTGGTCATACTTTGAGAGTGGACTGTAATACAGTTTTTGCTAAGAGAGGCAATACAATTGGATTTGTCGAAACCTTTGATTCCAAGATTCCAGTTCGATGGTGTCTGGACTCCGGTGGTAGAGGGTAGAATATGAGGGAATTCCCCATATTTGTTTTAGTTGTGGCTATGCGGCTTATGATTCTGTTGCTTGTCCAAAACGTGCTAGAGATGGCGATGCCAACCATAATGTCCAAAGTAATTCAGGAGGTCGACCGGATAATTCTACTGTAAAAGTAGTGGAAAAATCCAAATATGGTCCCCATATGATAGGCCTTAGAAGAAACAGGAAGAGTTGTAAGAAGGAAAGCCCAATTCAAGGAATTGCTAATTAACTGGGAAAATCGAAATCTTGAGGCTCAAAATTTGATCTTCTTGGTTCTTTGGAGGAATCTGATTTGGAGGTTAATAATAATCCTCTTTTTATGGAAACTAAAATGATCTTCTTCCTCTTTCGATAAGAATTATTATGAAGATAAACTAAGAGCTCAAATGAAAATAATCCAGTGAACTCAGCAGACTCTAATAGGAATAAGCGTAGCTCGTCTAATAAGTTTCCAATCCAGCAGCGAAGGACCAACCTAGTGGAGCCAAGGAGAAGCCCACTAGTTAATGTTTTTAATTTAGCCCATAACTAGGTTGTTCCTCCTTCAAAAATTGATATGAGCTTCTCCTTAATGTTTTCAGTTCTTCCTTCTAAAGTCAGCACCTTCCCCAATCTGAAACCACCTAATGGCGGTAAGAAGATGTAAATCCCTAAAAATTTCATAATTCTTAAAAAATAATTCTAAGAGTGGAATAAGATAAAAAATGAGATTTCTTAATATAAGGAAAAAAAAAAAGAACCCTAAAAAACAAAATAGAAAATCCAACTATCGGTTGAATCAGCATCCGTACATCAATCAAATCACCTATCTAATTCCTAACACGCAAATCAAGACAATATATCCAAATAACGCTCGACAACGAAATGCTAAGATCATAAATCATTCGGTGAATTTTAGAATCAGAATTTTCAATTTTCACCAAAAACCAAACCGAGTCAACTCATAACCTTAGACTCGGTTAAACGATCCCAATAATTAAAAACTATTAAATAATCACAAATAAAATGAGATGAACCATAGATATCGAACTAAAAATATAATACGGTCAAAACTCCAAAATTATAACTTACGGATAACTCAACAAAACCGGAGGTCAAACCGGAACCTTAAAAATCAACAAAGCTTACAACAAACTCTAGTGTTTAAGATCCAACAATTCCGTGCTCTTAAGACCTAAACAACGAAATGAAAATAATTATTGATAATAATTCGTAATAATATAGGGAAGTCTAAAAATGTCATATTCACAAATTTCTAGTGTCCTTCGGATCCGAACGGGATCGGTTTTCAAAAACCGTGCCCTGTTACACAGGATGGCAAAAATATTTCGTAAATACCAATAGACTCGTAAAAATATAAGGATTTTAAAAATATCAGTTTTAGATTTTTTTGGTAGTTAAAAATTATAGATATCGCATTTATACGTGTATTTTTATTACTATCGGTATTTTAATTGTCTAATTTACTATTCATAGTACTTTTCTACTATTCATTACTATTCCTCTATCTCTATTTTTTTTATTACCTATTCTTACACGTACATATCTATCTCTTACAAATTTCTTTTCCCATAAAAATTCTACACCACATATTACTAAACTTCTCTTACACTTTTCTTCTAAAATTAATTTTTAAACAAATTTCTCTCCTTCTCTCTCTTGATGCCGTCCACCTCTCTCACTATTCCCTCTTCAATTATTTTGTTTTTCAATTTATTTAATTACATCTAATTTTCACTCCAAAATTCTATAAACATCCCCTTCCTCCTTCATTTTTTCACACAATTCATTTTACTACCAAAACTCTTCCAAAATCTCTCCACAAATCCTCTATTCAAGATTTCTCTCTACCAAAACTCTCTTAAACCAATTCTTCACAAAAATAATTCCTTATACACAAACTTTCTACCACATATCACTACTCCCATAATACCCCCTTTCATCTACCATCTTCATACCACATAAACACTTTAGTTAAACTTCTTCTGACCATTTATTTACCTATGTCATATAACTTAACATGACTATGGTGTTGTTTTGAAACTCATATGAGTAGTAAAAGCAATAACATGTTCATGTTTTGTACTTGCACATGAACTTCTCATTTTATTATGTTGTTATGTTGATTTTATTATTCATATCTAACTAAATATATTTATGTATTTATATATAATCTTTAGAGCATATAAGCTCACTTGCTATTTGTTTAATTTCATGCTTTGCAATTTATGTATTTCATGCTATTTCTTTAAGACTAGTCTTTCTGATCTTAGACTTGTCCATATCAAGTCAAAACAACCTTTTATTTATTCTTTTGGGACTAGCCGATTCTTAGTCCCAGAATGCCTTAATGAAGCTAAGGCTCCCAATACTTGACTAGGATACCTTGATGAAGCTAAGGTTTCCAATAGTTGATATTTTTATTATTTTACTTATTATTATTTGTTTATAGTATTTTCTCATGTTCTTATTATTTTATATGCTCATAATACTTGAATCTATATAATGATATTGCCTCAACTAATTTAAAAATAGAATTTTACTTTATTAAAGGAACTTAAAACTAAATTTTCTATTATGTGACTTATCATAAAATAATGGAGTTATTATCAACAACATAAAAATAGAGTTTTCTCAACGCTTTCTTAAATAACAAAGATAGCTTACTAAGGAAACATAATAATTAAATACTTTCTTAGTATACTATGATAACCTAAGTTTTAGTAAAATAATTTGTTAGTTTTCAAATTTCTCACAAAAAGTTTAAAGATTAAACTCTTTTTAACTCCATGACAAAACCAAGGAACAAACTAGTTTTCAAAGTTAAGATAAAATCAACTCATAAGTTATAAACTCACTTAGAAAAATAATAATTTTCAAGAATCCAAAAAATAACTTATTTCCAAAGAATACAAAGTATAATAAGATCAAAACAAAGGATTTTTATCGATAAAAAGGATTCTTCCCAAATAAAATAGAGGAAATGAAATATCAAATTTTGAAAAACAAAAACTTGTATTTTAAACAAGAAATATATGAAGAAAAGACTAATTTTCTAAAACCATTCTAAATACAAATTTAAATAGGTTTTCAACAACTTAATACACTTTTGATAAATTTGATCTTTTATGAAAAACTAAGGTTAAAGGAAAATTTACTTATTTTTGGAAAAAGAACGAAGAAAATAAAATAAGAATATACTCATTTATAATGACCTATGAAATATAAAGTTTCTTCCAAATACTTGAAAATGAATTTATCAAGATAAGTTTAAAAAAAAAAGAATTGTTTTATGAAATAAATTGTTAAGACACTACCATTGCATATAAAGTGAGCTTATTTATATACTTAAAGGATTTATCAATTATGTATATATATATATATAATTTTTTTTTTTACTAAAGGATTTTTTTAATGAAGTTGAGTTAGAAAATGGTTTTGCAAAAATCTAGAAATATTTGTTTTAAATCTGTACCCAATATTTTTGAAACCCAAATGATCTTATATGACAAAGATAATCTTAGAAATTGATAGATTTTTTCGAATAGGTAGAAAACGTTATATCATATGCGAAATTTCGAGTTAAAATGAGCAAATTATGGCCATTTTAAATTTGAATTTCATTCTATACTAATTTGGCAAACATAGTGAAATAGAATTAGAAAGTATAGGTAGAATTTCTACGAAATACTCATCTTGGGTATTTCTTTTGTCTAGGTGACGAAGGATACGAGATTACCTTCCCTAAGGATTACTGCGACTAAGAAGATCCCGAAATGGACGAGTGAGTTATTCCTCTTAATTTCGTTACCTTACTTATGCTTGTAAAGTAGTAGCATTAGTATACTAAGAAAAAATAAAAATGGATATTATTTTGGGAATTCGGGGTTATGTGTATATATGTGATTCTATGTTTATGCGTGAAATGAGAATTAAGAATATCGCAACTTCAAACTGCTTGTTTAAGTAATTTTGTTTACTTACTTGTATGACTGCTTATTATTTGCTAAATTGATTGATCGCCTAATAAAACCTTAATAAGGTTTGGCTTAAGAAAAATAAAACGATCACGCATAGCATCCATCGAGTCACATCTTTTTTGGAAGGCTGCTACTCCTACGCGTAGAGTTGGATTGGCTGTTATCGTGCTGCGACACGGGCCATGTTCCTTCCTAGAGAATCCAAATTGTCCAGGGAATGCGAATTTAGGTTCGGAGCTGAGCTAAGCTAACTAAACGCTTTGGGTGGGGACCTGGGGACTAGCAGTAGAAGATCGAGGATCTTCATCATCGATTCCCTAACTTTCGATACGGAGGGGTAAATCTGTTCTATATATGGTTTCCGGATAACTATATATATTTGCATAATCACATGATTGTTGCATTATACGCATAGCATATGTGTGACAATTTAAATAAACTTATTTGAAAACATGGTGTGAACGAAAAAGAATATCTTACTAAGCTAGTTGTAGCTTATACCCCTATAGATTTTGATGAAACAGGTATACCTGTGGCTTAAATTGAGGATCATGATGTTAAGAAAGTCATTGAAGGATGATAAGCTTTTATGAAGGAAATGGAAACATAAGATGAAGTTATTTTGTAATGTTCTTTATATGTAATGAATTCTATGTTAGTATTTTGGAAATTCTAGATGTATATTATTTGAAGACAATAGAGGGATATGCCCCTAAGAATTGTAATTAAATATGTTTATGTTTTATGATAAGTATTCTCTTTGCCTTGTTACTTAATTATTATCAATATAAATTGTGCTACTTCGATGTGTTCCCTTGGTTGTGATATATGCCTTGTACATGATATGGAAACCTTTGCGTGACTGAGGTAGTCATTCCTAGGCTTTAGTATTATGTACGGTGGATTGCCACGTTTAGGGTACCCTTTGGGGTGTGACAGAAGAGGTATTAGATTACTGATTATAAACTAAAGGATTTGAATTAAATGAAAAAAGATAGAATTGGTGGTAACTCCTCTCGCTCAAATTCTCATAATGTCAGTTTAGCGTTAGTAATGTCGAGCAAACCTCAACTTTGTATGCAGTTTTGAAGGTGTTCGATTTCTTATGTCCTTCTTTCTTCTACTTTATGGCTTTCATTTCCTACAGTTGTTAGGGTGCTAATAGTACTCTTTTTCATAATAGTATTTAAAAGATTTGAAGTTTCAATATAATATGAATGTGGTGATTATTTCTAAGTCGTGTCTAATTGGGGCTAATGCAGAGCCAGTGACTAAAAGCTTGGGTTTTTAGGATTCTATCATTGTCCATGCTCAGGGTTTCTCGTGAGTGATTTAGGTGTTGGGAAATTCCTCGTCCATTGAGATAAGCATTATGTATTCTAATAATCAATAGGTGCATTTTTTGTAGCAGTGGTAAGTCATTTATATTAACAAATCATAGAAGTTCATACTTAATTTGATTTATTTTTAGATAAATTCTCATAAAATTATGCTCTTATTATTTAAATGTTGTTTTTCAGCTCCTAAAATCATAAAAAGAATAAACAAAGTGATTTGGCAAAGATTTGGAGAAAAATAGTAAAGACAGTTGAAAAGACGATTCAACCGCAGCACAAAGGAATGAACTGAAGGCAACTTTTCAAGGCAAAACTCTAGATCGCACCTCAAGTTGCACCTGCAATCCTTGACCACAATTCAAGCTGAAACAAACTGTGCTTCAAATCAAATGAAACCAGCGTCTATACAACCACAATCGAGCCTACGATTCTACCCGTAGCATGTCTCGTGTCATATGCATGTAAAAATTCTACAAAATTGGTTTTAAAAAATCTATCACATCAGTAAATAAGATCAATACAATTTTTGTGCCAATACTATAAATAAACGTGCACAGATATTGTAATAGTATTGTACCATAGTGTACCAAATTACTAACATATAATAGGCATGTAGAGTGAGAATTTCTAGTGAAAGAAACTCTGCTTTTGCTAGAATTCGAGTTTTTGTGTGGATTTGAATTAATCCAACATTTATTTCTACAATAATTTGTGCTGCATATGTAATAGTTATCTTCATTTTACATTATTTCTCTTGAATTTTTGTCAATGTTGGCTAGATAATATATCAGAAGTGAGTACAATAGATCTTAACGATCCCAAGGAATATGGCTTAATATTTCCTATACAACTTCGGTAGGTGCACTTACCTAAATAGTAGTTGTGACCAAAGTTGAACATAATATATTAGCACTTCATTTTTTATGTAAAAATCTTTTTTGAAAAAAACTTTGATGTTCACATATGAACTCCAACCGATCAAGTTTTTTGGCGTCGTTGCTAAGGAATCGCCAGTGAATTCATATAATGAAGCTCTATGAAGCACTATACAATAACTTTAAATCTATTAATCTTGTCGCTAACTCTGTAAATAATGTGAATAGTTAACCCTTTTTTTTTTGGTAAATACCCGTTTTATTTAATTTTAGCATAAATGTATATTATAGTTATACATAGTTTGTTCTACTTTATAAATATTTTTTGTTTTGTAAATATACCTAATTTTGTTTGTTGTTTTATTTTTGTACTATGTTCTGTTTTTGTAATTAACCTTGTAAATGTTTGTAAATATGTTTAAGTAGATGTAAATACGTGTATAGTTGTATTTTGTTATATGTTGTAACATAATTGTACAGTCTTAGTTGTTGTAAATGTTGTGTTTGTACATAGCTTAAATTCTTAAATTCTTTTGTGCATAATTATGTTGTTATATATCTTGTTTTTGTTTGTATATAAGTTTATCATCTATTGCATAGTTTCATTTGTAAAGTAGTTTTGTTGTAATTTAAGTTTGTTTGTATGTTGTAGACTAATTTTTGCTAAAAACAGAAATTTGTATGATTATAACTAGGAGTCACTCACAAACTTTATTTCCATTTACTCCAGATCCACAATGCATAGGACAAGTGCTAAGGCACTTATCTAGGGAAGAGAGATGTATTTTATTCGGAAAAAAATAAAATCTCATAGGATGATTAATCTTACCTTTTTGTGTTTGTTTTGGGATTTGTAATTAATTTTCACCTTAGAATGTTTGTGTTTTTGGAAATCTTGATGAACATTTGTGAGAGTAGTGGATAAGTTTTAAGTTAATGTTTTGATGAATGTTGGGTAATTTGAAGTTTGAATTAATGAACTTTTGAGTTTGGATTAAATTTTTACAGGTTATTTTTTATGCACTTTGAATCAAGCCCACGACTCTTAACTAAGCTTCAGTCTGTGCACTAAGTGATTTTTGCAGGCAAGGAATGCTTTAACAGTTTTGACCGCAACTTTGGTCGTAACTTGCATAGATAGGGATGAAATTTTAAATAGACCTTATTGCTGTCAAAGTAGAGCCCACAATTTAGGCTACAATACACTCTGATCTTTACATGTTGTGTAACAGTTTTTGTACCACGGATTCAAATAAAATCCATGATTCTTTGTGTATACTAACATTCTTTGTATAGGTAAGTAAAGGTCAAATTGAGACCTCAATTCTTTTATTCTTTTATAATAATGAAACCTCGCTCAAAACCATGCCTATGGTTGTACTCATAATTGCAATTGTATATAAATTGCAAGTACTATTTTTCCCTCTCATTTACAACTCATTCAAAGTTTAACAAACACGATATTACTTGAGCAAAACCCTTAAAACACCCACTTCAAAACTCAATAAAAATAAAATCTTTCCAATCTTATATTTATGATTTATTGTTGTGTAGAAAAATGTTTAATCCCGTTTATCTTAGGGTATTAGAATTTAGGTATTTTTTATGATTCAACCTTAGTGATGTTAAATGCATGTTTATAAGTTATTTTTCATTAATATTAGTTGAGTTGAGTTTATTATAATCCTAATTTGTTGGAATAGTGAGGATTAACTTGAGGAAATTTTTATAAACCCTATCACGTCTGTTGGGTTCTAAAAAAATGTAAAATGAACTTAAGTTGTTTAAGGTTGTTCAACAACTTATTCTTTATAATATAATGATAATATAAGCTTAGGGAAGTAAAAATTAAGTTGGAAACAAGTTAAATTTGTTTGGGATAAAATGAGAATAAGTATGCCCAGAATTCGTGTTCAATTAACATAAATGACCTAAATTGGATTTTAATTGAAAATTAGGGCAATGAATGATTCTATTTAACTTAAATTCTATGTCTAAGCAAGAAACTCATTGTTTTTGTGCTTGTTTTGCAGATTTGGGATTAAAATAACCATCAGAGACACAACCCCCCAAAATTGACGAAAAAGGCTAGGATTGAATATAAGCCTTCTACTTCTTCTCAAGTAAGTTCTCAATTGACCCCTCTAGTAGGCATGATTGATGAGCATAAAGATAGATTTAATAACCATGTAGAGAAGAAAGTGATTGTTCCTATTATAGTAGTTAATTAGAAGGTGTTAGAGGAGTATGGCAAAGTTGAAAATACTAAGATTGACATTAGAGCTAAGGGTGCTGAGCCATAACTACAAGAAGCACCAACTTAACATTCGGCTACTTAGTCACATAAGTTAAAGAAGGAAATGAAGGAGCTATGATAAGTCATTTATACTCTATTCAAATCTAGGGAATTCATGCTTAATTTGATTCATTGTAACATAAATTCCCATAAAATTGAGCTATTATTGTTTTCAGCTCTTAAGATCATAAAAAGAAGAAATAAAGTGATTTGAGTAAAATTTGGAGTACAACAAAGATGGTTTTAGACAATTTTAACTATAGCCTCGACTAAAACCAAGGGCAAATTTCAAGGCAAAACTCCAGACTGCGTCTTAAGTCACAACCTACAGTTCTTGACGGATTCAAGCTAAGACAAATCACATTCATATCCAGTTTTACACAATGCTATTGTGGCCATCATTCGAGGCCATGGTTCTAACCACGAAAGTTACCCTGTCACACATGCGTAAAGTTTTGGACATTTTGTTATAATTAATCTACCATGTCAGCAAATAAAATCTTCACGATTTTATGCTCGACACATATAAATAAACGTACATAGATGTTGTCACAGTATTGTACATATTTGTAACAATTTTTGACTAAAATCGGTGTGTAAAACAGTGGGGTAAGAATTTCTAGTGAGAGAAAATGCACTTTTGCTAGCAATTTGAATTTTCTAGGTAAATTTGAATTAGATTTTGAGCTTAATAAACGATATTTGTCTTTGTTTTTATATTGTTCTCCTGAATTTGTGATGGTCATATCCACGGAGAAATAATTGTTTCATCTTAGGTTTTGTGAATCTAAGACCTGATTCATGTGATTTCAACATGTTTTTAATTTAATATTTTTTGGGAACTTGTAATTAGTCACTTGAACTTTAATTCGTGGGTTTATGTATGTGCACCATGTAAATCTATGTTTGATTTCAACTAAATAGATTAAGAAATCATTCTTTTGAATAGATCTAAATTGTTAATGGAGCTGCTCATAACCATCTAGAGATAGGAGTAATGAAACTTTCTATCTCTTGATTTTAAAATTATTAAATTGAGTTTTAATCAATAGATTCTTAATCTTTATGTGAATCTAGGTTACTGATAGCTCGTGAAGAGATTTTGGTGATCTAATCTAGATTTAGAGTTTTTGACTCTCGAGAGAAGCATTAACTTACCTTAGTGAGTCCCTGAGTACAAGTATACCTAATAAATAACTCACTAAGTTTGTTAAGAAATCACATGATAAGAACTTAATGAAGTAATTCCTAAGCCTATTCTTGCAGTAACACACTTATCTTATAAAATTTTCCCTGAAACATGTATATAAGTAACATTAATTTTAGCTTAATGTTTTGTCTATGATGCTTTGCTGGATTTTCTTTTGGCTAGATGATAGATTGGAAATGAGTATGGTAGATGCTAATGATCCTTAAGGAATATGACGTAGTATTTTCTATGTTACTTCGGTAGGTGTGCTTGTTTAATTGGTAGTTATGACTGAAGTTACATAGAACATATTAGCATTTTTATAAATTTTTGAAATTAGCTTCGTATCCACTGGACCAAAAACAAGTTGAAAACCAAGTTATATGTTTTTGAAGAGAGAAATATGACAAAGATATGAGTGGTCTTAAGAACAGCATGAGATAGTTAATTGACATGATCACTCAAGCTCCTTCATAACCCCTATCGTCCAAGAAGCCCACTTTGAGCCAAGGATGGCTAAGTTATATCCTAATGACAGTGATGATGATGATGATGACGATGACGATGATGATGCCATAACCCCCCCTTGTTCCCTACACACATTCACCATAAACAGTTTCACCCTAGACACAATCTCCACAAAAACACTCTACCTAAACTCAAACACAACTTCTAAACAACCACCACATTCACCCCCCCACCCGCTCCTTCTTTTCCTTTTTTACATCTTGAGCCTTAACCCAAAACAATTTTAGCTGTTATTCCTCAATCACAAACACTTGAAACACACAACCTAAAGATCATGGTAAGATGATTTCCATAGTTGAACCTTTACCCAAAACCTATAAAAGAACCAAATTATCAGTTAAAAAGAAAAGAAAATTAGTCATTCAAGATGAATCATCATATGAGAACTACTACCCAAACTTGGTGAAGAACATTTCCTCATCTGTTGGTATTGCTGATATAGGTAGAGGAGAAGCTGGAGTTATTGAGCATAATGTTGGTGATCTTGATGGTATTGTTGTTGCCCTTGCTGTCATGGATGTAAAGGATAATGCTAGTGATGATAATGGCATGAGTAGTAGTGTAGATGTGATGGAGATGATTGATTTGAATATTAGTGTTAAAGCTATTGATAAAAGTGAACAAGGCAATGCTACAGTCCTTGGTGGTGTTGTCTTAAATGTTGCAGTAACTAAGGAATTAGAGGTAGAAGGAAATAAAAATGAGGATGAAGATGAGCCATAAAGAGAATTGGCTATGGAAAAATGATATTTGAAACTATTTTCAATGATATAGCCAAAATTGTCATAGAAGAAGCAACAACTATTGTTGGTAATGTCTTGTAGTAAGAGCCCCCTAATGAAGAAATTTATGCAATGATTGAAAGACCAGTCCCCCTAGAGCTTTCATGAAGATTGGATCATAATCTCCTATATTCAAAGACCCCTTGTTCAAACACTAACTACTTGAACCGAAGAGAAGGTTGATCTTGTTGAAAATCACTTTCAACAACATGTAAGGGTGGAGAGTACTGAAGATGAGAAGGATCATGAGAGATATGATGAAGGGCTTCTGGAGGAAGTTTTGGAGGAAATTGATAATGCAATATGTGATGATAAAATCATAGAAGATAGTGATGATGAAGAAAAGAGAAGACAAGAACTTTCAGCTTGGTAGAAAGATGCTAAAGATAGATTAGGCTACATTCAAAATATTGTGGGCATGACTGAACAAGAAAGGGATGATTATCTTTATGCCCAACAATTAGCCAAGCAATTGGGGGAGGAAGATGCTTGGAAAGAAACAATTAAAAGGATTGAAAAAGAAGAAAGGTATAAGGGGGCTAGTACATTAAGGGAGGTTGAGATAAAAGGTAAGGGTAAAAGTGGTGAAGTAGAAGTAAGGGAAGAAGAGGAGGAGCTGCTAGAGGAGACAAGGGTGGTAAAGCCTTAAAAGGCAAAGGGAAGAGAAGGAAGTAAGAGTTGGAGATATTGGCTAAGACTAGAACTACATTAACATAAATACTCTTAACTCCAAACTGTAAAAATTATGCAAAAATTGAACTCTAACCTATCCTAATTCATTACATTTTGAATGATATTCTTGGTTAACATGCAATCCAGAAAAATTTCTATCTTTGCATTAATTTTGTGATGAATAACTCATATTCTGATAAATTATAATATCTTTGATCTAATACAAATGGTGTTTGTTAGTCTTTATATTGTTTATGTATTCTTTATCTTTCATTCTTTAATTCTTTATTCTTTGTAAAATAACAAAATTCGTTGTAGTAAGATAAGCTTGATTTAGTATAGAGGAATTATAAATAAAATAAGCTAAGTGTTACAAACAAACCGAATCGTACCTTAGGTAGTTTTCCTAAATTTAATTTTTTTATCCAAGTTTTATCATAGGTATAATCTACGAAACGATACATAATACGTCTTAGAATTTTTATCACAACCTTAACCATGGCTCTAATCAAGCCTATAGTTTGCATTGATGTCAGTTGCCCTGTTTGCCTTAAGACAGATTAAAAATCAAGGTTCAAATGGAGGTCATGGTTCACACCCTTCAACCGCGATTTGTAATAGTAGAAGTTTATTAACTTCTATTCTTTAATCTTGCTTTGCACTTAAATTTGTTGATTTTCCTAGTTGTTTCATGATGTTTAGACATTGAGGACGGTGTCTAGTTTAAGTGTGAGGGAAGGATAAGAGCAAGATATGGGTTGTATTGTAAAAAATTTGAAAAAAATTCAAATTTTTTTTTAATAAATAACTGTGCACAAATATAGGAAATAATGAAATAGCAAAAGAAAAAAATTGACTTTTGAGATGAAATGACCAAGTACTCAAGTGAGTGTAGTATTGAACAACATCATCTTACATTTGAGTTAACTTTATTGTGTTAAAATCATCTTTTAATATCTATATGGGGTAGTTTTACTTGTTATTTAATTTGAGAATCTAGAGCTGGGATTGACTTAAGATCCTAGTAAGGCTACTCAATTAATTTTTAAATGCCTAAATGATCTATATGCTTTATAGTTTAGTTGTTTTGAGAGCCTTGTAATCTCTTGTGAAGGTTCAAATTATGCTAACAACTTGATGATTTTTCCTTGTGCTATATCAAAATTAAAATGAAATGAAAATGACCATAGGCTTAAGATTGACATGGGTAGGGGTATTTCTTGATCCCTCTATCAATTTTATAAAGCCATGGATTGAAAAATCATGTTCAATTAATATGAGCAAGACTTGATCTCTTAGAAAAGCAAGGTTTGGCATCTATTAATTGAATCATAAAGAAAAAGCAAGAAAAAGGAAATAGTTGTTAGTATGAGCAGGTCTTGGTCCCTCAAAAGAGCAAGATTTAACTCCTCTACTAATACTCATTAAAATCAAATGAAATTGAAAAGTACTCAAAAGGCTAGTTGATATAGGTGTGTCTCCCTCAAAAGAGTAACGATTCATCCTCTCTATCAACAAGCTATCTCAGGGAAATAAAAAGAAATAAGACAATGAATGGAAGCATAATGAAGGAAAGAAATTTAAGGATGAGATGATGTATATGCCTTCATTTTTTAGTGTAATGTTTAGATAGACGACTAAGGGGCAGCATACTTATAAATATAAGAGGATAAAATTAATTGAATCTCTCTTGCTTTGTCTAATCTTTTGGATAACTTTTGCTTTGGATTCTAACTTAAACAATAAAGGTAAAGGCTTGTCTACTTGGATAAGTTTGGTGATCTTAACAAAAATAACCTTAGTATATGATCTAGTGAGATTGAATGGAGTAATATATACAATAGAATGTTGAGGTTACTAAGTGATTGAGCTAAATTGAATAGAAACCTTTAAGTTTATTTTGATCAAATTTCATTCGTGATTATTTTTCTATTCAAAAGCTTTGTTATTTTCTTTTCACATAATATTTGCTTGAGGACAAGTAAAAGCTTTAGTGTGGGGAAATTTGATAAGTTATTATTTCTATTTAAATCATGAATTTATGTTTAATTTGATTTTTATAAGATAAATTCCCATAAAATTATGCTATTATTGTTTAAATGTTGTGTTTAAACTCCTGAGATCATAAAAAGAATAAACAAAGTGATTTGAGCAAGATTTGGAGCAAAACAACAAAGGTAAGGCAAAACTCTCGACCGTGCCTTAAGTCGTGCCTATAGTCCTTGATAGCAATTTAAGTTGAGACAAACTATGCTTCAAATCAAATAAACACAACGTCTATTGTGACCACAAATTGAGTTGTGATTCTACTTGCGGTGCGTCCCTTGTCATACACACGTAAGAATTCATATAAACTTTGTTATACAGAATTTGCTACCTCAACGAAAAAAATCATCACAACTTCTGTGCCTGACACATAAAAATAAATATGCACAGTCGTTGTAATAGTATTGTATCATAATGTAACAAATTATTGACATAGTGTGTAGAGTAAGAATTTCTAGTGAGAGAAACTCTACTTTGGCTAGAAATTTGAGTTTTTTAGATGGATTTGAAATAATCCGACATTTGTTTCTATAAGAATTTATGCTGCATAGGTGATATTTATCTTCATTTTACATTATTTCGCTTGAATTTAGTGTTAAATGTTGAAATCATGTAGAAATAATTGTTTTACCTTAGGATTTGTGAATCAAAGACCTGATTCATGTGATTTTAACCGTATCTTAATTGAATATTGTTTGGGTACTTGTATTTAGTAGTTTGAACTTATTTTTGGGGATTTATGCGTATGCACCATGTAGATCCATGTTTGATTTTAACTAAATAGATTGAAAAATCATTCATTTGAATACATCTAGACTGCTAATGAAGTTGCTCAGAACTATCTAAAGACAAGATTAGCGAAGCTTTCTGTCACTTGATTCTAAATTTATTGAAATGGGTTTTAATCAAAGGATTATTGATTTTAATACGGATCTAGGTTGCTAATAACTTGTAAAGAGATTTCGGTAGTCTGACAAGATTTAGAAGTTCTTGACACTCGAGAGAGGCCTTAATATATACTAGTGAATCTGATAGTATAAATATACCCAACAAAGAACTCATTGATTTTGTGTAAGAAATCACATGATAAGGACTTTGAGGAACAAATCCTTGGTCCATTCTTGCATTTCAAACTTATCTTGTGAATTTTGCCCTGATAACATGTATATAAATAGAATTAATTTAGCTTAGTCTGTAAATTTTTGTTTTCCACGCTTTGTTGAATTTTCTTTGGCTAGATAATAGATTAGAAGTAAGTACGGTAGATGCTAATAATTCCCAAGGAATATTAAATAATATTTTCTATGCTACTTCGGTAGGTGTGCTTGCCTAAATGGTAGTTATAATCGAAGTTGAGCAGAACGTATTAGCACTTCATTTTTTATGTAAAAATCTTTTTTGAAAACAACTTTGATGTTCACATATGAACTCTAACAGACCAAGAAGCAAAGTCATTCAAGGGTATTTGTACTGCCATTTATGTTAATCCAAATTCAACAATAAAGGAGTTATGGGACTTTTTTAAGTTGACTAGTGTTTCAATTAATAAACCTTGAGTATTATTGGATGATTTCAATGTTTGTACCATTATTATAAAAAACAGGGAGCATCTTTTGGATATTAGATCTAAAGGTCTTAAATTTACTTGGAGTAGAAAACTTTTATAGAAGAGACTAAATAAGGTCATCCGCAATGTTTAATGGAGGCTTTTTTTGCAGAGGTTGTTGTTTTTCATCTTCCCATGATTAAATCAAACATTGAGCTATTCTTCTCAAATTGGTAGGAGCAAAAACTAAAGAGTAGAGACCTTTTTTCTTTAATGACTTATGGCTAAGTCATGCTTCCTTTTGATGATTTATGGAGCATAATTGGTATTTCAACTAAATTCCATATTAATTCTCAATTTTTTATGGAAAAATTGCTAGTTTAGAATAAGGAAGCTTTTGGGGACATTTTCTTGAGAAAGAAGAAGATCATCCATGATTTAAAGCTAGTAGAGTAGGAATTAGATCAAAGACCAAGTCCAAGGATGTTTAATAAATGCCAACAAATCCGCAAACGATATGAGGAGATTCTACATCATAAAGAGATGTCGTGGTTTTATAAATCCAGATAGGAGTGGCTTGTTTTCTGTGACCATAATACTAGATTTTTTTCATCTAAATACTTTGAGTAGGTGGGAAGAGGAATAGAATTGAAAAATTAAAAAATAATGTGGTGTTTAGGTAAATGATTAGGATATCTTGAAGGAGTTGGCGATGGAGTCTTTTCAAACTCTTTATTCAGACGAGGATGATGGATTATCTAGTCTTCCTTAGATATATTATTTTTTGGTTATTATTGAAACTAATTTGATGATGTTGAATTCTGACGTGTATGACAAGGAGGTCAAGAAGGTTATCTTTAGTATAAGGGGCTTATAAAGCTTCGAATCCATATGGATGGAATCCTGTTTTTTCAAACATAGTGGCATTTTATGGGTCTTAAGGTTATCAAAACAATCAAAGAGTTCTTCCATTTGAGCGTGCTTCCAAAAAAACATAATGAGACCCTTACAATTCTTATTCCTCAAATTGATATCATGTCCTTTTTACTAATTTTCGGCATTGTAATGTTGTTTATAAGACTATTAATAAATAGTTGCTATAAGGTTAAGTAGTCTTATGCATACTCTTGTAAGCTAGAATCTAAGTAATTTTGTGCCAGGAGGAGAATTACTTATAACACACTTGTTACTTAAGAAGTTATTCATTTTATGAAAAGAAAGATTGGGAGAAAGGTTAGATGGCAATTAAGGTCAATTTAGAGAAAGGTTATGACCGATTAAGGTAGCTTTTTATTGAGTATATTGAAACTAAGTAACATTTAAGGAATGTGGATTATGCATTAATTATTGTCTTTCCAAGAACTTAATGCCTAATTATTCAAAACAACAAAGGAAACAATAATATAAAGTGCATTAATAAAAGAGTAAGGGTTAAAGAAGATTGTACCAAGATTTAACGTGAAGTTCAATTTGCCTTTTAGTCTCTAGGGTCTACAATCAATGTCTACTCAATAAGGACTTCACGCACTTTCATTCAAATAAAAAAACCAATGTGCCAAGAGAAGCCACACCACAACATTCGCCAACACAATTGAGTTATGCCTTTAGAATAAGCTCTTAAGCCATTAGGCATAACTGAAGATTCTACTAAAATCACTAATAAACTTTAGTATAGTGCCTTTATAGGAGATTGCAAATACTATAAGTAGAGGCACTATGCTTTTTATTCCACTTCACTAAATAGCATAAATTGCAAAAAACTTTAAAAGAGTATTTACAAGGATTAAATAACAATTAATGAGCTTTAACAACTTCTTCCAACTACCCAAACAATTGTATTTATGCCTCTCAAAAGCCTTAACCGTTGCCCCAAAAACCCTCTCAAATGGTAGGCATTAAATGCCCAATAGTTAGTTGAAAAGTTACAATAGATCTGAAACTTTGCGCAGTGGTTCGAACCTTTGCATAATGATTTGGATTCCATGTCATCCAAACATTTTGTTCATAGGTGGTTCGGACTTCTGCATAGATCGTCCGAACCTGTTATGATGTATTGCCTCTGCTGTAAAAAGAAAACACATAGGTCCGAACCTTTTATGAAATGGTCAGGATTTCTTGAAAAAAACATGATATTTCTTATGTTTAACAATTTGTTGAGTCTTTTCACAATTCTTACTTTCATAATGCCTTTTTATGGTGATTTTGTTGCACAAAAACTTTTTTTTTATATAAACTTAGTTTTAAGAATATTTATAGTTCTGTCATCAAAGTACATATAATATTTTAGTTTCAACAATTTCTTCCTTTTTGATGAGGACAAGCCTATAAATTCAATTCAATTCATTAACTCCCCCTCAACTAATGCTCCCCTTTGTTCTTTATAAAAAAGCCATTCGTGTTACAACTTTTCTTTTGGACAAATAAGGTTCACTTGGTTACTTAAGCAAATTAAGAGAAGCAATTCATGTTAAACTACATTTATCTCCCCTTTGGTGTCATAAAAAAGGCAAAACATATTTCATGCCATAAGAAGGTTACAAATATAAAATCATGTTGGATCATTTCCAAACTCATGTATATCATCAAAAACACAAATTTGTGCAAGTTTTAATTAAGACTAGCATGATAAGATTTCTAAAAGTGCATAAATTTTCCTAAATCCATTTTCAAGCATTTTCACTCATTCATAAAAGTTTCATTAGTAATATCAATCTTGACAAAGCATTCTTTAAGCACAAAAAACATAAAAATCCAATTCCATGCATTTTCTACCTCATTTTAGCACAAATTTAGTTCAAATCATGCACAAATTGACCAAAACATCATAACTTTGCCTACTTAAGTACATCACTACATTATATACACAAACATCAAGGGTACAAACCATCAAACTCAACTAAGGAAAGATTATACCTCATTTTTACCCTTGAAGTCCTTCGAGTACCTACAAAACAATATTTACTTATTTCGTACCCATTTTTGCTTAGGTCCTTTAAGGTAGTCAAAGCAAGAATCTCTTCTCGACAATCAAACAAATTGACTTGTGTGACTCAAATGCATAGCTTTCCTGTCATGCCCCAAAGGGTACCCTAAATGTAACAGTCCACTACACTCAATATTGAAGCTTAAGTATGACAATCTTAGTCATTCCCAGAAGCTTCGATATTAAGTGTAAGGTGTGCTCTCACAAATTTAGAGGACTATACATGAAATTATGAAGCTTAGAAGATATAATACAAATTAAGAAAGATGATTATAATATTCATTTGTTTAAAAACAACAATCTTACAAATCTTAGGGTTTCCCGGTCACAATAACTATAATCTATTACAAAATATTTCTATGAAGTCTATATCTTATCAAATACTAAACTTTATCTAGAAATTCCTTAACCAAAAAGAAAGTATCTGGTGTAAGGTCCATGTGGCCTCAACCAACAATAGGTAAACTGCAAAGATATCTACAGTGGTATAAGCTAATAGGCTTAGTGAGAACTATTTCTATAAATAACTCTTATGTAATGAAATTCAAACAATTTTAGTAGACAAAATGAAATGCAAATACACGTGGGCAAAGAAGGCATATAGTTTTCTGGGAACCATATGTTGAATGGATGTATGCCTACATTCGGGGTTTAGTGATACATAACTCAAAACAAGTAGTTTTAGTTAAAAATTTATGCTTTCGATCAATACCACAAGCATATTAGTTTATTGAATTGAGCCATGCTTTCGGACTTTCCGCCAATCATTTAATTCCATTTCGCCAAGAAATCGCTTTCGGTCAATCTACCAAGTTTTAATTTCGCTTGAGCTTACATCCTTCTCACCCAAGGACAATAACCCAATGTTAATGTGACTCACTTCCTAGTATGCATGATTAATTTATTTATAATATTCATAGCATTATTATTATCAATTTAAGGTTGATCATATAATTTCATACAAATCAAGTGCTATACTAAAACAAAATTAATCAATCCCGGCCTCGATATTCTTCTTAGGATTCTTTAACAAATTTTCTTGCATTATATCATATTTGTCTTTTCTTAATTCTAATGCAACTAGACTACAAGCACTATCAAGTAAAGCATTTTAAGAAAACAAACTCACGATATCATATCGACACTTCTCTAAAACGGATGAGTCGTTCACACAATCCACTTAGTCGAAATAGTCATCGAGGTAGGGTATCCTTCCTGATACCTAATCAAAGAAAATACCCAATTGAGTATTTCTTGATGACTTTCTTGAATTTTGACAAAACAATGTCATAAGAAGTCAAAGTTCGCATAAGAGAGGATTCCAATTTAAAATGGCCATATCTTTGTCATTTACTCGGAATTGCACATGTAATATATTGATTCTACCTACTCGAAAAAATCTATCCATTTCTAAAATATTTTTATCAAACTAGAGCATTTAGGGTCCGAAAAGTGGTTTGATTCACCACGAATTTCCCGTCCCAAAAACAATTTGTTTCAAACATTAAATTATTCAAAAATTGTTGATAAATCTTAGTTATCTATATAGATGAAAAATTCCCTTTTCATAGAATTAGCTCATATTTTATCAATGCTCAAGTGTTGTTATAACCATATTTCTTGAGTAAAACAACGTTAATTAGGAGTTTAGAAAACTATAGTTTACAAGAAATCCATTTTGTAAATCCTTTAAAATGAAATTTTGATTCCTTTGCTTTTCAAAGAATTTTTTTAGTTTGTTTACTATTTTTCTAATGACTTTTTGATAAAAAAGAATTTCTTCTTTTCTAAATTCTCAACATAGTGCTGCTTTTCCTATTTGTTTTCTTTGACTATTTATTTGAAAAATCTTGGTTTTGGAAACTCTTATTTTCGTTTTAAGGGATTTCCTTATATTATGAAAATTATTTTAGAATCAAAGTCTTCTTCTTTAAGGAAACAAGTAATCTAGAAAGATTATAAAAAGCTTTTTTAAAAACAAAAAGTAGCTTTTAAAATTGTAGTGAATTATTCCTAAAGCTTTGGAAAAGAATTTTACTTTGGTTAGACCATAGATTTTATATTTCATGTAAAACTATCCATTAGGTGATAAAATCTCATTTTTATCAAATATAATTAGAGTTTTGAAAATTTGGACAACAATCTTAATGGGAATGATTATGAGAAATAATATCAAGCAAAAATAGCATAAATAATAAATAAAGTCAAGTATTGGGAGTCTTAGCTTCTTCAAGGCTCCTGGGATTAAGAAGTAGACTAGTCCCAAAAGAAAAGTGAAATAAAAGAAAGAAAAATTGTTTTGACTTGATAAGGACAAGTCTAAGACTAGAGACTAGTCTTAAAACAATAAGAAATAAATAAATTACAATGGAAGAAATAAATAAATTACTTTGCATGAAAATAAATAAATTGCAAGTGAACTTATATGCACTAAAGATATATATATAATATATAGATACATAATACTATTTAGAATAATAACAATAATAATATGAACAAAGTAAAATAACAACATAAACATAAATAGATATTCATAAGCAAGAATAACACATGAACATAGATTAGCTTCCATAATATTTAATTTTGAAAACTCACACCATGGTCATGTAAAGTTACATGACATGAGAATTCAAATATGTGAAAAAATTTACCTAAAGAAGTTTTTTGAAGTATTATATGGTTATGGTTTCGTTATAGAATGTGGTTTGAGATAATTTGAGAGAATTTTAAGATAGTTTTGAGAGAGTATTGAGAGAGTGTTTGTGGGGAAAAATTGAGAGAGATTTGGTAAAAATTTGTGGATAGTAATTGTGTGAAAAAGTGAAAGAGGAGGAGATATTTATAGAAATGAGAATGAATTTTTGTATGATTTAAATAAAAGAAAAATAAAAAAAAAAAGGGAGAGAGGCAAAAGGAGGTGCGTTGGCCATGGAAATGAGAGGGAGAGAGAGTTTTATTTTGTATTTTTGTTGATTAAATAAAGTAATAAGTAAGGTAGATGTGAAATAAAGTTATGGAAAGGTAAAAAGTAAAGTAAATAGGTTATAGTTTGTAAGTAGGTGTTTAGAAAAAGTAGATAAAAATATGTAGAATAGTAGTAAATAGTGTAATGTAAAATAGATATGACTAATAAAGTAAGTAATAATATATGCATAATTGCGATATCTGTATTTTTACTTACCGAAAAATTATAAAATTGATATTTTGAAAACCTTATATTTTTACGAGTCTAACATATATTTGAGATATTTTTACTATTCGAGCCCGGACATTTTTTCAAGAACTGTATCCGATCGGGTTTAAAAAGATTCGCAGTTTTACTAATCTGATCTTTTAAGGTTCCTTGTGTAATTACGAACTATTCTACATACTAATCTCCTACTTACTTTCTTAGGTTGCTTATTCGGATTGCCAGACTTAAACCATTACGTCTAATTAGGGTTTTGTGACTTTAGGGTTTCCGGTTGACTTTCGAATTAGGGTTTAAGCTAAACGATTACAAAACTTTGGAGGTTTACATTTCCTTATTGCATAATTGTCACACCCGCACAGTGTACCCTAATAAATCGATGCATCATATAACTAACTGGGGCCTCCAAAAAGGTACATGAGCATTGTATAACTGACATATTCTGTGGCATGGACATTTATAATAGATGAAGGTTATATAGAATATGAAATCATTGTATATATATAAGTCAACTATGATAATAACTTTATCAGTCTATGTAATCCCCAGTTTTTCATCAAGCCAAGTTAGAAACTAGATTTCTAATAACTATATAAAGTTAGTAAAAAGTTAGAATAATAGTGTAGTTAGTTAGTAGTTTTGTTTAAGATAACATGCATATAACGGACTAACTCAATTAAAAGTTCAAATATTTCAATAAATCTATTTCAAATTGTCTATCAATTGTTTTGCTTCCAAATTTTCTAAAGAATGTAGTTTTCCAAAACTAAATTTTTAAATTATGAAGATCTTACTATAAATTGTTTGAGAGAATTTTATTTAATCAAATTTTAAATTTGAATTGATAAAACTTTACATTGATTTTAAATTCATGAAAGATTAATGAATTAAACTTCAAATAAACTCAATTCATGCATGAAACTTAAACTTAATTTTCTTCATGCAAAACAAAACTAAATCCCTACCATAAGTAGCATACTCTTACACGCACAATAATTTTATTATGCCACAAAAGTCAAACACACCTTTTCTAATAATAGAAGATAATTATCAAACAAATTTAGCAAAAATCACTCTTCTTTTCCTTCCTAGCAAGCACCATCTATAGACACACATATTTCACATTTTTTCTCTTCCATTTCTCTTCTTTAACTCTTCTAAAATTCAAGTTCAAGCCTTACAACAAGTCAAGTTCAATTTAGATAAGTTACTTATTGCTTTTACCTTGTCATATTTGTAGAATAAGTAAGTGAAGTTTGGTATGCTTGTTCTTTAATGAAGTATATAGGTTGTTGATGCTTTTGATGTTAGATAGGTGAGGTGAAGTGATGAAATTAGTAGTTTAAGTCCTAAATCAAAAAGTTATTACTTTTATGTTGGTTGGTTGGAGTTGAAGTTGTGCTAGGTTGGTAAAGTGTTTGAAGGTGTAAGTAATGTCATTTTGAAGTTGTAAGAGAATGATGTAGGTTTTAGATGTTGGTGTATAAGTGTTTTTTACGAGGTTGAGATCATAACATGTGTTTGAAAAGCGTAAATTTTTGAATTTGAGAAGGAGGAATTAAGGTCTGTAGAATCACAGGCATGAACTTGCCTTTGGCAGTCTCAGATTTCGCATTTTTGAGTAATCACTGGCGTGATCCAAGCCATTGTAAATCTGTTCTTGAGTCACGAGCATGACTTCGTCCTTGAAAGCATATGGTGTTGATTTTTGGTTAAATCATGGCCATGATTCGAGCTTAAGTAGTGATTGGAGTTGTGTTTCGTTGAATCATGGGCATGATTCAAACCTTGGTAGTTTCGGTGTGAAAGTTTCAACAATCACAGGCTGTGATTGTGAATCATAGCCTACTTCACGGTCGTGATCCCTTATTTTTTTTCCTATTTAAAAAAATAATAATAAGTAAATAATACACATAGTATAGTGTATGTATATATAAGGTCTAGTTTAAGATCTCTTGAAGAACCTCTCTTAAGTTAGGTTATGAAAGTATAGATCAAGAGTGTATTAAGTTATAATACTTAAATTTATTTGATTTAGTTAGTTATAGATTTAGTGATGGATGTTATGTATGTTATAGGAATTGTGAATAAAGACCTAGATTTCCTGATTAACCACTACGACGATTAGTGAAGATGCACAAGTGAGTAACTAAAGTCTTTTCTTTTTGTTGTGATTGCAATATAGTAGCACATAGCTTTAAATAAAAACTAAATTTATTATATGTATGGGGATTGGGGAATAATGTATGTTGTATGTTGCTTGATTTAGTAACAATCTTTAATATTAAAGTGATAACCAATTGTTTGATATTGATTAAGTTATATATATTGTTGTTGTCTATAAATTTGATTGGTCACCAAATAATTTGAGTTAAGTCCTATTTGACTCACAAATGAATCAAACATGCACTGCACAATATCATCATTTGCATCAGCATGGTATTCATTTCATGTGTTATTATTTCAATTATGTGATAATGCTTTTTATGGCTAGCGAATATGGTAAAATTTATTATTAGGTTGTTAGCCCCACAGACACTAAGTAGGCACCAAAGGATGTGGCCTAAGTTAGAGTCGGCCTTGGGAATATCAACACTTAGTGGAGTCTTCAAGTTCTAATTGAAGTAGAGATTATGATACATATGGTAAACTATTAATAATAAATGATTTAAAAAAAAAATTGGAATTCTCCTTCCTTAGTTCTTTAGTTCTTATTGGCATGAATTACTTTAAGTAAGTCCTTCAACCCCAAAAGAGGGTGTATATCTTTATGAGTTTGGATTCAGATCATCCAAACTTTGTTTGTTGCAAATGCTTGATCGACACATTGCATATGATTATTAATTAAACATTGCTCTAATTTATTTGGTTTTGTATTAAGATTTTGTTATTCACTAAGCTTGTTATGCTCACGCTGCCTTAGACATGTTGTTTATAGGAATTTAAAAGGAAAGACTAAGATCAAGACCAAGAGGTGGAGTAGTATAGATGTTGAAGTCATCTATTTATTTGGTAATGGAGCTTTAAAGATTAATGTGGTAATAGTTTAATATAGTATTTTAATTTTTAAAAAAATATCTTATGTTTTTATGATGTATTGTTGAAGTCTTTTGGAGACAAAATTTGTAATTTATCATGTCATGGTCGTTGATTTTATAAATATGTTCTTATATATGATTTATATGTGTTCAATGTCTTTCTTATTCTAAATAACCTCCGACCTTGTAAACTGTTCACACCACAGTGTATACTTCTAGGATACCTTATGGGGGTATGACAATCTAAAGTCATCACATAATGACTACAAATTTTGTCATTAAGGGCTTCACTATTACACTTATAACAAAAGATCTTAAGGTACTTACAAAATATAAACTTATACTATTACAAACATTTGTCTTCAAGCTTCAATACATTGTCAAAGTCATCTCTTAAAACCATAATTACATAATTCTATTCACTAGACTAACTCTAACTTGATCTTGATCTTGGTCTTTCCTTTAATTCCTATAAATAGCAGTCCATAGGAGTGTGAGCAAAATAATCTTAGTGAATAACTAATCTTAAGACATCACAACAATCAACACATGTTTGATTAACATTCATATGTAATGTAATAATCAAGCATATGTAACAAATATTGTTTGGATAAATGAAATCCAAACCTATGGAGATTTATGCCATCTCTTATAGTTAAGGACCAGAACTAGTATTTCATGTCTACAAAACCCAAACGACTAAGGAAGGAGTAATCATTTTCAAACTTGTTTACTACTTATAAATAATGTATATCATATATTCTCAACTTCACTTAGGTCTCAAAATTTCCACTAAGCGTTAACATTTCACACTAACTCTCATTAAGTGGCGTCCTTTAAGTTTACTAAGTTCCTGTAGAGTTAGTAACCTAATGATAACCTTTAACAGATTAACTGGACATAAGCAAGCATTACCACAGAGTAAAAATAATAATACGTCACATGAATACCATATAAATGTAATGATACGTTGTAGTGATATGCATGTCTTTTTCATTTAAAAGTTAAATAAGAATTAATTCAGTTCAATTGGTATTCAATCAGTTACAGACAATCAGCAACATACTTTAGTCAATCAATATCAAACAATTGGTTATCGCTTTTAGTATTAAAAGTTGTCACTCAGTTGTGTAACACACAACATACATTGCTCCCCAAACCCCACACATATATTCAATTTGAGATGATCTTAAAGTTATATGCAACTACATTATAATCACAATTAAGTGAAAAGATTCAATTACTCACCAGTGTATTCTGTCTAATCGTCGTAATAATTAAACGGAAAGTCTCAGTTCTGATTTAAAGTCCCTAAAAAACCATAAACATACATTACCAAGTACACTAATACATAAAAAGTTCTTATTAAAGCTTAATATCCTAAGTCTAGATATTACTAACTTAGCATGTCACTAATATATGTGTACATGTTCTAACTTAAATATAATTCTATAAAAGATCTTATAATAGTGTGTATACATATATACTTTATATCATTTATTTATTTTCATAAAAGATACAGGAGAAGGATCCTGGCCATAATCCAGGCCATGATCTTGATCACGGTCATCACTCACACCCATAATCAAAAGCGCTTTATTTTACAAAAAGAAAGCAAGGAGATCACATCCCTCGCGATGGCAATAATCTAGGCCATAATAACTATCATATGCATCATCATGCCAGTGATAAAGGGTGTGATAAAACTTCTACAAGCTGCAAAGGGGATAATGCCCCAAGTCACGATCGTTATCTAAGCCATATTTCCAATTACAGCCGTGACCATGGCTTTGATCGCATATGAAAATTCTACCCGAGGAGATAATGGGCTCCATCACACCCATGATGTGATAAAACTTAGTGATCCAAGAAGATCACCGCCTCCATCATGCCCATTATTACATAACCCTAAGTTGTGTTTTCAACTTCGAGATCTTACATTTTTATACTTCTTTTAATGGCTTTGTTTCCATCTAAAACACTTTCTTAGTTGCAAAAAAAAAAAAATCTATTTACTTCTTTTACAACTTCAAAATGACTTTACATGTACAAACTTACACCACAACATGTATACACCACATCAACTTTACCTAACCAACCAAAGTCCACTGTACTTCTGTTTCAAGATTTAAACCATCATTTTCACTACTCAAACTCTACCTATCCAACACCAACACACTTAAGATTCCATTAGCAAGATTCATCAACACAACACTAAACACATTTATTTATTTTACAAAGTAAACAAAGCAAAAGGTAATAATAACTTATCTAATTGGTTCTTGAGTTGTAAATGGAACTTGAAATGGATTCTTGGAGGATTTTTAGAAGTGAAAAAGATGAAGAAAATGGTGTGTGTGTGTGTTAGAAATGGCACCTGCACTTAAAGAAGAAGAAGAAGAAGATATATTTTGATAATTATCTCTTAAAATTGATAAAGTAACTTTTTTGACTTTTGATGCACATTAAGAGTTGTTGTTGTGTGTGCATGTGTAGGCTTATTATAGTGGGGAGAAGGTCGTGGGCTTGCATCAAAGAATTGGGCTTGGGTTATTATTGCATGGATTAGGTTATCATGCATTAAAATGGGCTTCTTAATGTTTAATGCATTAAGGATTTTCAAATTAGAATTTAATGTAAAGTTTGATCAACTAGACTTTAAAATCTTACAAATAAAATTTTCTCATGAAAATCTATATCAATATCTTCTATAAATTAGAAATTAAATTTTTGAAATCCAAGTTTCTAAAGGAGTTTGAAAGTAAAATGATTTAGTCATCAACTTGAAATGATTTACATGAAATTTTTAGATCTCTCAAAGACCTAAAAGTACTAACTATATCAATATTTCATCTTATTTACTAGTGTCATATATATATATATATATATTTTTTTTTTTTTCAATTTCTAATTTACAATTTAACTTGAAGAAAAACTTAGGGATTACATTCTCCACCCCTTAAACGAACTTTGTCCTCAAAGCTTGAAGTTTACCTGATTCTTCAAACCATTGATGATAATCTTTTCGAATGTATTTCTTTAATTCACACGTAACTTCTTTTGTTTGGGATCTCATAAAACTTTGACATACTTGATGTCCTTTTTTCAAAGAGTTTATACTTTAGAATCCAAAATCTTTGCGGGTTGTTTCTTATATGTCAAGGTTTTTTAAGTATGATAGGTTCCCATTCTATCACTTTATTTGGATTCAGGATATACTTCCTTAAAACTGATACATGAAAGACATTGTTAATGTTGGCAAGACTTGGTGGAAACACCAATCGATACACTAGGTTTCCAATTCCATCCAAAATTTCAAATGGCCCAACATATCTTGGACTCAACTTTCCTTATAATTTTCCTTTATGCAAACTTTTAATTGGCCTTACTTTAATGTAGACATGGTCTCCCACATTGAATTTGAGTTCTCTTCTTTTCATATTAGCCCAGTTTTTCTGATGATCTTAAGCTTCTTTCGTCTTTTACTTAATTATTGCCACTTTGTCAATTGTTTCTTGCACTAATTCAGGTCCAGTGGCAATTCTTTTCAAATTATCCCAAATAAATGATGATCTACATTTGCGTCCATACATGCCTCATATGGTGGCATGTTAATGCTTGAGTGATAGCTATTATTATATGCAAATTTCATAAGTGGCAAACACCGATCCCAACTTCCTTTGAATTCTAATATACATGATCTTAACATATCTTCCAAGGTTTGTATCGTCCTCTCTATTTATCCATCTATTTGGGGATGGTATGTAGTGATAAACTTTAATTGTGTCGCTATCAGACACAATTCCTACTAGCATTCCATGTAATCTGATGATTTCTCCAATATATATTCATGCTAATTTTTCCAAGGAATATATCATATTAACGGGTAAAAAGTGAGCAAATTTAGTGAATCAATCCACAATTACCCATATGCCATCATAACCCACATTTATCCTTGGTAGAGAGCTAATGAAATCCATGGAGATCTAATCTCATTTCCACTTTGGGATAGGTAACGATCGCAACAATCTGCCTGGATTTTAATGTTTTATCTTTACTCTTTGACAAGTCTCACATTGAGCAACATAACTGGCCACATCTCTTTTCATCCCGCTCCAACAATAAGCACTCTTAAGTTCTTGATATGTTTTAGTTTCCCCAGGATGAACAGTAGAGCCTGAGTGATGTGCTTCATTTATCAATTCTTTCTTTAAAGTAGAATCATTTGGAACACACAATCTTTTATTCAATCTAAGAACTCCTTCTTCATCTAAATGAAATTCTTTATACTTCTCTTGTGCAAGACCTTGAATAATTGCTTAAAATTCCTTATCTTGCCTTTGTGCATTTTTAATCTTTTGAAGTAAAGTGGGTTCTAAAACCAAATTTGCAATTTCTAACTCTGGATCTTGCAAAGTAAACTCCAAGTTCATTTTCTCAAATTCTCTTATTTGTTCTTTCTACCTTGGGATCATCAGGGTAACTTCTCCATAACTTTTTCAGCTCAAAGCATCTATAATTGCATTAATTTTTCCAAGATTATAGTTGATATTCATATCGAAATCCTTTATTAACTTTAGTCATCTTCATTTCCTCATGTTTAATTCCTTTTGTATGAACAATATTTCAAAGTTGTGATTGGTGTAAATTTCACATTTCTATCCATACGGATAGTGTCTCTAAATCTTCAAAGGAAAGACAACCGCTGCCAACTCTAAGTCATGGGTTAGGTAATTTATTTCATTTGGCTTCAATTGTCTAGATGCATGAGTAATAACTTTTCCATTTTGCATCAACGCGCATCTTAATCCATTCCTTGATGCATCACTATAAATTGCAAGCACAACATGATCATTAGACAAAACCAAAATCGAAGCAGATATCAATCTTCTCTTTAATTCTTGAAAGCTTTGCTTCGTCTTTTCTTTCCATTCAAATCTTTCATTCTTTCTTGTCAATTTACTTAAAGGCAATGCTATCTTAGATAAATCTTGAACAATTTTTTTAAATATTCAACTAATCCCAGAAGACTTCTTACTTATGTCACTCTTTCTGATCTTTTTCATTCAACAAAGGCTTTAACTTTTTCCAGGTTTACCAAGATTCCTTCTCTAGATATAACATGTCCAAGAAAAGATATTTGCTTAACCAAAATTCATGTTTTGAAAACTTTACATATAGTTTGTTCTCTCTTAATACTTGTAGTACCATTCCTAAATGCTCATCATGCTATGCTTCTAACTTAGAATACCTAGAATATCATCAATGAAGATTACTAAACAAATATCTAACAAATGTTAGAAAATTTGTTCATTAAATCCATGAAAATAACTGATGCATTGGTTAATCCAAAAGGCATCACTAAGAATTCATAGTGACCATACTTAGTTTGGAATGCCATTTTGGATACATCTTTTGCTTTGATTCTAATCTAATGGTATCTCGATTTTAAATCAACATGAGAGAACTTCTTTGCTTGTTTTAATTGGTCAAATAGATCATCAATCCTTGGTAAGGGATACTTGTATTTAATGGTAACTTTATTCAAGTCTCTATAATCAATACTTAGCCTCATTGTTCCATCTTTCTTCTTCACAAACAAAATAGATGCACTAAGGCGAATAAATCCCTTATCTATCAACTCTTGCAATTGTGTCTTCAATTCCTTTAATTCTACAGATGTCATCCTATATGGAAACTTTGATATTGGTTCAGTTCCAGGCATAAAAAATTATAGTAAACTCAACTTTTCTTTGAGGTAGCAAACCTCGCAAATCCTGTGGAAAGATATCAGAAAATTCACATGCAATTTGGACATTATGGAAATCTAATTTCTCTTGGCTTTCATTCATAGAATATATTATGCCTTTCTCCAGTTCATCCACTTTTTCTCCAAGTACTTCAATGGCTTTTACTTCTGTTTGATCATTTCTAAGCAAGTTTCCTATAAATACAACTCTTCTCTTTCTATTGTTAACAAAGGAAATTGTCTTACTTTGACAATCCACTATAACTTTTGCCGATGTCATTCATGTCATCCCTAAAATAACATCATACTTTTGCATGTCTACTGCTATAAATCCGTGTTGGTGTTCTGACTATTAATTTCCAATGGGCATCTCCTTATAACTTCACAAGTAATAATCATTCCCCCAATAGGAGTTGAAACTCCCAAACCTTTCTCCATCATTTTAGTATAACATCCAGTCCTCTTAACCAACTCAGTATTGATAAAAGAATGCGTAGCACCGGTATCAAACAACACACACGCAGAAGTATCTTTTAGTTAAATTGTTCCTATGTAGTAGTTAATGTCTAATTACTATTAATTTTAGGAAATTCTATACTAAGCATCTAATGTACATTAGTGATAAAACTTATAAGTTGGTTTAGTTACATACCTGCAACTAAGCTGGCGTTTTCCAAGTCATCCTCATCGTATTCATCTTTCGATCCTTCAATCATGGGAGTCCCTTGGATCACAAACATTCTTCTTGATCCAGCGGACTTGTTCCCTTGATTATTTCTGTCTTTCTTTTCCTTCTTTCCACCGGATTCCTTAGGTTGGGTAAATCCCACATTTTGATTCCATTGAGGACAATTAGTCGACACATATCCCACTTTCTTGTAGATGAAACATGTGGCTCTAGATCTCCTCGGACAAGTGTTAACAATATGTCCTACTTCTCCACAAATATAGCGTCGGTTCTAAAATTATAGACAGTCTCTAAGGTAGTGAGCTTCTTTGCATTTCTAACAGATTAATTTAGTTTTCCCCAACATTCACCCTCTTGATGTCCTAAAAGTTTTAGAAAACTTGGGCTTCTTAGAAGAGGAACCCATGCTATAGTTATCATAAGACCTCTTTCCAAAAACTTGTCCTTGCTTCTTATATCTTTTAGTCTCATATTTCTTAGCATGCTCTATAACCTGAGCTTTCTCAACCAACATAGAAAAAATTTCGATCTCAAATTCAGCCAACCTCCTCTGATAATGTGGTTTTAAACCGGCCATAAACACTTGCCTTTTCAACTCATTACTGTCTCTGTAAGCAGTAGGAGCAAATTGAAGTAATCTATTGAATCCGTGTTTGTATTCACCAATGCTCATTAGATCCGTGCTATACTTTACCCTAGAGCTACTAAGGAAATATTCCTTCGAAAATTCTCTTCTAAACACTTCCCATGCAATAGGTTGAGGCAACATTCTTTCCTTTAAATCCTACCACAATCTAGCTCTTAATCTCAATACATGAGTTCCATAAGACACCTTAAGAACATCAGGTACCTGGAATACAATGAAAGATTTCTTCACTTATGCCAACCAATTCTTAACCTCTTCAAGCTTTCCTAACAGCCCCTCAAAATATCTATTGCAATTAATAAACTTCAGAAGTAAATTCCTTTTTGGTTGAGGTACATGTGGTGGAAGAATAAGTTTTTCATGTCTAGTTAGGGTGATGCTCTCCTTTCATCAACAAATTCAACAGATTGATCTACCTCTTCCGGTATAGTAGTAGGTAGTGTAAGAGCTCTAGTTTTTTAGGACACTGTAGGTGCTTTTGTTGGAGCAGCTTGAGGTACTACTCTAGGTTATCCCGCTTGTAATGCTTGTAGAATCAAAGCATTCTACTGTTGGATAGCTTCTTCGATTGTTTCCAATCTATCTGGAGGTGGTGGAGGTACATTTTGGGGTTTAGATTGTCTCTGCACAGTAGGTCTAAAAGCCTCAGACTAAACCTTTGGGGCAAGAGCTTGAGCATTCTCTGCTCTTCATCTATGTTTGCTAAAGTCAATTTCCAAATAATCAGCTTTAACATTACAAACATCACAACTCTTATTATGTATTCTATCATTCAAACAACATTAATTCATAACATATATCATATACGTTATAACTATACACTACAAACTCACTTTAGTTCCTAAGCCATACAAGTCTAGATTCATTCATTCACCTAGATTCACAATTAATTCGATTTGTCAACTTAGATTCCACAAATTCTAAACAAAAGTATTCTTATAAAAGTCTTATACATATTCAATTTCTTTGTTATTCCTACAACTAGGCTCTAATACCAACATATGGTATACCCCCCATCGAGTACTCTAGATGTATCGATGCGTCTTGTAACTAACTAAGGCCTCTAGAAAATAGGGACGGGCGTAGTATGGTTTGGTCCGGTTTACCCCCCGAATCGAACCAAACAAAAAAAATATGGTTCATTTTTTTTATAAAATTGAACCTAATCGTACGATTTGGTTTGCTGCTTTTCTGAACCTAAAAAAATATGGTTCGATATAATTCGATATATGGTTTGAACCGTTTATTATTAACTCATTTTTTTGGGCCGAAACTTATTAACTCATATTAAACAAACATAGTTTAAATATTTGCTTGCTTTCATGTTTAATGCATATCTTTTTACTACTGAAAAAAAAAAAAAACATGGTTTAATTCTATAGAAATAAATCTTGCTCAGAAATAAAAACATGGTTTATTGAAACATAAGAAATGCTACGAACTTGAGCTGTATAGAGAATAATATACACACCCAGATACTGTATCTCCTGTCTTAAATCCAACCTCTCTCAAGGCCTCCTTCCTTCTAGATCTCAAGAAGGTGGGGTTCAACTTCATGGTGCTCTCGGAAGGATTGTTCAAATGTTCCCTTTTGGTTTTCAACATCATATAGTTTGATATCTTAAAAGACGGGGAGGACTATCTGCTTCTTTGTTTTCATGTACTCGTATGTCTTTGCAACCTCCATAAGACAGCTATTGCTGGAAGCATAATCTCTAGAGAAGATTTGTATTGATATGGTAGATTGGTCAATAGCTTCCATGAGAGTGGGATATCCATCTTTTGAATTGCGAAGCTGTTTGCTATCCAGAAAGACATTGACCCTTACTGTGTTTATAAACTCCTTGTAGAGGAAACATATGAAGTTGTTGCGAGTATCTACTCTTCGAATGCTCAAGAAAACATCATATGTGGACCCAATGAAGGTGGAATGAATCAAAAGAGACAGTGGCATTGTTTCAAAGTTTTATCATCCTTATTCCACTCGGCATGCCTTGATTGATTCTAAAAGGATGAGTGAAGGTTAACGAATGTTGGAGACAACGTGGCAACCTGAGATGAAGATAGAGAGGGAGAGACAAGGAGAGGATAGTAGAAAGAAGGAGTGAAAGAGGGATATCAAGTATGTAACACACAATAGCATACTAAACTCAGATCTAGTGCCCTAAATTATTGTTGGGCTGGGCCATTTATGTAATTTCTAATCAACTACGTAGAAGTAGCACAATTTGAAGTGCTGATTTTTTTTCTTTTAAAATACAACAGTGCGGTTCGAGGTAGCAAACCAAATTGCGAACTGAATCTCCATCTTCGAACAGAACAGTGAATCGAACTGAATTGAAAAAAAAAACACCAAATTTTCAGTTTGGTTCTCTGTTCGGTCGTTTTTTTTCCCAACCTACCAAAAAAGGTACATGGGGTTGTGCAACTAACATGCCTTGTGGTGTGGACATTTATAATAGGATCGAAGGTTGTAGAACATGAAATCATTGTATATGTATAAGTCAAGTATAAGAATAACTTTATAAGAGTCTAATGTCATCACATAATGATTACAAATTTTGTCATTAAGGGCTCCACTATTACACATACTAGTAGATGGTGCACTCGTGATGCATGTGCCAAAATAATAATAATGAGGAGGAGGAGTAGGATTAGTACTTAGCGATTGCAAATATATATTAAAAAATTTAGAAGAAATAATTTATTACTATAATTCACATAACTTCTATTTGCAAGAGAAAATAACAAACAAAATAAGCATAAAGACATGTAGAATTATAACCCATTGCAAATAACTAAAGCACTCTTAAAAATACAAATAGTCAATCACTAACTATTTCCCTTCAATTTTTTTTTTTTTACAACTTTATTTAGCAATAGCTAAAAATTGATATGTGAATTAATTATAAAATACTTCACATATTAATTTAATGTTACCTCAAATATTGGTAAAAGTAATTTGAATCTTAAAATTGGTAAGGTCATTGTTAATGTGGTCAAATTAGATTATGATGATAAAAAAAAAATTGATGCAAATAAAATTAGGAAATCAAATTAAGGAACAAATTATGCCCAAGGGGTCACATTATGATTGAAAATGAGCACCACTCATTATATCTAGAGCTTGAATCCTTTTTAACAATTTATCCTTCTTTTTATACTATTTTCTTTTATCTACAAAATTAGTGAAAATTCAAGATGCATTGAACAATTTAAGCACACAAAGATCAACAGCTAGCCCATACATACATGAATGTTGATTAAAGATGAATAAAAAAATTGTGTAGTTGAGTTAAATTACGAAAAACTTCATTGAAATTATAGATAGTGGAACCATTAAAGATGTGGATTTTATACCAATAAAACATAATGGATATAATAACACAAAACTTCATTGATAAACATTTTGAGATCCCAAAAACACTAATTCAACAATTGAGAATTGTGAACAAAGTAAACAACTATTGCACAGGCATAGTGAAGCTGTATAATATATTACACTGGCAATACTCTATTCAATTACAATGTTAATAGTAAAAGTAGTAAACAAAGATATAATAAAAGCTAGTTGAAGAGATTGTTTCAAATCACCTTCCTCTTTCTTCTTTATTCTGTATGGCAATCGATATCACATTCCTTTATCTCGGGCAAAAGATCATGATCACTTAACCATGTTCATTCTTTCCATATAACCCAATTACACTCTTTGATATGATCCTGCAAACTCCATTGATTTCCTTGTGCAAAATGGAACATTTTATTTCTTTACTCCATCATGTTTATTATAAAATGCTAATATAAAAGCATATGAATAATAGTCATTTAAGGTTAAAAAAAGAGGGCAAAAAAAAAGAGCTAACATAAAAGTAGTTCAAAAATGGGTAAAGTTCTTTTTAATTATCCTTTCTCATGTCATTGTTACAATTAAAAGTAGTTCAAAAATGGGTAAAGCAATAATTAGTTTTCTTTGGACACTTTTTTATTTGCAAAACTAAGGATTAAAAATTGTAACTTTCCTCCATGTTCATCTATCCACATTAGACAATTGCATAAGAAAATAAAAAATATAAAAAAAAAATCTTCAGATACTATAGATATCAACATTATTAATAATATCAACAAAAAGAAACAAAAATTTACCAATATTATGAATGAAAGAATGTCGATGGTAATTAGGTTGTAGAATTTCCAATCATTAATGAAAGAATTTCTTGTGACCATGATGTATATAGGGAGAGAGAGACATGAAGAGAGAGTGAAGAAATTGAAAAATTGAACTGTTGGCAATTATGAAGAGAGGTGGGGAGGAGAAAAAGGTGGATATGGATGGAGAGAAAGTGGGTAAGTTTACTTGGGAGTTACTTGAAATTTAGGAAAGAATGATGGACTCATGAGAGAAATATGATTGGAAAAATGGTAGTTACGTAAAGCATATATTTAAAATATTAAAGTCAAAAGTACAAAATAGATAGACAATAACTACCATCACTTAAGGTTAGAATATTTGACACGACTGATTAAGGATTGGTTTAATAGTAATAGATAATCAAAGATCTTAAGATACTTACAAAATATAAACTTATACTATTACAAACATTTGTCTTCAAGATTCAAAACATTGACAAAGTCGTCTCTCAAAACCATAATTACATAGTTCTATTCACTATACTAACTCTAACTTGATCTTGATCTTGGTCTTCCCTTTAAATCCTCTAAATAGCAGTCTATAAGAGCATGAGCATAATATGCAAGTGAATAATTGAATCTTAACACATCACAACAATTCACGCATGTTTGATTAGCACTCATATGAAATTTAACAATTAAGCATATGCAACAAACGTAATTTAGATAACCAGAATCCAAATTTATGGAGATTTATGCCCTCTCTTAGGGGTTGAAGAATTAGCAAGCATTTCATGTCTAGGAGACCTAAAGAACCAAGGAAGGAGTAATCATTTTCAAACTTGTTTACTACTTATAAATAATACATATCATATATTTTAACATCACTGAGGTCTCAAAATTTCCACTAAGTATTAACATTTCACACTAACCCTCATTAAGCAACGTCCTTCAAGTCTACTTAATTCTTGCAGAGTTAGTAACCTAATGGTAATCTCTACTAGATCAATTGGACATAAGCAAGCATTACTAAAGAATAGAAATAATAATACATGACATGAATACCGTATAAATGTAATGATATGATGTAGTGTTATGCATGTCTTTTTCATTTAAAATTCAAATAAGAATTAATTCAGTTCAATTAGTTACAAACAATCAACATTATACTTTAGCCAATCTATACAAACAATTGGTTATCACTTTTAGTATTAAAAGTTGTCGCTTAGTCGTGTAACACATAATATACATTGCTCCCTAAACCCCACACATATATTCAATTTAAGATGACCTTAAAGTTATATGAAACTACATTACAATCACAAATAAGTGAAAAGATTCAATTACTTACTAGGGCATTCTATCTAATCATCATAATAATCAAATGGAAAGTTCGAGTTTTGAGTTAAAGTCCCTAAATAACAACAAACATACATTATCAAGTAAACTACTACATAAAAATTCCTATTTAAGCTTAATATCCTAAGTCTATATATTACTAACTGAGCATGTCGCTAATATATGTCTGCATGTTCTAACTTAATTAAAATTCTATAAAAGATCTTATGCTTGTATTTATACACACACACATTTTGTATCATTTATTTATTTATTTTTATAAAAGATATAGGGAAAGGATGATAGTCGTGATCCAAGCGTGGCTTTGATCACGTAAATATCATCACTCCTGTGATCAATGGCACTTTATTTTACAAAAAGAAACCAATGAGATCACATCTATTACGACGACCATAATCTAGGCCATGATCACTATCACGGGCATTATCACGCTCGTGATAAAAGGGTGTGATAAAACTTCTAAAAGCCATAGAAGGGATAATGCCCTAACTCACAGTTGTTATCTAGGCCATACATTACGATCGTGATCATGCCTTTGATCACATATGAAAATTCTATCCGAGGACATAATGGGCTCCATCACGACCATGATGTGACAAAACTTAGTGATTCGAGAAGATTACCCCCTCCATTACTCCCGTTATTACATATCCCTAAGTTGTGTTTTCAACTTCGAGATTTTACATTTTCATACTTCTTTTTATGACTTTGTTTCCATAAAAAACACTTCCCTACTTATAAGTAAAGTCTATTTACTTCTTTTTCAACTTCAAAATAACTTTACATGTACAAACTTACACCATAACATGTATACACCACATCAGCTTTGCCCAACCAACCAAAGTCCACTATACTTTTGTTTCAAGCCTTAAACCATCATTTTCACTACTCAAACTCTATCTTACTAACACCAATACACTTAAGATTCCATAAGCAAGATTCATCAACATAGCACCAACCATACTTATTTATTTTACAAAATAAACAAAGCAAAAGGTAGTAGTAACTTACCTAAATGGTTCTTGACTTGTAAATGGAACTTGAAATGGATTTTTGGAGGATTTTTAGAAGTGAAAAAGATCAAGCAAAATGGTGTGTGTAAAATGGCACCTGCACTAGAAGAAGAAGATATATTTTGATATTTTAATTTGATAATTATCTCTTATAATTGATAAAGTAACATTTTTTACTTTTGAGGCACATTAAGAGTTGTTGTTTTGTGTGTGTGCATGTGTAGGCTTGTTATAGTAGGGAGAAGGTCGTGGGCTTACATCAAAGAATTGGGCTTGGGTTATTATTGCTTGAATTGGGTTATCATGCATTAAAATGGGTTTCTTAATGTTTAATGCATTAAAGATTATCACATTGGAATTTAATGAAAAGTTTGATCAACTAACTTTCAAATCTTATTCAAATAAAATTTTCTCATGAAAATCTATGTCAATATCTTGTATAAATTAGAAATTAAATTTTTGAAATCCAAGTTTCTAAAGGTGTTGAAAGTAAAATAATTTAGTCATCAACTTGAAATGATTTACTTGAAGTTTTTAGATCCCTCAAAGACCTAAAAGTACTAACTATATCAATATTTCATCTTATTTACTAGTTATATATATATATATATATAACTTCTGATTTCTAATTTAACTTGAAGAAAAACTTAGGATTGCATTCTCCACCCCTTAAAAGAAGCTTTGTCCTCAAAGCTTGAAGTTTATCCGATTCTTCAAACAATTGAAGATAATCTTTTTGTCCTCTAACATGCCTTTCATCAGCCCAGATGTAATCAACCATCAATTAAACTTAAACAAAACCTAAAGGTCGATTCACTAAAAGATTGGCCACTTCGGCCAAAAAGATAAGCCACCGTTGAAGACGTGGTCTAAAAGCTCCTGCGAGCTAGATTTAGGAGGAGGAGAAATATTTGACCCGGTTGGCTAAATTAGTGTTGGTTAAGAAATCTAATGGTAAATGGCAGATGTGCATGGATTATATGAACCTGAATAGAGCATGCCTGAAAGATTGTTTTCTATTGCCTTGAATTGACCAACTTGCCGATAATACCTCATGTCACGAGCTATTATGCTTTACAAATGCTTTCTAGGGCTACAACTAACTTAAGATGAGTGTAACTGACGAAGTTCATATCTCCTTTGTTACCCTTTTTGGCACCTACAGCTACAAAGTAATGCTATTTGGGCTTAAAAAAACAAGAGCTACCTTTCAAAGGCTAGTCACTTAGGTATTTGAAACCCAGATTGGCGGGAACATGAAGGTTCATGTCAACGGTATGATTGTGAAGAGAAAGCAGGTGAAAGACTATCTCCACGATCTCCAAGAAACTTTTAACTGTCTCCGCTTCTACATTATGAAGCTCAACCTATAGAAAAGAGCCTTTAGAACCACTTTAGGAAAGTTCTTAGGATACGTTGTGTCACAAAGAGCAATCAAGGCCAACCCTAACATGAAAGTGATTGTAGAGATGAAACCTCCTACTTCTATTAAGGAGGTGCAACGGCTCGCAAGTAGAATAATTGCCCTAAGTAGATTTCTTCCCGAGAATGCTAACAAGTGTTTAGAGTTCTTCAAAATTCCCAAAAAGCTCGGCAAATTCAAATGGACTAAAAGAACTCAGGAGGCCTTCTAAGACCTCAAGTGTTTCCTGGTAAAACCGCCAGTGTTATCAACTTCAACCTCAAGTGAAAACCTATACTTATACCACGCAGTAAGCGACAAAGTTGTTTTGTCAGTCTTTATCTGGGCTGAAGGGCACTAATATGGGCTTGTGTACTATGTTAGTTACGTCCTCTAAGGAGTTAAGGAAAGATATACGAAGTTGGAGAAATTTGCTTTGACGATAATAATATCTACCAAGCGCTTGCACCTATACTTCTAGGCACACCAGATCATTGTCATCACTGATGTACCATTGAGGATAGTGCTTCAAAAGCGCAATGTATCTAGAAATATGATAAATATGCCATTAAGGTCAGTACGTACTGCATACATAATTAACCTTAGGATGTCATAAAAGCCCAAGTGCTCATAGATTTTGTGGCAAAATACACAAGCTTACTTGAACCTGAAGATTGGATCGGTTTGGTTTTAAAAGGACCTCACAAAGTCAAAATCTGCTATGCCATGAAATTTAGTTTTCCTGCAAGCAAAAACGGGGTAGAATATGATGCTTTTAATCACTGGGCTCAAACTTGCCATAAACGATGGTGCAGACATCAGGGAAACTCAAAATTTTTCGGATTCCCAACTCATAGTGCAACAAGTCAAGGGAATATATGAAGCAAAGATCGAGGAAATGGTTGGGTACTTAGAGGTGGTCCACTCCCTAACCAGAACTATCCTCCTAGAACATCATTACAATACAAAAATCCAACAACTCAGAGGCTGATAAACTCTTTAAGTTCGCCTCCTTAGTGATCGCCAACTTATGCAAACTTGAAGGAAAAATCTTTATGGAATTCCTCTCCAAGAAGTCCACTATACATAATGCCCATGAAGGACTTAAGCTGCAGAATGCCCCTCTACCACCGAGTTAGATGATACAAATAGAAAAATACTTAAAAGACGATACCCTGCCTTTGAACAGAGTAGAAGCTAAGAAATTGATATAAAAAGTAGTCAACTACACCTTAATGGATGGGAACTTGTATAAAAAGGGCTTTAATTTTCCCCTTTTTTATTGCATGTGCCTAAAAGAAGGACAACAAGTCTTAAAAGACCTTCATTCCAGGAAGTATAATAACCATGTCAAAGCTCAATCATTGTATACTCGAATCATTTGAGCTGGATACTTTTGGACCACCATGCGAACTGACACAAAGGAATTCGTGCAATGATGCAAATAATGTTAGAAGGTCGCCCAGTCAGGCATACCCCAAGCTTAAACCTCCACCTCTTTACTAGCCCATGGCCATTTGCCCTATGGGGACTCGATGTTCTCAATCCTTTCCTTGTATCAGTGGGATAGAATGAGTTCATCATAGGTGGATGTAATTATTTCACAAAATGGGTGGAAGTTGAGGCTGTAGTGACGATTACGAATAAGAATGTCCAATATTTCCTCTATAATAACAACCTAATCAGATTTGGGGTCCCTAACTTTATTGTGATGGACAATGGCAAATAGTTTAACTAAAAGAAGATCAAGGATTTTTGCATAAAATTCAAGATCGCCCTACGCTACACTTCAGTCGTCCCCATATTAGACCTTGATCACTTACCTTCGAGCAAATGGATAAGTTGAAGTGACTAATAAGACCATAATGCAAAGCTAAAAAGCTAGAGTGGATAGCCTGAGCAGCAAATGGGTAAATGAACTCCCAAGTATATCGTGGGGATATCAACAACACCAAGTGAACCCCAACCGAAGAAACCCCAATTTGGCTAGCCTTTAGATCTAAAGTTGTTCTACCTATTGAGCTTGAGCTTCCGAACATACGAATCCAGTCTTATGATGAACTCATTAATGAATTTGGTTTAAGTGACCAGTTGGATGCAATAGAAGAAATGAGAGACATAGTGAGCAAAAGAGTGGCAACTTATCAATAAAAGGTTACTAGGTACTACAATAAAAAAGTCAAGCACAAAGTTTTCCTGCTCGATGACATGGTGTGTAGAAAGTTTGAGGCAATGGGGTCTGAAGAAGCCTAAGGGAAACTTGCCACGAACTGGGAAGACCTAATCATAGTAAAAGAAGCCTTGGGAAATGGAGCATATAAGGTGGAAACACTCGAAGGTGAGCTCATTTGTAGACCCTAGAACACAAACAACTTGAGAAAGTTCTTTGAATAAATGTGACTTATTTCCACCACATATGTGTAAGGCTCAAAATATGATCTTATAATCCCCTATTCGACGGACTCATACTATTTTTCTCTTACGGAAAAATTTATGAATGAAATCAAAGTTCTTTGTTGATGTGATTTCTCTCACTCATCCCTTGAACAAAAACCAAAAGAAGGAAGAAAGTTAAGATAAGCAGGAGGGCTCAGGATTTTAAAGAACTCTACCTTCTCATGTTGATATAGCTTAGGTAAATCTTCTTGAGGGTAACTCCAAAGAAGAGCTCAGGTAACTCCCTCTTAAAAATACCTCCCCTCAAAAGCTCGAGTAACGCCCTCTTGAGGGTAACTTCCATAAAGAGGTCGAGTAACTCCCTTTTGAGGGTAACTTTCATCAAAAGCTCAGATAACTCTCCCTTAAAGGAAACTCCCATTAAGAGCCTAAGTAACTCTCTCTTAAGAATAACTCTCATCAAGAGCTCGAGTAATGCCTTTATAAGGGTAACTCCTAGTAAAAGCTCGAATAAATCCCTCTTAAAGATAACTCCCACTAAAATCTCAAGCAACTCCCCCTTAAGGGCAACTGTAAACCCTCGAATTTTTCGAGAATTGTTTTTGAATGCCGAATCGAAACCCTAAAGACTGACCCAAGTTGAAACCGAACCTTAAACATTTTTCATCATGGGATTTCATAAAGAGAATAGAAAGTATAATAATCGTTTGATTCAAAAATCCAAGCATGAGATAATCCATTTACCCTATCCATAATGCAAACCTCTCAATTTCTAGGGTAAAGTTGGATTAAACCCTAACTCTAGTCAAACCGGAGATTCAGAAGTCAAAAAGGAGTAAGACAATCTAACAGTTTCAACTCTGGCAATCCTGCGCTTTGAAACTCTAGAAAACGAAATAGAGTTAATAGCTTATAATTGTTCGTAATAATATAGGGAAGTATAAAAAAATCATATTCATGAATTTTGAGTATCTTTCGGACTCAAACGAGATCAATTCTCGAAAAACGTGTCCTGGAGCTCGGAATAATAAAAATATTCCAATAACACCAAAAGACTCATAATTAAATAAGGATTTCAAAAATATCAGTTTCACAATTTTTCGGTTACTAAAAATATTAGATATAGCTCGTTTATGCATATTTTTATTATTACCGGTATTTTATTTGTCTAGTTTACTATCCATAGTACTATTCCTACTATTTCACTATCTCTACTTTTTCTTACACCTATTTTTACTACCTAATACCTATTTTCTTACATTTTTACATTTCCAATACATCTTATATCAAATCATATCTACATATTAATTTTTCTTATAAAATACAAACAAAAATCAACTCTCTCTCTCTTCTTCCTCCTATGGCTGGAGCAATTTCTCTCTCTCTCTCTTCCTCTCATTTATTTTTCTTTTTCAATTATTTTATTACATCTAATTTTCACTCCAAAAATTCTATAAATACCCCCTTTCCTTCATTTCTTTCACACATCTATTTTACATAATAAAACTCTACCAAATTCTCTCTCAAAAACCTCTCTCCAACAATTCCTCTCCAAACACTCTCTACCATTTGCTACTCCTCAAGAAAAATAACAAACACACTACCCATTCATCTCTTTTCAAATCCTCCATTAAACTTTAAGTAAAAATCCTACATATGTCATTTATCATGTTATATAACTTAGCATGAGCTTAGTGTATGTTTCTTAGACTCATGAGAGTTAAAGAAGCAATAATATGTTCATGTTTTGTTTTTGTTCATGTTCATGTCCTATTTTACATTATGTTATTATGCTGTTGTTATTATTGTTATTATTATTTTTGCTCTAATCAACTTATATATAGTATTATGTATATATATATATATATATTTAGAGCATATAAGCTCACTTGTTATTTATTTTCATGCTTTGCAATTTATTTATTTAATTCATGCAATTTATTAAGACTAGTCATTCTAGTCTTAGACTTTTCCATATCAAGTCATAACGGTTTTCTTTCTTTTCTTTTCTTTTGCGACTAGTCTATTCTTAGTAAGGGTTGCCTTGATGAAGCTAAGGCTCCCAATACATGATCGGGATACCTTTATGAAGCTAAGGTTCCCAATGCTTGACCATATTTTATTACGTTTATTTGCTTATGAGTATTTCTTTCTATCTTGTTATGTATTATCCTTACTTTTACATTACTATAATCATATTCGTGCATGATTAGAATGTGTTGTCTTAAATAAAAATAAAAATGGGTTCTTTCTTAAACAAGTAAAGTGAACTTGATTTCTCAACAAAGAGGAGTAAACTAGATTTCTTGACAAAGGAATTTTCAACAAAAGATCTAAGTTTTGTTTTAATAAACTCTTTTCAAAAGATAAGCTAATCATAAATTCTAGAAGTAGTAATGTAGATTTCTTCAAAATAATAAAAACAATCTTTTTTTATAAATCAAACTAAATACTCCATAAAGATAGAATTTTTAGCATTGAACTTAAGATTTTAACTCAACCATATTTTTATAAGACTTAAATAGATTCATTATAGACTTTGAAAATCACATACTAAGAAAGTTTCTTCAAAACTTAAATTTTACATTGTTATTCTCTTTTCAAAATTAAATGAAATTTTTGCTAAGTTCTAATGTTAATAATTCTTTATTAAGAAAGCTTTCTTATAAACTTGTTTAAAGGAATTATTCTACCACTTGACAAATATTAAGAATAAAAACAAGTTTTTCAAACCAAGGTAAAATCAACTCACTATTTTAAAAAACTAACTTAGAAAAGTAAGATTTGCCAAGAAAGTAAAGTTTTAAAGATAAATTTATTTTTCTAAAGAAGAAAAAGGATATAAAAATGGGAGGAAAACATATATTTAATACAACTCCAAATATTTGACCACATCAAAAACATAAAGGATATTTTGAAAAACTTATTTTTCAATCACTAGAAATAAAGTTAGTAGATAACTTAAAGAACTAAATTTTTGAAAATTAATTTACTTTTGAAAAGATAGGAGATGGAATTATAATAGGAAATACGCTCACTTATAACAACTTAAAAATTTTTAAAAGTTTCTTCTAGCAATTTTAAAAAGGAAAAATTTTCAAAGTTTTATCTTTTGAAACTTAAAGACAAAATTGTGGAATATCAATGTTGAGAAAACACTACAAAATCATGCATACAATATGAGTGTATATATGTTCAAAGGATTTTTCAACTATAAATATCCATATATTTTGCTTAAGGATTTTTTTTAGTAAAGAAAAGTTTGGAAAAATCATATTTTATGAACTAAATTGTAACTATTTTGTACCGCAGTAGTTTGCAACGCAAATGGCTTTTATGACAAAATTAAACTTAGAAATGGATAGATCTTTTCGAGTAGGTAGAAAACGGTATATTATTTGCACAATTCCGAATTAAAATGACCAAGTTATGGCCATTTTAAGTTGGAATTACCTTATAGATGAATTCTAACGATCTTATGACATAGTTTTTTATAAGTACCAATAGAATTAGTAAGAAATAATCATTATGGATATTCTTCTTGATTAGGTGATCCCGAGGAGGAGTGTTCATACTAGAGGATTATTTTGATTAGTAGATTTACCGATCAACTCATTCGTAAGAAAGATATATTCTTATGGCCGTGTGAGTTTATTTCCTACCTTTTACGTGCTTGGTTGTGCTTGTAGCTAGAGGCACTAGAAGTAGGAAACGATGAAAATGATTATGTAAGATAATATTGGTTGAAAGATGCTAAGCATACCGAGACATGAATAGTTGTTAATTAACTTGTGTTTTACTATTATTATGTTGGAGTGTGTGCAAATTTTGTGATCATTTAAATTACTAATCAATATTATGAGTTATATTAATTGATCCATGTATGTTACGTAGTTAGTTTCATCTCATGAGCTATTGTATTCGATGGACAAGAGTATAATAGCGAGTTTGGCAGGAGCCATAAATCTGGAAGATGGCGAATAGGAGCCTGAAGAACTATTTCAAGTTGGGCGAGTAGACGTCTGAAATAAAATACATAAGTTGGATTTAAAGTGGGTTTTAAATAGCCCAAAAAACTAACATGAATGGAGGGGTAAATCTATTCAAACATATGATTTTGGTAGATCATATGTATTGTTTGTTCATTTGCTTGATGCATTCATATGCTTGTTAATAACTTGTTTGAAATATTGATAGAGTACGTTGATTCAAGGAATATTCTCACTAAGCTAGTTATGCTTATACTCGATAGATTTTGATGTAAAGGATATCTTTTATTCCCAAAGACTTATATACTCGAGTGGGATTATGTTTTGGAAAGCTTCTGGAAATTTTTGAAGATCTTAGACTAAATATCCTTTAATATCTTTAGGTATTGTATTGTTTCTTTGTGTGAAAGACTAAGTTGATACTATGATTGTTCGAGAATTATAGGGGAAAATCCTAAGATGATGTAAGGATTATATTTTTTAATATTAAATTGGATGATTATCTAGATTTTTGTATGATGTATTTATTATCCTAACACAATCCCCGGTGTCTCTATTGTTGTGATAGAGCCTTACATATGGTGTTGAAGTTTTCGCATGATTCGGGAAGTCATTCGTAAGTTTAATATGTATGTGGCGGAACTGCCACGTTTATGGTATTTGGGCGTGAAAAGCAATCCCATTAAGAGCTCAAAGTTTGCTAACATAACGCGGGGTGCATAACAAACGATCGACTTAAGTCTACAATTTTACTAAAATTACTATCTACATACTACAAAAAGAGCAGTGCAAACCATGTAACAATATGAGAAGAAATCTAGAACAAGTAGAAACAAATATTACAAAGCAAATCACTATAGTAGATTTGACTTGCACTCAACTAAACTTACAAGACGAATCTTTACAAGTATAAAATTCCACAAGTGTATGTGGTTTTCGAACGAAATCTGAAGGGGATTTGATTTCAAGTAGAGGTACCTAACTTTGACACAACATAGGATAAACAGGAGGTGGTGCCATTTGGTCAGTCCAATTCAAAAATGGGATCGACCCGTGGAAGACGACAAAGTCTACAAGTTTACAGTTAAGTCCACGGTCACAATGAACCTAAACTCCGAGCACTATCTGCATGCTCTTAGTTCTTCACTTGCATGAAAATGGTGCAAGGAATGGAACTTGGAGCATGAGAGAAGATCGAATTCTCCCAAAACCAAGGTCCTGAGCAAGACAAGAAGACATTAAAAAGTTGCCTAAGGGTGACAAAGCTCCTCTTTGCCCTACTTGAAGGAATCTGTGGCAAGCTCGATCAAAACTTTATAAGCCATAGAGATATTCAACGAGCTCACACAGGTCTAAACTTTACGAGCACTCGCTCGAAAATGGATGAAGGCCAAGGTGCCAATGTTTAAAGAAGGTTTGGTTTCCCTGATAACTTAAGCCTTAAAGCAAATAAAGACACCTAGTGGTTGTCAAGAAAGGACAACTACTACTCATCTTTGTCACTCCATTGTAATTCACGAGCTTAAGGATAACGTATATGAGGTGGGTAACACCAATTTGAGGAAGTACAAAAGAGAAACACAACCTCAGATCCGGATAAGAAGTACAGAAGGGAGTTGAACAGGGTTCAAAGTTGACATAGTGAAACAATACGACCTCTAAACCAATACCTCGGCCCCTTCTTGACCTCATGTAAAGAAAGATTGTAGAGCAATTGACCCCATTAAACAAGGGTAGAGAGCAATAAGGATCCGTGACTACAACCCATGGCCTCTAGGGGCTTGACCTATCTAACTAAAGAAGATCAAGCAAGGCGTCAAGCTAGAGCAATGACATCTTAATCAAGGAGAAATAAAGTGTGGGATGTAGATAAGAAAAGAGGAATTCAGCTCAATGCTTAAGAGTTAGGCTACTTGAAGATGTGATGAACACCTTTTCAATCGAAGACACTATTTATAGGCAAGAGGCAAAATCGTATCCTGGCAACATTTAATGTGATCAAATCTCAAAGATTTTGCATGCTACATCCTCTGCCGTCCGATTAAACCTCAGGAATACATGAAGCTTCAAAAAAGAAAATATCTAGCTACGTGCAAGTCTACCTCCCTCCCAACATCATCACCTACTGCTAGTCTGTTACAGACTTGGTATTGTCCTAAGTACCAGATCGACCAGTCCAAAATCACTATACTCCATCACTAAGTAATAAATTCTAAGCTAAGTTAATAGCATAAGCGATTTTGATGCAGTAGACTAAACCTACCTGGCTCGAACACGACCTCTAAAAGACATAGTAAAACTATAAACACTTAATAAAACTTCAACAACAAAAAGGAACAAGATTACAATCAAAAGGAAGAATCATGAATAAAGGATTTCCTTCATTCAACGAAATCAACGCATACAAGTAACCTCGAAGGTCAACAAAAAAATGCAAAGAAAACAATATGCAAACAAAGATTCCTTTTATTCATCAATCAATAGATTACAACCATCCATCTCGGGGGCTAAATAATACCAAGTTACCTAATAAAGCTCGAGAACGGCCTATGCTACGTTTTCCACCATCTCACAGTTGTGGAAGATCTCTACACTTGTGATAGGATGGGAAGCATCTGAAATAGCCTAAGTTGGACTCACATTAAGAACTCCACAGGATGCTTGACTCGACCCTCTTTGCATGGCTTGGGGGCCAAGGTGGGGTTGGAAGCAACAACAGAAAGGACTTGCTGATGCTCTCCTTGGCAGTAACCTCAGCTTTGGCATCTTCCTTAGCCTTCATAGGCTCCTCACCCACTTCTTTACCTTTTGCATTGTCATCATTATTGCCCTCTTCTTCCTCTTAACATCAGGAGCCACTTTATTGAATAGCATGACCAAGAAACTTAAGTCTAGGTTTGGGTATTTCGCCAGCTTATTTCATTCCATCATGGCACTATCTCTTGCAAGCCTCCATTAGAGATCAGTCCACCCATTGCTCTTAAAGAGTTTATTGAGGACTTACTTCTTGGCCATTTCTTTTATGACCTGCTCGTTCTCCAAGCTTGCTCCACAAGCTTATTGAAAAAGAAAGAACTAAAAAAAAAAAATGATGATGAAAATGAATGAATAAATGAATACCATAAAAAAATAAAAAAAGGAAACACTCTTAGCTTTAGAGCTTCTTACTTTGAATTGGACGCTCTAGCCACTTCTTTCGACTTGTTGAGCTCTGAGACAATCACCTCAGCCTCCTTCTTCTACCTAGCGGGCTCTAAAGTGGCTTCCCTCATTTGATGGGACAAAGAATCCCATTACTGCTTCATGTCCTTCCATTTATTCTCACACTCCCATTACTGCTTCATGTCTTTCCATTAGTTCTCATACTCCTCAGCAGTAACCTTAAAAAAAGACAACTATTTCTTGACTTTGGCTACCTTGCCCTGGTATCGGAGGACTTTGGTATTGGTCTCATCTATTTATTTTTGCTTCTCCTCCAGGGCAACACTCGGGTCACTCTTGAGCCTCCCCCCTGCTTGCCTCGCCTCAACAAGCTTTTTCTATACCAGCTTTCAACCTCTTGACCGCCTCAAAACCCTAATCAAAAGACATTATGGTCAATAAAAAAAAGAAACCTACAAGAGAAACCTAATGAGAGGATAACTTACCACCTTTAGTTCCTTTTTACATACTTCACAGCCTCATCGATAGTCACCATAGCCTGAAATATAAAACTAGCAGATCAGAACCTTTAAAGAGCTCGTCATAATTTGAAGCAAACAAGGAAATTACCTTATACATCTTGCACATTAAAAAGTCCAGTGCTTACTCTTCGGACTTCAACTCCCCAAACAAGGTCCTCATCTTACTCTTGTCCTAGACCATAGCAATAACCTTAAATGGGTCCCATTGACAACAACATTGCTCCACTTCATGGCCCTGTGCCCAACGAAGTCGAGAAGACCACTAGTAGTAGCCATGCCAAGCCGATCCTTATAACCCTTGGGGGTCAACAAGAATGTTAGTGCTACTCTAATGGCCTCAGTCTTAAGGAATGCTTGAACATTTAGTGAAACGGCAATCATGGAAGGTTGAGGTGCACTTTACACCTTAGGAGACCGAGGATATGGCAGGTCCGCACGATTTAAACACTTGGATTAGCAATAAGAGCGAAACGCTTTGACCCAGCATCTTAACCTCGATGACCTATTTCTTTGTTGGTGCCTTCCTCTTGGCTGGAGCCTTCTTCTCTACTTTGTCAATGGTTTTACAAGAAGATCATTCATGTCCCTCATCACCAACTAAGCATTTGAAACAAGAGGTAACAATAAAAAGTCAACAAAAGAAACAAAAACTTAGCCAAGTCGAGCTTGAATGCTCGAAAAACCATGGGCTTGTCACCAAACAAAAACAATGTTCTTATAACGGAGCTTGGCTCAACAGATGTTGGGGGAAGGGAGAAAGACAGTATATCCACACTCGAAGAGACATTCTACACCTCTAAAAGGCAATGCCTCATCACCCTCAATGATGGGCTTGCCCTTTAAGTAATTCCAAACTACTAGCTTGACATTCAAGGGTCTCCTACCTCGCAACCTTATAAACTCGTTCATTTCCCTTTGACCCTTAGTATTACGAGGTCCCAACTTCGACAGCATCATAGAACGGTTATGAAGGCACTACTTTACCCAAAAATCAAACTTGCATTGGGAACCTTCCTTAACGTTAACGATCTAGAACCGTTTCTTCTAGTCCCAAGCGTTCGAGCTTGTGAGGCTATCAAAGAGTAGGAATGAGCTCTTGTTCTGCTTCATGAGATACCACCATCTTCCATTGGATTTCTTGAAGGTATAATATCTCTGGAGTAGAACCAGGATAGGCCTCACATACACACCAAGACATAGGGCTCAAAGGCCACTATAATGCACTAGACATTTGGGAACAACTGCATAGGAGATAGCTTGTGGTGATTTAAAAACTCCTTCTGGAAAGGAGAGAAGGGCATTCTCAAGGCAAACCTCAATGCCATGTCGTACAAAGAAAACCTCCCCTCCCACCCAAGCAAACTTGGTCGGATCGAGAAGGAAGTATGACCTCCTGATCCTTTGGGGAGCCTCACATTTTTATCCTTTAAACCCCGTTGAGGCTCGCTTCGATAAGGATACTGTTGACTCCATTGTGCCCATCACTATCAACCGCTTTGCTATGCAACGGCTCAACAGATTTCTCCCCCTTAACACCTTTAGGATATTTATTCAAAGGAATCTGACACACTATCTTAGTAAACTCATTATATGAACGGATATAGGAATCGACATCTTTAAAACCCAGGCCCTGACCACTCCTCGATGTCTTACCTTCATTTGGCATTCTCCTCTCCTTGCTTGGGCTCGAGTTCCCTAAGTTGCTACTTAGTTCCCCCTCACCTTTCCCCACTTCATCCGCAGCCCTTTGAATCCTACCACTAGAATCATGAGATAAAGATTGGAAGTTTCCTAAGCTCGACATTGTTGAAGTATTAGAACAATATAAACAAGATGAACACTGATAATTTGGGAAGCAGACTAAAACTGCTTTTACGTAATGAGGGTTAGAAGACGGCTGCCAATGTAAAATTCCCGTTAAGACTCAGGTATTTTATAGAGGGGTGAAGGGAAGATGTGACGACTCTGACCCCCTTAGATCGTGCAAACGAATCATAATAGCTAAGATGTTACAATGATGCCAGCACCGTCAAGTGTCAAAACCTAATATTATGATTATCATCTCCTTTTGAAATCAAAGAGCTTCTTGGACAAGTCACATAATCCCGAGTCAATGATAATTACTCTACCTAAAGTAAATTGAGCCTTGAACTCACAAGCTAGGAATGGCCTAGCATGGATTTGGATAACCTTCAAGGTAAACCATCCTAATGCAAAACCTTGGGGATGCAACTCAAATGAGAAGAGCACCAAGAATGCTAACCTAATAAGTCGGCCTCGCGGTAGGACATAAATATATTACTTTTCTTGTTCTTTTACAAAGAGAGTATGGAGGGATAAGTGTTGACATAAGAATATAAACCAAGACCCACTCGGCCCATTACTACCCTCACGCGGATCAAAGAGCCTAAGAAGGGCCCATAAAACCACCAATACTACTGACTCATAAAGAGCCCATGGACAACAAGACCTTCAAGTCACGTCCTAACAAAGGACCACCAAGATAGTGATTGCCTCGACTATGAGGAAGTTCGGGAGCTTAACCTTGAGCCTAACTCCAAAAGATCTTCATACATCGTCGTGCTAACCTGGGGCCAAGGGGGTCATTACTAGCTCGACCACACTTCACGTAACCGCAACTCCTTTACCTTGGGTGCTGGGTCAGCTACTAGATGGAGATTTACCATATCAGAAAGGATTTGGTGGATCCCACTATGGCATGGCCATGAACTATAAATAGTTATTTCCTTTATAGGGAGGGCGATAGTTTTTTTATCTAACAAATGCTTTTTTAATAAGTTACTTAAGATAAATCATTAACTTAAGCATCGGAGTGATTGTGCTGAGCAACACCCTGGTGCACCCCTAACCGCTTTTCTGTGTTTGCCGGGGGTTAAACTCTACTAGTGGAATCAACTCATGCAACATGTTGGATTGGGCCTAAGGAGGCTATGATTTGTAATTGCCATTAACAACCATAGAGCCGCCTTGAGTCCATTGGATTACCGGTTCTATGAATTGATTATTGAGCGAATGTGTTGGTTGGTTTTGAAGGCTAGACTCGACCAAACCTATTGGCGTACTAGAGTCAATAGGTTTTTTAGCTAAATTCTACTTGCCACTTTTGGTTTGATTCCTAGTTCCATGACCATTGATGACAGGTCGATTCGGTTCCCAGATTGTAACCGAACCTGTGATTATGTCTATAATTAGTACTAACCAATACATTAATTATAGTTAATATAAATTACAATTATGATGCATATACAATCAACTAATTATCATTTCACCAATAATATTTTAATTAGCATTAACAAATAAGAATAAGAAGAGGGTTGGAATTACTTGATTTATATAATCATTCATGTAACATAATTGTCTGGTTAGCCATGCTTCAACTACTTTTAATACAATAATATGTCTAAAATAGAATATACATTATACATGCACAAAACTAGTGTTGCCCCATACAATTTTTTTGATAGATTACAATACTTAAAACTGATGTTAAATATTGAAATCATATTAATAATTCGTTCCTTATGAAAGAGGATTTGAGGTCAACAATCATTTTCCTGAAATGAAAGATTCAAACAAAAGTTAAACCCATCTTGGTTCTTACCCATGCAAATCTACTCGATTAGAACTCCCCAAATCTATCCATCCCATAAACCCAACCGCAACAAATAACTATTCCTCACTCTCCTCCTGTAGTCTCTCTTTCTCTCTCTTCATTTCCATTTTCCTCAAAGATCTGCGCCTTTCCTCTTCATCTTGTTCCTTCTCTCTTTCTCTCTCTAATTCTCTCTCTCATTACCATGACTGACTCGGCCTCTCCGCCTAATCCCGACCCCAACACTAACCCTAACCCTAACCCCCTTTCTCTTCTCCACCCGCGTCGCGAGCCATTCGAGTACGGCCTCCTCCCAATTCCCAAACTCGTCTTCACCGATCCTATCCAAACCCTAACCCCACTCAAGCAAAAGCACTCTCCAACTCACCGTGTCAGCTCGGCCTCCCTAGCTGACTCCCTCCAGATCTCCATCGATCACGCCAAGCTCGTTCTCGACACTCTCGCTTCTGTCCTCCATTCCGATTCCGATCCTCTCGTTAGGGCTAAATGTGATGGTAAGGACGATGATGTAGGAGCTGACGTGTACGATTTGGTCCTGTTCCTTTACATTCAATCCTATAAGAAGCTTCTTCCTAGGTCGCATAAGGATTCTGCCGCGGTTGCGGATGTTTGGCCTTCGACGTCAGCGTTTGATGGTTACTTGTCGGCTCTTTCCCCGCTTCAGGTGGTTTATCCTTCCGTTGCCACGTATAATGAATGATAAATGCGGAATCATTCATCTTGTACTCCGATGATTATTGGAATGAATGTGATATTTTGTAATGATTGGCGTCTGAGCTTAAATTAAATTGATGTTGTTCGGCATACATGTGGTGGTTGATTGATTTTTATGTGCATGGATGAAATGCTTAAATTGGAATTTACAATGATTAGGGCTTAAACTAGGATTCTTTTCGGTGATAATTTTTTGATCATCAATGCTACCTGTGGCAATTGATTTTATGGTGATAATTTGCTATTTTTGGAATAGTTAATGGCGGTTAATTTGGCTTATTCGTGGATTCTTATGCAACATATATTGGGAAGTTAAAGATTTTGTTATAACATGAAATTACATATATTAGGAAGTTGACGACATGTCATGAAGGGCCCGTCACTGTCGGACGGTTTATACCATATTCAGCTGGTGATTGAACCACTAAAATATTAATCTCTGGTAATTATATCACATTGCAGCTTGTCCGTAGCAATAGTCGGCGGTTTATGCCATCACAAGCTGATGAAGAGGCTCACCAGTTATCTTATCTTCAGAAGCATTTAGCCAACATTATTCCCTTTTGGCACAGCCTGTTGAGGCCAGTGAAGGAGAAGAATCCCTGGTCTGTTGCCATAACTGGCTGTCATTTTAATAAGCTGTTCATATTATTGTTTTTTGTTCACTTTCCTGTTTACATGATTGAACATAAGGTTTGCACATATAAATCATAAGTTTTGGACTTTGTCTATGTGAATGTTTGCTTCCAAATTGTGATCTAGCTCTATCCACCAGGTTTTTAGCATGGAAAGATTTGAGCATCTTGGATTGCTCATTCAGATTGGTGATAAGGGGTCTGAAGGGATTCCCTTAAGCGAAGCTGCTCCTTTTTTTGCTAATTCAGATCCAGACATGCCTGCAGCTCCTGTTCCTGCTTCACAGGTTCATGATTGGCTTCTGCAAAACATAGCATCTGCTCTGGAGCATATTTCTGAAAGGCTTTCTTCAAAAGAAAATGGGCCAAGTAGTAATTCGGATCCAGATGTTCCTATGGCTGATGCCTGTGCAGTATCAGTAAAGCCTTCAACAAGTGCTAGGGGACCATGTTTTATCGAGGGGGTCTCTAAATCATCTTTACTGAAACAAGCATCTGATCTGAAGGGATCCTCTGTCAAGGTAAAGTTTATAAGTTTTTTTCTTCATCACTATTGTTCCTATCAAAAATGTGTTGTATCTTTCTAGACTCTTATCTGGGTATGCTGTATCTTTAAGCGTGAGGTAGCCAAATTTCCAGTGATCTTGAGGCATGAGTTTTTTGGTTAAGTTGAAGAGAAGTACAAACCTTTGAAACTTTGCACAAATGTTAAAATCATCATGCGAGCTTGAAAGAATTTGATTTTGGTTCTTATGAGTTGAAAGAATTTGATGAGTGATTTTTGAAGGGAAATGCTTATATGTTATGCCAAATAACTTACCTGCATAATTACCCAAAAAATAAGGTTATCGCATTCACAATGTTATCATGGTCTCTTATCTATATTTAATTATATTGTATAAGTACTGTGATGAAATAAGAATATATGTACTTGCTGTTAATTGATTTTCTTAATGAATTTGGGGAAGTGATGTCAATTGTCCTTTTCTCTTCTTTATGTGCTTGATTTTCATTTTCCATTTTTTCCTTCTATGATGACTCAGGTCCTAAATTGCCATGATTCTGTTATTTACATCTTGGCTCCTCTGAGATATGCTACTGTCTATGGATGTTCTGAGGCAACGATAGTTCTTGGAGCTGTTGGAAAGGTAATGACATACTGATTTGATAAGGTGTATATATATGTATTTATGTATATGTATGTTTTTTATATAATTACAGTTGATGACTTCAAACATGAATGGAATATGAGTAATTTATCGACCATCGATTTCATGACTAAGTTGATCATAAAGAACTGTCTAAAACTTGTTAAACTGAACACTGGTCTGACCAACAATCAATTTGTTGTGTTTCATCACACCTATCATATTACATATGTCAGTATTCTAACTGAAACAGAATTTTGCTGCTGTGTACCATTTGGAAAGCAGATAATCTAGCTCCACTACCTGATGTTCGATAATTGGGTAATATTGTATTCTCATTAAATATACATTGAAATTGAAGCAGATTTAATTGGAAAAAAGTTGATTTTTCATTTTATTATATATACTTTTCAGTAAAGAGTTGATGTTTTATTTACAGATCCAACTTATTGAAAGCCTGGTTTAAAATACATCAAGTTTCCTTATCTCTGGTGGACATATTAAATAAGACTCAATTCATGCAACCATAAGAGGGGAAGATAAACAATGGAATAAGGTCTTGAGTTCAGAGCCTTTCAGTCTAAAAATATCATCTAATAATTTAACTTTACAGATATGGGTGCCTTTAATATCTAAATACTTCAATGTTAGGATCTTTTGTTGCTTGTCTCTCTTCTTGTCTTCTCTCTCTCAAAGAAGATGCTTTGTGGCTTTCAATTTTCTGAATTTAGGGGAAAAAGAATAATGTTGAGTCTTTGTTGGTCATATCTGAATTTAATCTTCCACCTTCAGACTTTTCTCTTTATTCAAGCTTCTGTTTGTTTGTACATAAGCACAATCTTACACCGATAAACTTTTCCTGTAATGAAATAGATGTGATGTAGTGCTTTTATTCTTCTCTTTCAATTTTAGAACGAGTCTTCCAGGCAGGTGCTAGCTCTTGGAAAGAAATTAAGTATAAAATGGCTATTTATTGCACTGTACAGGCTGTTAGAATAGAACATTGCGAGAGAGTTCATGTTATCGCTGCGGCAAAGCGAGTTTGCATTGCCAACTGCCGTGAGTGCATTTTCTTTTTGGGTGTGAACCAACGTCCTCTTGTGGTTGGCGATAACCACAAACTCCAGGTGAATTATAAAATTCAAAAAATTTATTTGTTGTGCAAATTCTTGTGGATGATGCTTTTTCTTGCTATTGTGTGTATAAATAATTTTACAAACCGGGAGTAAGCTAAAGTTTAAAATTGTCAAAACTGTTGAGGTCTCTAATGCATGACATTTAACCTTAGTTTTGACTAATAAATGCACTTATGTTTGATTTTTATCTTTTTGTGCTGACAAAGCAACCTACGCATGATGTTCTTTACTCCATTTATGGTGTCATATAACGAACCTTTCAAATGTAGTGCCAAGACTCTTTTGTATCAATATAAACTTATGGTTATCTTCTAAGTTCTAAGACACTTATTATCTGACCGATCCTTATTAAACACTGAAATATCAAGTAACTTCAAGAAAATGTCAAATTAGGCAATTAACACATCTAAGAATAATTACAAGTAATTTTGTATGCCATTGGGGAAGAAATCTTCTGTGGCCAACATTTTTCAAAGGATGTAAATGTGCTCTTTCAGAAATTTGTAGATTGCTTAATTTTGATTGTTTTCAAGGGTTTTGTCTTAATGTACTCAATAAATTAATGTTGGAAGTCCTCATTGGAGTTTAAAAGCCTCATTTGTGGTGATTGTGCACTCACTGTCAGGGGTGACATTCATGCTCTTCGTTTTTTCCTCCTTATTTTGTTTGATGACATTTATGGTTATTGAGGCTGTCGATCTTAAATTAGGCCTGTTAATCCCACTAAGGTAGCTTGTTGGGGCTGTCTACAGTGTGTGGTTGTACTTAATTATATAGTGACTCGTATGTCTGGAAATTAATCGTCTCCTTTAGGCTGTGATCCTTAATTAATGAAACTAAACAAGCTTTTCACCTTTTTTGTCAAGTTAATTTATATAAACTCCTGAATCGCAATCTTTATTCATTGTGAATGCAAATGATAGAGCTTGCTTGTGCACTCGTATTGTATCAAATGGTTAATTAAATATATTGTTCTATTATATGCTCTCTGGTCATATACTCAGAAAATCTTCTTTCTCAATTTCTTTTAGGTTGCTCCATACAACACATTTTACCCTCAATTGGCTGAACATTTATCTGAAGTAGGAATAGAAACATCTATTAACCGATGGGATGAGCCCCTTGCACTGGGAATGGTTGATCCTCATGATTCCCTCTCTCATCCAGCGGGTGTTTCAGATGCTCAAGCTGAAACAGCAACTCGCTTGGATCCTGACCAGTTCACAAATTTTTTGGTATGTCAAACTATGGCTATTCTTCCTAGCAAGGCAGTTCTCTCTTGTTCAGCACTTGCAATTACATCTTTTTTGTTTTCAACAATGGACAGATTCCAAATTGGTTAGGAGGTGAATCGACGGGTATGACAAAGGACAATCCCTTTCCGTTACCGGATGTCTATCTCACATCTCAACAGAAAAATGTATGTTTTCTTCTCATTTACATAGTTTTGATCAATACTTTCTGATTTGGTTGAGGTTTGATAAACTTGTTGTCCTTTGGCTTTAGCTAAAGAATTTGGGGGAGATAAAGCAATTGCTGCGGGAAACACCACTAGAGGATAATAAGAAACGAGAACTCTCCAATGCTCTTCACATGTATTTTAAGGAGTGGTTATACGGTAAGAAATTATTTGGCAATAAGTTATATTCCGTATTCTCATATAGTCATAATTAAGGTTAGCACTGAATTATCCAACATGTCAAATTATATGCAAGGTCAAACTATTCTAACTCATGTGGCTTTCCTATTCCATATGGTTTCCTTTTCAAACTTTATCCATAAAAAAATTATTTAATGCATATAGAAGAGTTGACGTCCTACCAACTTGTTTGCATACAATGTTTAGCATAAGCTATTTGTGAAGTTTTTGGTTGGGCTAATCTTTTAATTTATTAGTATTTGTATAAGCAATGTCTTTAAGGTTTTAGCATAGTAAGCTATTTGTGAAGTTTTTGGTTGGGCTAATCTTTTAATTTATTAGTATTTGTATAAGCAATGTCTTTAAGGTTTGAGTTTTGTGGGATGTTACCTTAGTTGGTGTACTTTATGTGCATGAGAATGATAATTCTGACTCCATCCTATGAGGCCATTTACATGAGTTGAAGGCATTGCTTTTGTTTTTTTCTTCCAACATTGCATGCTGAGAGACTTTGTTCAATAATGGTATTTTGTGAACTACTACCCAATAATGGTTCATTGGATACACTCATTTAATTTAGTGGCAAAGAGATTTATGGTAACATCGCCGTTTGCATGGACATCTTAAGAGGTTAATCTTGTAAGTTAATGGGGGCAGATTTCTAAAGACAATTTGATGGTGGTAGCATGTTGTGATTGATGTCAATGCCATACATTAAGAAGGGGCCTTGTGGAGGAGACTGATCCCACAAGATAGACATCTATGACATAGAAAATTAGTTTGCAATGGTCTTGGGTAATAATCAAATAATGCATTTTTAATCCAGTCTCTTTCTTCCATGCTTGTAGAGTGTGAGTTAAAAAAAAAAAAAAAAATTCAGCTCTAGGACGTGGGGATGATGCTGAGATTCTGGAAGTTCTAATTTCAAATTCAGTCTAAAAGCATATTGTTTAAGATGGTAGTGCCTTTTCTCACTATGATAAGCTTTGCAATCGTCCCTTTTCTTTCAGGGCTGGTTTTGGTCTTAGTCTTTTACTTGTACCCTTTATGAGAAAATGCCATCCTTGTGGATGAAAATGCTAGAAAAGGGCCATTCAAACTTGAGAGATTGTTGTGTAATTAGAGTTTGTCCTGTCCAACAGAAGCACTTTCGTGGGGGTGAATATACGTGTGTTTCTGTCGTACTTGAGTTATTTTTCAATCCATTAAGATTGAATCTTATGGTAACATGGTGCAGCCTCTGGAAACATCCGTCAGCTTTACTGCCTGCAAGGAGATTAATTGTCTGCAGGACAGCATGATCAAGACAGTATATAAGGATGCTTTCTCGTTCCTCGTCTTGCTCACGGAGGCCTTCGCTTTCTTTCTTCTTTTTGGCCATTTGCTAGTGGAGGCAGTGAGGGTCATCTCCTCTCACCGGAAAATTTGTACACCAATTTGATGTATGATCCATGTTGCATATAATGCAAATAGAATGTTTTGCTAATTTATTGTGATTTTTTCTAGAAATAATCTTCTGAATTCTTCCTTAATAGATGTATGCAGCCCATGATTTTTTTCGCCCATACTTGTTGCAGTGGTTGCTGGACAAATTAGAGCTGATCCCCACCCTCTTGGTATTTTTCTACTTTTGACTGTTCTATGAGACGGTTTTTTGTTTGACCCGATCCTCCTGTGAATATTCTGTGTAATGTCATTGTAGATAACCCATCTATCTGCAATGAGAAGATTAGTCCATGTAAATTGATTCGGTTGTGGACGAACTCAAGTAAACAACTTACGAAATGTGAAGATATCTTAATTGTTTTTGTTTCGGCAGCTGGTGGCAGTTTTAGGAACCCGAAAGGCCCTTGTATGGCTCAAGTTTGGGCCGGAAGCCCATGAGCATCGACTTGGAGAGTTTAGTAGCTAAAGGGTATAAAGTTATAGATTAGTTGTCTTTGGAATCATTGGTATGCTTAGGAGGATAATCACTAGATAAAAAATATGACGACGTTATTATAGGATATAACATACTAAGAACGATTCGAATCATACTCTTACTAATTTGATGACTCACAAATTAACTAAAGTGGATAGTTTGCTATAATCAATAAGATTGATGAGAATAGAAGAATCTTGCTACAATCAAGGGTTGATTGGAAGGAGTAGGGTTTTCTCATTGGGAAGGAAAATTTTCATTGATGATTCAAAATTGTCATGTTTATAATTAAAGGTTTTTGAATATGAATGGCCTAAATAAAGGGTAAAATAGTAATTAGCTATGATAAAATCTAATAAAGATACCTAAAGATAAAAAAGAGACATATAAAGAAAGTCGTCCCAAAGCCAACAGCTTATAAGGTCTGTTTTTTTGTTAGTAGATTACGGTTATGGATATAGATATTTTTTTCAAACTTTTTTTTTTAATGAATTGTTTATCAAGGAATAGATGTGGATGAAAAATAGTTGACAGTTCTTATTTAGATAAAATATAGATGCAAATAAGATATATTTGCATATGTTGTTTTGATACAGATATATATGAAAAATAAACCATCTAAACAGTAATTCAACGCCGATAGCTTATATTAAAAAGCTGGTGATGTAATAGTAGTGTAGAACATTCATTTTTCTGTATTTTCTTCTTTTTCTTGATTAATTGCAATTTGATCCTCTTCACTCACTATCATCTAATTTTGTTATTTATTTTAATTTCATTCCTTTTCCCTATTAAATGGAATGTGCGCTCATCGTATGACATGTAGGACCTTGTGAGAAATATTTACAAATTTTAGCTCGGAGAAAGGGGGGAGTTCGATGTCATCTATGTTTTTTGAGCCAAGCCCCTTGACTTTCTTCTATATTTTCTATCTATAAAATTGCTTCCCTTAATTTGTGTTGTTGATAATAAAATATTAAATTATAAATGGGTAATAAATTTTATTATTAGTGTAAATATTATAATTATATATTTAATATAATTTTTAAATTTTTTCTCTAATTTTCTTCTTCTTCTTCTTTTTTTTTTAATGGAACTGATTGGAACTATCGATTCCACTCGGTTCTAGGACATAGAATCGCCTACTAACTGAAAAATCGGTGATTCCTTAGCTGGTTTTGGATTTGGCTAATCGGTCCGGTTCTGATTCTAGAACTGCTAGTGACGATTTTGGTTTAGTTCTCGGTTTGAAATAGAACCCTACCTATGTCTAGGCGGGGAGTCAAAGTCGTGGGGTGATGCATCGCTAAAAGTCCATAAGGGATTTGATGAAGGTGAAGACATCAAGGGGAAGTGAGACGATTAGGCCTGACTGTCCAAGATACATCAATGGCTTGATTCTATTGATAAGCTAATCTCATAAATAGAGTCCATGGAGCAGCTGGCCATTTTAATGAAGAGGTAGTTGTGGATGAGATTAGGTGATATTAGTGAGGAAAAGAAAATGTGATCGATTCTAATGGCTAAACTGGTGAAGAAGAAAATAAGTCACTTGTGGCTTTTTCCACATTGACTCTATTGCTTGTGGAGGCTAGGGCTGCAAACGACTTGGATTGAGTTTTTCTTATAAAGGCTTGGGTTTAGCTTGTTTAACAACAATCTTGACCTAAGCTTTTGATGAGCTTGAAAAGTATGGCTTAAGTGCAAGGAATTGTAAGGTTGAGCTTAGCTCGTTTAGTTTAATGAGCCTAAATAAGATCGAGCTCGTTTATATAAATAATCACATATGATAATTATATTCATAATATTATATTAATATGTTAATACAAATAATTGTATATAATAAAATAATATTAAAAAAAATCCTTTTCATGAGACCGATAATGGATGGGCTCGCGAGCTTGGAGAAAGCTCAAGCTTGACTTGTTTAACTGAAAATACTTCATTTCGAGCTGGAGTTCAGCTTGTTTATGAAACAAAATTGAGCCAAGTTTAAGTAATTTATGAGTAGCTCAGCTTGTTTATAAGCCTATGTGGAGGCGACCTAAGGCCTTGAAGAGTTTGAGTCCTATAAAGCTGCATCTAGTGTTGAGGAAGTCAATTGTATGGGTCCCCATGGTTTAGGTCAAGTCTAGACCTAGGACTTGGAAGTGCTCTTTTAGGGGCAGGTTGATTCTTGAATCATGTATTTGCTGATTCATATGACATGTTTAATTCCAAACTTGTTTATCTATTTTTTGAATAAATAAATTAAAAAAGATATTAATTTAAAATAAAACTTTAAACTCAAAATAAAAATTGAGCCTAAGAATATCATAGTTATAAGCCCATATTTCATGAAGAATTATCAAGAATGTGTATTTATTTATTCACATGCACATCTTATTTGAATTGAAATATAGTAATGCAATATTAGAGTCACATTCCAAAAGATGTTATAAAAGAAAAATAAATTTTATGTCATTTAGAAATGAGATTTTATTGTGATGAAACTTGATATAAAACAACTCAATATGTTTTTAAATTATATTTTATTTCTTGTGTTATCAACAGCACATTAAATAATGTGAATAAATAATAAATAATTTTAGAAGATAGTTTAAATATCAAATGTTATTTTAAATTTTGAATTACTTTTTATTTTATATTTGTTTATGTTCCTTAAATTTTAAATAAAATATTTTCTATTTATTTTTTTGAGGCACTTGAGCGACCTACAAGACCAAGGGTCCCGGTTAATGTATAGGTCACCTACGGGTCAGACCTAGTTAGATGAGTTGAGTCTTGGTCCAAGACTCACCAGGGTAGGTCAGGGATTAGACTTGCCTCTAGAGATGTTTGTTCGAATGTACAGTTTAACATGAGTATCCTCTTTATACTCTATTCAACTTTAGCTCATTGGAACTATTGTACTCGTCTTTGCACCTCCATCCACTCTTTTTATGTTGTGAAGAACAATAGAAATGGATGTTTCCTTTGCTTAGAGACTGGAAATGTGGAAGTTGCCGTTGTGGGGTAAAAGAAGCTAAAGGAGAGGTTTGAGAAATCATGGTTTCAATTGTTAAAGAAGATGGCCTTAAAACTACTTAGGAGTTAGTGGAAATAAAATTTTTCTAAGGCGATATAGTGGTTATAATGCCATGAGCCCCCATATGAGTAGATGGTGGCAATCAGGCAAGAACCTAGGATGTAAAGTTACATTCAGGTTTTTTTTTTTTTCCTCCTTCAGGGGGTGTTCCTAAGTTTTATTCATAGAAAAGAGAAGCTAATACAAAGGAGAGGGAGGCACTGACCTAACCTTCCATTCAACAAGTACATGGTAGAAAAAGAAGAAAGACACCATAAGGGAAAAAAGTTAATGCCTTGAACCACCCATAAGCCTACTTATCTTAAAATCATGATTCTTTTGAAGAAATATAGGCATAGAAATCATATTTATGCACATGAGGGGTATAGTCAGGATCTTCCTCAAAGTCTTCATCTTCATTTTCTTCTTCCTCCTTACCACTTTCCTCATCTATATGTTCATTTCTATAAGTTGCTAAGTACCGCTCATCGGCTCCTTTAAAGGGACTGGGAGGAGCACTCAAAATGGCCATGGCCTTCTCATATCAATATGTTAAATCCTTAGAGTGGTTGGAGAAGAAACTTTTACTTTTTAGTTTCCTTCAAAATGTCCTCATTGCCTGACCTTACAGCTAAAGAATTGGATGAATTTGATGGTATGGAGTTAGCCTTAGTATTAATGGAACATGTCATACCTAGAGGATTAACCATTTCAATCGACTGAGTGTTATCTCCTTTATTTACAATTACTTCTTCCTTGTTGTTGTCAACCACTTGATCCAACTTTATCTCCCAATCGAGAATATGTGAATCAGTTGAAGGACTAACTTTACCACTAGAATTCTCAATAGGAGGAGTGGTGTCTACTTAAACTGCTTTGCCTTTATTTGTTTCAACAATTCCTATTTTTGGGACATATTTTTGTTGACCTTTCTTGGTCATTTCCTCATCCTGTGATGTTTTTGTTGACTTTGTTGGTGGATTTTTATCTTTTGATACCTTTATAGACATTTTGTGCTTTTTTTAAAGGAGGTGCTATAACATAAAATTCAGACACATCATGGCCTATTTTGTAACAATGACTACAATACCAAGGAATATTTCCAAAAACAACCCTTTAAAAGAAACCATTCTTTTCAGTTATAATCCAATTCTCTCCTTATACTTTTTAGAAACATCTACTTCAACTAGAACTCTAGCCACTGATGGTCAAGATAAATTTACAATAGCTTCATCTAACTTCAAAGGATTACCCTATGTAGAGGCTAAAGCAAAAAGCATTGATTTTTCAAAACAACGAGTAGGTAAATATGGAAAAGCAAGCCATACCAGTGCAATTGGAGATTCTTTCATTAGATAAGCATAAGGAGACCACTTCACCACACGCATATTTGGTGATTCAATGTTCTAAATTTCCTTCTCCCAGATTTTGATATAATCTTCTATAAAGTAGGTTGGATTAAAATTTGACGTTGATTTAGAAGACCAATTACAACCTATCCTTTAAAGCCCCTAGTGACAAAAAAAAAAAAAAAAAGAATCCTTGATTTGATTCGTAGTAGGCCTTGTATAGGTAAAGGAACCCACTAGTGCATATTTAAGAGGGAAACATAATTTAGATATTTCTTTATCACTCAATAATATTGTTAGCTCTCCCCTAAAATTAGTAGCAAGTTTTCCATGTAGAATAGGCTCCTTTGTTTGATGTGAGTTTAAAAGAGACACAAAGGATTTCCTAATCATAATTGGTGAAGAAATGGATTACTAGGCATTAGCGTCTTTGTCAGCCTCATTATGCACCATGATGGCACACTACTAAAAAAAAATAATAACTAGTCCACATAAGACAAACTCCACCGAAAATCCACTAAGGACAAGAAACAATTGCCTTCCTTAGATCAAGAGTGATAGATGCTAGATTAAAACCATCGGAGAGAACTTCCACAACCTACTTCTTTTGGAACCCCTCGAGAACTCTGTTTTGACAGAAAAAAAAAGCAGTGAAGAAACCCTCCAAAACACCATGAGAAAACAACCACAAATAGGACTTCAAGATCGTTTTTGTGATGATAGAAATTGAAGATTTGTGATTGAACAGAGAAGAAAAACTTAAAAAAAAGGATTATTACTCAAAAAATGAGTAAAATTCGAAATGAATAGATTTGTAAAAAGATAATTAAAGCTAAGGTTGTAGTTGCATCCTCTTGCTTGATTGTTGGAGTTAGAATTGTACAAAGATGGTGGAGGCCTTATGTTCATTGATGTCTTCAAGAATTGAATTTTCTAATATTTATTGGTGTGTTCAAAAATTAAATTTTCTAGTGAAGAAACTTGAGTGTAGTGCTTGTAGTCCTCTTTGATGAGAGGGAAGATGTAGTTTGCATTCATATTGTCACTAAGGAAGCAATTTCGATGAGATCAAGATTATAGTCAAAACCTATGAAAAAATCAACCATAAAATCTAAAAAAATTGACAACAAATTCTTGCCTAAAAACAAAGTGTCTAAATGTTTATTCTAAGTGTTTTGGACAATTTAATGTAGTGAAGTTTTATGTCCTTTAATAAGAGTAAGTGTGGACAAATTGTCAAATAGATTTGAAATACGTTGTGTTAATTGTATAGATTTACAATGACCATTTTGATTTCTATTGAATGCTTTATAAGAGTATACACAATTTAATGTTAAATTAAGGGAAACTTCATTAGAAGTAGCTTATTTCCTCAATCCTAAATTTAAAATGCTAAGCACTTTCACCCTCTACAAAAAGGGGCTTAGGGTAAAAAAAAAAAAAAATTGCAAACTATATAAAAAATCATAAAAAAAAGTTATAGGAAAAAAAACTTTAAGATTATCGCACTTAAATTCGTGTCTCCAAAGCACAATTTTAAAATGAGCTGAAGACATCTAAAATGATGTATTAAAGACTTGATTTCAATACTACCATATCATTAATAAGTCACTTATGACAATGGCTTGGTTGTTATGGCAATTGAGGATGTAACTTTTCTCATTAGCAATCAAAGATTGACTCCCATGGATGCCATTACTTTTTATTTTTGAAATCTAGTTCTAGTTCGAAAATAATTTGAATTCTAGTTACAATCCATATGACAGAAACGATAAACATATTAAATAAAAAAAAAAAGCTGATGAAAGACCACTTACCAACTACACTATTCAAGACATGATTTTAAAGTGTTATATTGAAATCGTATTGCAAAAACGATTTCAACTACTGTATTTGTAGAATTTTTATACTATATATATATATATATCTAAATTTTGGATTTTTTTTAAATTTGCATTTTTTCCTTTTACCCTACAAAAGGTTGATCTCTTAAAATTAATCATTTGATATTGTATGATGCAAGTATATAGATTTTGCTTTTTCTTTACACCATTTTATCACTTAATTTGGAAAATTGATTTCCTAATAGGTTTTTTATGTGCAAATTTCATCTCCTTATGTGATATTATACTTTACTATTTTGCAAAAATAATGTTATACATGGTACAAAAAAATCAAATAAAACAAAAATGACGTGTTACCAAAAGTTATTTATAGTAAAACATGGTATGCAACAATCCAAAATCAAACTCTTATCTGTCCATATTTCTTCTCACTTCCTTTTGTCATCCATGCCATCAAATCATCAACCAATCAAACTTGAAATCAAACCAAAAAGAGAGATAAACTCAATGTAGTTACTTGTTGTTAGCCTACCTCTACTGCAAAAATGCTATGCCTACATTTCGTTTAAGATGTTTAAAAAAGCTACAATTGATGCCAAAACCACCATCTTAACTTTGATTAGCTAAAATATTTTAAATAATCAAGAAAGCTCATGATTTTGTACAAATGACCAGATATGCAACATTCTATTCTCTTTTTGAATCTAAGCTCACAAAGTATGAGGCAGATTAAGAAATGATATACCATAGTCAGATGAACATTTGAGGACTCTGCAAATAAGGCTCTAATGTTTAAGTATTATATCGAGAAACTATAGTTTTCTAAAGTGAATAGTAGAGGCGCAAAAGAATCATATAGCTTGATTTGCATTTAGAAGATAACTAGAGTAAGGGAAATGAGCAAAATTAAAAATACACTAAGGATGGAGTGCATATATTAGCCATGAACTGAATTCCTTGAGCTATCACATTATAAATGGGCATGAAACACTAGAGCATGTGACCATTGAGGAGCTAGGCATGATCATGACTTCAATTTAAGAGAAACATGTGTAGATGCTTTAATCTTTACTTCGAGGGAGTAATGTGCTTAGTAAATGGAAAAGAAATAGGGAACAACATAAGGCTGAGTTTAGTTGACTAGAAGTCCTTAATAGCAGTTGTGTAAATCAGACATATCTTTCTCATCCAAATTCCAATTGAAGTGATATAAAATGCTACAAAAAATTGTTGAACTAGTGATTTTATTGTGGATTTTAATAAAGAAATTGATTGCACAATTACCCACTTAGTTAGAATAAGCTATACTTAATTAGCAAAACATATGTATAAGTTGGGATAGTTAAACTTGTGCATGATGTGCCTTGTATTTGTATATGTGATGCGTTGAGCCTTTATGTATAGTATATCCATAGTTGTTAAAATTGTGATTCTACATAGAATCACCAAAAGGTCCATAAAATTGAAACGTCTAAACGTAAGTTTCTACAAACTATGTAAAGTGGCTTTCAAATTTTGTAAATTTTCTTATATTAGCCTTAGAAAACTTGAAATAGATAATAGAAATATGGAAAACCAAATACATTTTAATGATATGACACAACTCACAATAAATTATGAATCATAGTAGAGATAATCGAGTACAAGTCCTTATATTAATGCATAAAACTACATTATAAATACTAGTGCCAATGAGTGCATTAAACAAAAATATTATAACAACAATTAACTAGAACAAATCATCAACTATTCAATTATCACCAAAGTTGTCGCCATCTCTCCATCATCATCTTCATCTTCATCATCCATGTCTTCTAATTCTTGATCTTCTGAAGTGCCAATTCCTAATTCAGCTTCAACGGTATCAATATCATGAATCTCTAACTCCAGTCATCTTGACTGTTACTTTCATGATTCTCTAAATTCACATGTGCACCAATTTCTTCTACAGCATTATCTTCATCTATTTCCTTCTCCCCTGTGGTTGAAATGATATCCAACAAATCATCATTTGATGAATCACTATCGTTTTCATCAACTATCTATTCATCATATGAGAAAACATTATCAACAACAAAACTAGAAATGTTATCGGTTTTTCTCTTTTGTCCATCTCTTAACTTCAAGTTATGCACCACGTATATTAGGACATTCATCTTCTGCTGATGCAACCTATTCCTTTTTTTTTTTTTTGTATGAACCTAAAAATTTAAAAATTATTTGTAAGATTGATAATATTATTGATGTATATAATGAAAATCAAATAAATTAAAAGTGTTACACCATACCATTTTAAATGCACTCCAATTACGCTCATCACTAAAAGAACTACAAGTCAAGCTTAGAACAAGTATAGAAAATTTTTGTAGTTCTGGTCATTCATCTGCATATAAATCCCACCATTTAGCTGGAGCTTTTTTGCCTCTTGCTAATCTTGCAGCCTCAATACCAAACAATCCTCTAGCATCCTTAAATTTTTCAAGTTGTTCATAATTTTGCTCCTTTCACTTGCATCAAGGACTAAACACTCCACGTACTTATATAGTCTAATTTTAATATGAGCATCAACTTTAAAAGTTGGATTATAATGGTAATGAGGATTTAAATAGTAAGCTGTAGCATGTAATGGTGATGAAATTGAAGCTTCCATCTCTTGTTAATAATCTTGAATATGGATTCATAACCACATCAAATGAATATGATAATGTTCTTTAGTAAATGGAACTTTAAACTGAAAAGCGAAATTAAAAAAAAAAAAAATAATATATATATATATATATAGCTAATGAGTTTAGATATCACCTTTTCTTATGTTGTTGGAATTTGTTTTGGTCTTCTCTTTAGCTTGATCCATTTCTGGATAAATGAAGCCTATGAATGGTTGTTCATTTGAATCCACTGATCTAAGTACCTTAATAAGAGGAAATGTAGTTTTGATGCAAGTAACAACATTCTTCCAAAATCTACTATCTAAAACTAACTACTAAATACGTTTTCCATCTTGTGTGCTTGAATATTTCCATGATTTCCATTGACTAGAAGTAAACATAGTCATCAATGTACCCTTTAACTCACTAAGACATCTTAAAGTTAAATAAGATGTGGAAAAACGGGTTGCACCAGACCTAATTAAGTCCCTTCCTTTGGTATGGTGCATTAGCATTGAAATAAATATTGTCCTTGAGTAAATATATGTATTGATTTGCCTTCCTTTTTCAATTATTTCTTGATGGACCTTCAATTTCTTCTAGAAGTCCTCTAAAATCAAATAAATATAAAACTTTTCTTTTTCTCCATCAATCTTTCTCTTGCTGCTTGATAGAGCAAATTTACCATACTCATTTTGGTTTATTTAGGGTTAATAATGCTTTAAATCCTTGCTTAATTAGAGATATTTGGTACTTAATTAGGAAATATATTCATTCCAAGATGAAAAGGCGAAATATCAATGTTTGGATCAAATTTGCACAAGGATTTGAAGTTGAAGATATCATCCAACTAAGATTACGGCCGTATTCGAGCCAGTGACCGTCTTGGATGATTGTTTAATGGTCAATTACGGGCATAATCTACATGAGGAGAAGAGAAATCACTCACAGAGAAGATAATAGCCTCTACTACGGACGTACTCTAGGGTGTGATATTCTCAGAATTATCAACTTGAAGTGCAATAACCGCATTTTGATGGAGTTGTAGAGACCATAGTGGAGATCAGGACCTCTACTACGGTCATGACCAACGAGGGAAAGAACAGTAGCAGCACATGAAAGAACTGATTATGGGTGTGATAACATGTGAGATATTAATCCGAGGAGATAACGACCTCTCATACAGCTGTGATATGCTTTAGGAAACTATTTCTGAGAGGATAACGACCCAAACTATGACCATCATGGCAGTTACATTTCGCAAAACTTCGTACCATTTCGAGTTTGAAATGCATTTTTGAAGAGAAAGGAAGCCAATTGATGCGTACTTTCACCCATCAGATGCAACTAATAGAGGATCCATTTAAATACTTTGTTGAAACATTACAAAGTATGAAAAAAAAAATCAATAACCATTCTCATTCTTTCTCACCATCATTTTGTGTGGGGCGTACTTTTGTAAGTCGAAGAGTGTATCTAAGTGTATTATTTAAGTGTTCTAGATTATCTTTGTATGGAGATCTTCAAGTAAATTGATTCATAAGGGTTGTTCTTATACATTCTATCTTTATTTTTACTTTTGTTGTTGTGTTATGTCATACTCTTGCATAATGTGTGACTAGTGTGTTAAGGCTTGCAAAGCCATACTTAACGTGCATGAATTGGATATAATTGCTAAATGTTGTTGTTGTCATTAATTCCTATAGTGTGCTTAAACATGCTAATTTTAGGTAGTGCACGACTTAGGAATAGATCAGATTTCCATAGGATGCGATTGAGAAATCTACTTATGGAATAGATCTAAGCTATAGGAAAAGGTTGCTTATGATGCCTAGTGATAGGGTTGTGAAACCTTCTACATTTATAATTGAAATTACTCTTGGGATCATGTTCGTACTGCAATTCTAGTCAGCTATTAATTAGGAAAAGATTCTAGTCAACAAGGCTATGATTAGGGGTCAATAGACTCGAGAGAGATATTAACCTAATTGGTCGAATCCTGCAGTAAGGAAATGCACAGTAAACAAATAAAGTGTAATGCATGTTAATGTGTTGTTGAAGCAAGCCTGATGTGTGGTTAATTGATAGAGTAAAGTTTAATCTGTCGGTGATTTTAATAAACGTAGATGTAATTAGCATTTAGTTTAAATTGATAGTTTATAGTTCTTAATTCTTAATTTCAATATGCTAGATAATAATTAAGAAGGTGAGAAATAGTACTCGTCGACGTCCTCGAGGAATATGACCATAACTTCATTTTTATGCTACAGACTATAGGTACACTTGCCTAGCATTGACCAGATTATAGGAAAAAGGAGATTAGGACTAAATTTATTTCAAAACTTGGTCAGATATTGCGCATCAAGTTTTTGTCACCGGTGCCGAGGAATCTCTTTTAAATTGGCAATATTAGGAAAACCTGGTTGTTGTTAATTTAGCTTTTTATTTAGTAGTAGTAGTTAATCTTTACTCTTGCTAAACTTTGATATGTTCTTTGATTTCAGGTTTATGAGCTAAAGTCGCAACTCTAAACTTGTTGACTTCGATCTCGAACCTGAGAGAAAAATCTGAAAGAACTTAAGAAGGATAAGAGAACTAATTGAAAAATTGCCTCCCCTTTTCACTAGAAGAGAGAGACAAGAATCTTAAATTATGGAAGAAATTGTTAGGGACCCTCCAGCCGCTACTAAAGCTTTCAACCTAAATGGTTGGGCAAAAGAAGTTCCATCGTAGAATATGAATCCACCACCACCACCACCACCACCACATAGGGTGAATGGGCATGAGATACCCTCTGCGGATAAGCCAGGAGTTAATCCGCTTGTGGCTCCTAGGACTATGATGGACTATTGTTAACCAAATTTTGATGGTGCCACTACAAGCATAGCATGCCCAAGTGTAGCCGCTAACAACTTTGAGATCAAACTGAACGTAATACAAATGGTCTAGAAATACGTCTAGTTTGATGGATTTCAAGATGAGGATCCAAATGCACATCTCCAACAATTTTTGGAGATGTGCGATACTTTCAATATCAATGAGGCCTCGGATGATGCTATGCTATGCGTTTGTTCCCTTTCTCTTTGAGGAACAATGCAAAGAAGTGGTTAAATGGGCTACCAAGACATTCAATTACCACTTGTTAACAGATGCCAGAACAATTTATAAGGAAATACTTCTCGCCATCAAGGATGGCAAAATTAAGGGCTAATATTTCTTCCTTCAGCCAAATGGATTCAAAGAATTTATATGAGTCTTGGGATAGATGGAAGGAATTGTTGAGAAGATGTCCTCACCATGGACTCCCTGAGTGGCATCAAGTTCAAGCCTTCTACAATGGTTTGAACTACTCCACCAAACAGTTGATTGGTGCCGCTGCTGGTGGGAGCCTCAATCACAAATTGCCTGAATACTGTATTCAACTGTTTGAGGACATGGCTAATAACCACTACTAGTGGTCATCCTCACACTCAAGAGAGAAGAAACCAGCAGGGATGCATGAGATAGATGGGTCAACATCTTTGGTAGCAAAGGTTGAGGCATTATCCAAGAAGCTAGACTATTTGATCATGCCATATGGAAAACAACTAGCTAATGTTGATGGTGTAATTATGGGAAACCAAGAGTTTGATTAGTTTGAGCAAGTTAATTATATGGAATTCCAAATTGAACCCCGAAATGATCCGTATTGTAACACCTACAACCCGAGGTGGAGGAGTCATCTAACTTCAGATGGAATAATCAGATTAATCAACCTTCAAATGTTAATCCTCCTGGATCACATAAATCCCCACCTTCTCAACCCAAGCCGGCATCATTAGAAGAAATCTTAAATCAATTCATTAAGATATTAGACACATTCCAACAGTCAACCGAAGCAACTCTTAGGAATCAAGGGCCGTCCATCCATAACTTGGAAAATCAATTGGGCCAAATTGCCAAAATGCTTTTTGAGAGGACTCCAGGGTCATTGCTAGGTAACATTGAAACCAACCTTAAGGAGCAAGTGAAGGTTGTGACACCGAGAAGTGGAAAAGAGTTACATGATTAGAAAATTCCTTTAGGACAAGTGAAAGAGAAGAAGAAAGGTTCAGAAAACATAGTTGAAGGACAAATGAAGCAGTTAGAAGAGTTAGTTGAGAAGGATATGAAATCGCATGTAAAGGAATACAAGTCTCCACTAGCTTACCATAATGGTTCAAGAAGACCAGGGATGATGAGCATTATGGCAAATTCTTAGAGTTATTTAAGAAACTTCACATCAACTTACCCTTGGTGGAGGCACTATCTTAGATGCCCCGGTATGTAAAGTTTTTTAAGGAACTACTCTCCAATAAGAGAAAGCTGGAAGAACTTTCCATAGTTATGCTTGATGGGGAGTGTTTAGCTGTCATACTTAACAAGTTACCACGTAAGATGAAGGACACGGGTAGTTTTACTCTTTTGTGTTTAATTGGTGACTTACCTATGGAGAGAGCACTTGTAGATCTGGGAGCAAGCATCAATCTCAGGCCTTACAAGATGTTTAAGAGGTTAAACTTAGGGAAGCCAAAAGCCACTTGTATGAGTTTGCAATTACGGGATGGGTCTATGAGATTTCCGAGGGGAGTAATATAGGGTGTGTTAGTCAAGGTTCAAGACTTCATCTTTCTAGCCAACTTTGTCATCCTTGATATGGATGAAGATGTGGATGTGCTACTGATTTTAGGGAAACCATTCTTGGCTACTGCTGGGGCAGTGATTGATGTCAAGGATGGAAAACTTATGCTCAGAGTTTGTGGAGATGAAATGGTTATTCAAATGCCCGATGTCTTCAGGCAAACGATGGCCAATGATGATACTTGTTTTAATATTGACTCACTTGATTTGAACATTTCTGAGTTTGTGCAGGAATTTCTTAGCAGGGATGCCCTGGAGTTATGCTTGGCTCAAGAAGTTTCAACAGAATTTTGTAAAGAAGAAGTGAGGGAGATGATAGCACAATTGAAATCACCATCACAATCAAGAAGTGAAATAACAGTTGAGAAAATTGTGAGGGGTGATATAGAAAAACTGAAGCCATCTGTGGAAGAGCCACCAGAGTTGGAGTTAAAGCAGTTGCTAAACTATCTAGAGTATGCATTTCTAGATAAAGAGTCTAAGCTTCTGGTCATTATCTTATTAGAACTTGAGGAGGATAAAAAAGAACAGTTATTAGCTGTGCTTGGGCAGCATAAAAGAGCTTTGGCATGGAAGATTTCAGATATCAAGGTGATTAGCCCCTCCTTTTGCACCCACAAGATCTTAATGGAAGATGGATACAAACCAGTTGTGCAGCCACAGCGAAGATTGAACTCGAACATGAAAGAAGTGGTTAAGAAGGAAGTTGTAAAGCTTTTAGATGTTGGACTCATTTACCCTCTATCGGATAGTTCATAGGTAAGTCCAGTTCAAGTGGTTCCTAAGAAAGGAGGGATAACCGTGGTACCAAATGAAAGGAATGAATTAATCCCTATGTGTATGGTCACTAGATGGAGAGTATGCATCGATTATAGGAAACTAAATGATGCTACTAAAAAAGATCACTTCCTATTGCCATTCATTGATCAAATGTTGGAGAAATTGAAAGGACATGCTTATTATTGTTTCTTGGATGGCATGTCGAGATATTTCTAGATCTCCATCACACCTGAAGACCAAGAGAAAACCACCTTTACCTGTCCTTATGGCACCTTTGCATATCGAAGGATGCCCTTTGGTTTATGCAATGGCCCTGCAATTTTTCAATGTTGTATGATGGCCATTTTTGAGGACTTATTAGAGGATGTCATGGAGGTTTTCATGGATGACTTCTCGATATTTGGAGATTCATTTAATGATTATCCGAAAAATATGAAGAAAGTGCTACAAAGATGTGAGGGTACAAAACCTGGTACTAAATTGGGAGAAGTGTCACTTCATGGTGAAGAAAGGAGTTGTTTTAGGACACAAGATATCGAACAAGGGGATTGAGGTAGACACAGCTAAAGTAGAGGTTATTAAGGAATTACCACCACCTTCATCAGTTAAGGCCTAACAAGCTTCTTGGGACATGCAGGCTTCTACCTGAGATTCATCAAGGACTTCTCCAAGATAGCTAGGCCACTAACCAAATTGTTAGAGAAGGATGCACCCTTTGACTTCAATGAAAGTTGCTTGGAAGCTTTCAATCTATTGAAGGAAAAGTTGACAAATGCTCCAATAATGGTGGTACTGGATTGAAACTGCCCTTCGAACTCATGTGTGATGCCAGGGACTCAGCAGTAAGGGCTGTTCTTGGGAAAAGATGAGATAAGCATTTTCAACCGATTTACTATGCCAGGAGAACACTCACTCTTACTCAAGAGAACTACACTACTACGGAGAAGGATTTGTTGGTCGTAGTGTTCACTTTTGACAAATTCAGACCTTATTTGATTTTGTCAAAAGTTATTATATACATGGATCATTCGGCATTGAAGTACCTTTTGTCTAAACCCGATGCAAAACTGAGGTTGATCAGATGGATTTTGCTCCAAGAATTTGATTTAGAAATCAAGGACAGGAAGGCGGTGGAAAATTTAGCTACTGATCACCTTTCAAGATTGGACAACCCATGTTTGGAAGAATTACATGAAGAAGAGGTTAACGACAAATTTTCGAGAGAGAGCTTGTTCTCAATACATGTAGTAAAGGATCTTGGCACTCCTTGGTTTGCTGATATAGCGAACTATTTAGTGGGGAAAGTCCTACCAAAGGTTATCCATTATCACAAAAAGAAGAAGTTCTTTTCAGAGCTTAAGTATTACTTCTGGGTGGACCCTTTTCTATTCCGAATTTATGCTAACCAAGTCATAAGGCGATGTATATCTCATGGGTAGGGACAAGAAATCTTGTTCCATTGTCATAGTGGGCCAATCGGTGGCCATTACAGTGCGAATAAGACCGCTCATAAGGTTTTAGAAGCGGGTTTTTAAGGGCCAAGTCTTTTCAAAGATGCTAATTTATTTGTTTTGTCTTATGATAGGTGCCAGAGGACAGGGAACATTTCAAAAAGGGACGAAATGCCACAAAGCTTTATTCTTGAATGTGAGGTTTTCGATGTGTGGGGGATCGACTTCATGGGTCCATTTCCAAGTTCATTCGGGAAAAAAATACATATTGTTGGGATTATATCTCCAAGTGGGTGGAAGCACAAGCATTGCCAACTAATGATGCTCGGGTAGTGTCGAGGTTCCTAAGGAAGCTCTTTTCAAGATTTAGAGCACCCCGAGCACTCACCAGTGATAGAGGCGCCCACTTTTGTAATGCCTAAATAGAGAAGGTGCTAAAGAAATATGAAGTGCATCATAGATTGGCTACTCCCTACCATCCACAGATTAGTGGTAAGGTTGAAGTTTCAAATAGGGAATTAAAATGGATATTGGAGAAAACGGTGGCCAATAATAGGCAAGACTGAAGTGAGAAATTAGATAATGCATTACGGGCATATAGGACTAATTACAAGATGCCTTTGGGAACTACACCATATAGATTGGTGTATGGAAAGGCATGTCACCTATCGGAAGAGATAGAACACAAGACATACTGGGCTATTAAGGCTACAAATCTAAATCTTGAGGCAATGGGTAAACATAGGGGTCTTCAATTAAATGAATTGGATGAGTGGAGGCAAGTAGCATATGAGAACAATAAGATGTATAAGGAAAGAGTTAGATAGTTGCATGATGCTAGTATCCATCATCTAAAGCAATTTAAGGAAGGAGATTCGATATTGTTGTACAACTCTAGACTTAGATTATTCCTAGGAAAACTTAAATCAAGGTGGTATGGTCCATTCATTGTAAGGAAAGTTTTCCCCCATGGAGCAGTGGAAGTAGAGCATTTGGATAAAGGAATTTCAAAGTTAATGGGCAACGCCTTAAACTCTATTTTGGAAATCAAGAGGATTGGGAAGGAAAGGAGGAGGTCAAACTCCTAGAAGTGGAATCAACCATTTAAAAGCACTTTTACATTGAGCTAATGATGTTAAACAAGTGCTTCATGGGAGGCTGCCCATGTTTAGTTTCAGTTTACTTTGTTTTGTTATGTTTTGTTTTACAATTTATATAGATTTTTAGTATACATTTCTGTTTAGTATGTTTTAATTTAGTGTTTTGTCTTATTTTGTAGTTATCTAACAAATTTGGAGGAAAATTGAGGCAAAAAATATCACTTGGAGGTGATAAATTAACCTTATTGTGGAAAATTCAAGCTAAATGCAAGGAAATGGAGAAAATCGAGATCAAAGAAGAGTACAACCCACATTAGGCTCGTATTATATAAGAGTGATGAATTAGGGAGATCCCCTTGTTAGTAAAGGATGTGTTGTAGGCCGTATATGTAAAAAACAGCCATAACAAGGGGCTAATCAGGGAAAGCATAATGCTTAGGGTGTATCCCCATATATAAAACGGCTGTAACAAGAGAAAAAATAAAAGACTAGAGAGGATCACGGCCATTGTAATGGCCATGATAAAAGCAAGTAATTTCCCAAATTTTCCATAGAATAGATCACAATCGTTGTTATGACCATGATATTGGTTGATTTTTCAAACTCATTTATCATGAGAAGATTACGGTTCGTGAAACCACTATGATCTTGGGCATAACCTGGCCCTATTAAGCGCACGTTCACTTTTTCTCTCTTATCATTTCAAAATCATTGGCCATCTTTTCTCCACCATTTCACGACCCTTACTCTTGCACTTAACACCTACTCACTCACAGACATAATCTCATTATTTTGTTCACTTTCTTGTAATATTTCTTCAAGGATTAATATCGAGCCTGAATTTTTGAAAAGGTATCATTCAGTTCGATTTCCATTAAACCGGTACCCATCTAATGAAAACCCTCGACTGGAACTGGAAGAGCCGAAATTGGAGTCGCCACCCAACTGAGGTTGGGAAAGAAGGTTAAAATTGATGGGTTTGATCGCTTCTAACCTAGCTACTAGCCTGCGTTTAAAACCAAAATAAAACGGTTTTTTGAGAAACCAGAGAATGCCGGGTTCCGGGGCTAACCTATTAAACTTTTCGGTGATACCATAAAACTTTAATTTAAATTATATCTTCTCGCTACTTATAAAATTAATTAAAGAAAAACTATTTACATAATTATTCTAAATTTTCAATTTTCAATTTTTTAATTTTTAATTTTTCTTTAAAGTGAGTAAATTTAAAAAGAGGACCCTGTAGGTTTTCTATATATGGGGCTGCTCGAAGTGCCTATGTATCTAACTAATTGGGAATCAAGCCCACGTAGTTCTGCTATTCTATCTTTTGATAATTTTTTTTTTTTTTATCTTTGTTGGTGGATTTTATGAACAATTTAGCCAAGCTTAAGTTTATTAACAATCTATTGATTTTTATGAAAATATTTTTAAAAGTTCTAAATATAAAAGCTAAATAAAGAAAATCTAACTTATATTATTAATGTCTATAAGGAAATTTTTTTTTTTCTTTCTAAATCTTTTATTTAATCATTAATCATTATTTCACTTTAAATATATTAAATTTTATCTGAAAAGGTAAGAAATTTTATTTCATTTTCTCTTCTAAAAGACCTCCTAAAAAAGGGGACAAAAAGAATAAAAAAGGAAGAGAAACTACCAAAGAGTTTTTTTTTTAAATATTTTCTTTATATATATTTAAAAAAAAATATATTTTTATATTTTTCTTTATCTTTTTCTCTATTTATTTATTTTTTTTATCTTTTCTATTTTCAATTTTTTTAATAACATGCATAGTAAACGACTTAATACCACAGTATAAAATAACAACTATACTAATCATTATTCCATATAGTATATCAATTTAATTTCTAACATGATAAAAACAGTAAAAGCACTAAATAAACAAACAATTGCAAATAATTAAATAAAGATAAAAACAAAATTTATTTTCTTTTTTTTTCCGGCTAGGTTAAACCCAGCCTTGTTTTTCTTTTTCTTTTTTTTTTTAAGGAAATGGACACAAGCCCAAATGGCCTGGGCTGGACCGGATGGAACCTGGTCAAACTTGGATCCCGGGTGGGATTAGGGTTAGGGACCGGGTAGGATTCGGATCAAAAGCCGGATCGCAACCTAGTCAGCTGAGGACAACTGACGAAGTTCAATCTGTCGGTTCTGGTGATGGAAAAGTGACTAGGGGGTCTCTGTAAGGGCGGTGAGGCACTGGGAATCACTTAGGAAGTGCCGACATACCTGGATAGTGGCAAGGGGTGGTGTTTCACGACGGAGCAGTGGTGGTCGTAGTAGCAAATCACGGCGGAGCAACCTTAGAGTTTAAAAACAACTTCTATCGAAAGCTTTAGACCCTGTGAGCCTATTTCTCACTTCAAAAGCACTCAAAATTGCTTCAAAACACTAATGGAATTCAAAATTTGATTTTTCCTTAAATTCTAACTTTCGACAAAATCTCTCAAATGTGGTGATTGGAGCTTGATTCTGATTTCTGGATAATGAAATGAGAAGTAGGAGTCTCTATTTATAGGGAAAAATCAGAATCAAAGGATTTAGCCATTAAAATGATTGTAATGGTCGATGAATATTGTTTAATGTCAATATTCGACTGTTTTAATCCTCCATTTAATCTCTAGAAATGACCGAATCTGAATATGAAAAGGGTACCCTTTGATTTACTCCCGTGTCGCCTTCAAAATGCAGCAAAAAAAATGGCCATGAATGAAGAGAACATGAGAGAAAATGAATCTTGAAGATGCTGGAACGGCTCGAAAGGAAGAAGAAGACCGGAGAAGATGATGCGTGTGGGTGTGTCGCGCGCCCACGCACACCCATGCGCCAGCTTGTGCCCTATATGCGCCTAGAAAAAAAATGTAGAACTACCCTCCGCGCGATTCGAAGTTGGGTTTGCACTATGTAAGTCCAAGTGTTTTTCCATCAGGCCATTTGGCCTATGCCTCGACATATATTCCATAAAAAAATATTTTTAACTTTTTAAAACTAAATTAAAACTGATCCCGATCTAACTCTAGATTAAAATAAATGATCCTAATTTTTCCTAAAACTATCTAAAAATGGAAAATCCTATTTTATTTTTATCTATTTCTATTTTAATTTGATAATTTTTTGCACTAACTACAATACCCAGTCCTTAAACTTTACAGATCCCTAAATAGCTCATTTTTACTCCAATCGAGGTTCAGTTTGAACCTATCATCTCCATATTTCATGAGCTATTTTGAGAGATAAAAATTGAACCAAGCTTAAAAATTTGAATCTTTTCTTATTTTCTAATTTTTGGGGATTTTCCTAATTTTTAGGGTTTTTTTTTTCTAATTTTCTAATTTTTTCTATTTTTTAGGGTTTTTCTTATTTTTCGATTTTTGTTTTTGGGATTTTCCTAGATTTTTTTTTTGGTTTTCTAGATTTAAAACTTGGTTAAAGGGGGGCAAAAAATGGGGTGTCTACAACTGGCCCTCTTTGTGGTGAAGTTTGAGTAAAACTTTGCCACAAAGATAAAAAAAAAACCTCATTTTTGTCCCAAAGGGAAATTACTTGTGATTGAGGCTTTTTGAAATGATCCATTGGAGAAATGGCTAATGGTTCATTTGATCAGGATGGTATTCCTTCGAGCAAACGACCTTTGATTGGAAAGCACTCCTATGAGCTTACGATTTGATGATAATGATTTTTGAAGGAAAGATTGGAAAGCACTCCTATGAGCTTGCAATATGATGATAATGATTTTTGAAGGAAAGATTGGAAAACGATTCTTTAAGCTAACGATCAATTGGAGAGAGATTGGAAAGCGCTTCTTTGAGCTAACGATCAATTAGAGAGAGATTGGAAAGCGCTCCTCTGAGTTAACAATCAATTGGTAAGAAATTGGAAAGCGCTCCTCTGAGCTAACGATCAATTGGAGAGAGATTGGAAAGCGCTCCTATGAGCTAACGATCAACTATTAAGGATAGTACCTATTGGTCAAACAAAGATAATGATGAGCTTATAGCCTTTTGATAACGTGATAGCGGTGGGCTTGCAGCCTTTTGATAACGTGACAGCGATGGGCTTGTGGCTTTTCTGAAATTGCGATGGCGATGGGCTTGCGTCCTTTCTGACATTGTGGTGGCGATGGGCTTGCGACCTTTCTGACATTGCGACGGCAATAGGCTTGCTCTGAACTTGATCTTTTAACAAATAACAGAAGGTGATGCTTCTGATATTCCTTTTTGTGACATTGAAAGCTCTATCCTGATTTGGACATTTTTCTTTGATGTAATTTTGGAGACACTTGATATGAGGTAAGTCCCCTTTGCAATCATCAGTGGAAACAACTTTTAGTGAAATTGCTTTGTGTAAGTTCATGATCCACTATCTTAAATTGGTTCTTAGTAGAAAATGAACTTCTATAATTCTTCTTGACGGTTTGGTCAACTTTAGAAAAAATGTCTTATTCTAGAAGAAGTAAACATATCCAACCTCTATCTTGTTAATGTGAGCATCCAAAGGGTACTAAAGTTGTCCTGGGACATGTTTAGATGACATGGGAAAGCAACTTTTCCTGGGTTTCCACTTGGGGATTTTTTTTGTCATCCATTGCTTGGAATCCCTCACATCTACTGAACTATATCAGCTTTTACCAACCTTAGCATTGTGACTGCTGTTACCCCAATTATTTACGACACTTTTCCTTCAAAAAGACATTTTATTAGCTTTATCAGGAAGTAGCATTTTCTCCCCGATTCTTATTGGTTTCTCCCCGTGATGTCCTGGATTCATTGTCTTGTTTGTCAGTCTTTTCCTATCTCCCAAGATGATCATCTACTAGATTGTGCCATCTTTGGCTCCCATTCATCATTTGTGATTCTTCTAAGCCATGAGCCATAATTTTACCCATTGGATTCAACAATCTTCTCTTGCTCTTTTGAAGAGGCATCCACAATTGAAACTTCGTTCTTTATCCAACTGGACCATGTAGCTCTGTTAGCAAACTCAGTCTTCATCATATGAACTGTTATCTACAAAAGTTGGCTTCTCAAAATTGTCTTTTGGTGATTTTGGAAATTCACCATTTTCATTGATCACATCAAGATGGCTAATCTCTACATCAAGATAGCTCGTGTCTGAAGTTGTTAATTTGTCTCTTCTTACCATATGAAGGAAATTGTAGGCATCCTTCATGCTCTCGTTCTTTCTGGTCCTCTCCTCTTTATTGATCCCGTCTGCCCCAGGAATAGGAGGTCTCGATGCTCAGGAGTACACTCAAACAATTCCTTGGGATAAAGAGAGTCACTTAATGATCGAGATAAAGCTTTATAGCCTGCAGAATTGAGATCCCTCCAATTTCTTGAGCATGCTATCCTGTTTGCAAGAAGAATGAGATGCTCCTTCAAGACACCTTTGGCTACCATTGCAACAGGTGATGGTAGGTGTTGTATTGCTTGATCCAGCAATTTTTTGGATGTGCTTCATAACTTTGACATATCCTCAACCAAAATCGGATATCATATTTGCAAGGACATTGGAAATTCATCCAAATAATCATCATTTGCATCTGGCAAAGAGTGAGGCATTTAACTGCTACTAGAAAATTATAATAGCCATGTGTTCCTTAAAAAGAGGCTAGAGTTCTTTTGATTTGCAATCCCTACAAAACTTAATTTTTCCAAATAGAGGTTAGTTTTAGATTAGAAATTATACATATTTTACAATATTATACTTTGCTCAAATGGCCTCCTCACTTTTTTTTTTTCACTCGTGTAAGAATAAGGAAACTTATCTTTTTAGGTTTGGTCAAATAACAATTTGATGTCGGAGACTACCAAAGGTATCAACTTTGCTCGTAATTAATGAAAATTAGATCACGTGAAAATGGAGAGCATCGATAAATTTCGAACTTCGTAAAAATCTTTATTAATGATGTGTAATACATTTTTACAACATCTGAATTTATAGGGTCTTTAAGGTTTGGACCATCCATCTGTGATAGAATTAATGCTCCACCAGGCAAAATCTTCCTTACCATGTAAGTCCCTTCATAACTTGGAGTAAACTTTCCTTTGGGATCTTGCACATTAGGAAGTACTTTCCTAAGCACAAGATTGCTTCCTGAAAACTTCTAGGCTTAACCTTTTTGTTGAAAGTTGTAGCCATTCTCTGCTGATACAATTGACCATGGCATAAAGCCGTTAACCTCTTTTCGTCGACGAAGTTCAAGTGGTCCATTCTCTGCTTAATCCATTCAGCCTCACTTAGTTTTGCTTCTACTAACACCCTTAGTGAAGGAATCTTAACTTCGACTGGGAGCACGGCTTCAGTCCCATATACCAAAAAGTAAGGGGTTGCCCCTGTTGATACTTTTATAGAAGTTTGGTATGCCAATAAAGTGAACGGGAGCATTTCATGCGAACCTTTATATGTGATAGTCATTTTTTCAATTATTCTTTTGATATTTTTATTGGCTGCTTCAATCACATCATTCATCTGTGGTTGATACGGAGTGGAGGTCCGTTGCTTGATCTTGAACTGTTGACACAACTCATTAACTGACTTGTTATTCAAATTTGTGCCATTGTCAGTAATGATGGTTTCCGTGTCCCATGCTGTGCAATGATATCCTTCTTGATGAACCATACTATGACTCCTTTGGTTACATTAGTGAAAGATGATGCTTCTATCCACTTGGTGAAATAATCAATTGCCACCAATATAAACCGATGTCCATTCGAAGCTTTGGGTGAAATTGACCCAATTATATCAATTCCTTACGTAGAGAACAACCATGGTGCTGACATTGTTTGAAGTTCCTTTGGAGGAGCATTTATTTTATTTGCATAGATTTGGCATAAATGGCAATGTCTTACATACTTGATACAATCTGATTCCATGGTTAACCAGAATATCCTGCTCTTGTGATTTTTTTGCCAACAGGTAACCACTCATGTGTGGTCGCATACCCCTTCGTGAACTTCTTTCATGAGTTGCTCAGCTTCCTTTTCATCCACACATCTCAATAAAGTCGTGTCAAATGACCTATTATACAACGTGTTATCGCTCAACAAAAACTGATTCGCCAAACATCTCAATGCTTTTCTTTCTTTCCCTGTGGCTTTTTCTAGATATGCGCCTGTTTGGAGTAGAACCTGGATATCATGGAACCATGGTTTGCTATCCAAAACTGGCTCAATGGTTGTATAAAAAGCTGGTTCATCTTCTATTTTGACCTGGAGTGGTTGTATTGTTACTCCTTCATGAGTTGGATCATGGAAGCTAAAGTCGCCAGTGCATAGCGAACTGATTTTGTGTTCTGGGAACATAAGTGAATAATATTTCTTTGAATTCTTGTATCAGTTCAGACAAGTGTTGGTGATAGGGCACCAACTTTGGGTCTCTGGTCTTGAAATCTCCTCGTGTTTGGAAAATTATCAAGAGGAATCTCCAAAAACTTCCAACTCTTGGACCTTCATGTCAATGGCCATCTTTAACCCCATGATACATGCTTCATATTCGGCTATGTTATTTGTGTAAGGGAAAGTCAACCTAGCGATGCTGGGAATTGTGTCCCTTCTGGTGAAACAAGGACTACCAATTCCACATCCATACACATTTGCTGCCCCATCGAAGTAAAGCTTCCATTTTTCTTATTCAATTCATTACAAGGACCCCTTCATCTGGAAATTGAGCCAATTCTTTTGATCGGCTATCATCAATCGGACTTTCAGCAATTTGGTCACCAATGCTTGCCCCTTGACTGAATTCTGGTTCACATACATGTCGAACTCAGAAAGCAACATCTGCCATTTGGAAATCTACCGATTAAAGCTGGTTTGTTTGCTAGATATCTCAAAGGATCATGCTTTGTGAAGAGTTCAATCCTGTAATAGAGTGTATATTGCCTAAGTCTGTGCATAACCCACACTAATGCACACAGGTCTTTTCAATCTTGAATACTTTTGTTCACCTTCTGTGAATTTTTTACTTAGGTAATATACCACTCGTTCTTTTCCATCTTGATCCTTTTGACCTAACACACATCCCAAGGATTCGGGCAGAACCGTTAAGTATAAAATAGAGGTTGACCTGATTGGTTGCTACTAACACTGGTGGATTTGTCAAGTAATGCTTGATTTCTTGAAAGCAGCTTCACATTCTTCATCCCATTGTATCTGAGCATTCTTCTTCAACAATTTGAAAAATGGATGGCATTTATCATTAATTGTGAAATGAATCGGGCAATGTAATTCAATCTTCCAAGCACACCTCTGACTTCTTTAAGGGTCTTAGGGAAGGTAAATCTACTATGGCCTTAACTTTGTCAGGATCAATCTCAATCCCCCTCGGCTAACCATAAACCCCAAGAGTTTACCAAAGTTACCCCAAAAGTGCATTTTTCCGGATTTAACTTCAATTGAAACTTCCTCAGTCTTTTAAAGAGCTTTCTCAGGATATCAATATGATCTTTCCCTTCTTTTGATTTGGCGATCATATAATCAACATAAACTTCAACTTCCTTGTGCATCATGTCATGCAACAACGTCACCATGGCCCTTTGATAGGTTGCCCGACATTTTTAAGACTTAATGGCATCACCCTATAACAAAAAGTGCCCCAAGTAGTCACGAATGTGGTCTTGGTCTTGTCTTCTTTTGCCATCTTTATTTGATTATACCCCGAAAAACCATCCATAAATGAAAAGAGATGATTTTCGACAGTATTATCTACCAAGAGGTCTATATGGGTAAAGGGAAATTGTCTTTAGGTGTTACTTGATTGAGATCTCTAAAATCCACACAGACTCTGACTTTTCCATTCTTTTTAAGAACTAGTACAATGTTTGCTACCCAATCTGGATAATCTGATACTTCAATGAAACCAACATCCAACAACTTTGTCGCTTCCTCTTTGATTTTTAGTAACAAGTCAGGTCTGAAACACCTTAACTTCTGTTTTTTAGGCTTAACACCTTCTTAGATTGGCAATTTGTGGACCACTATCGATGGGTCTAATCCTGGCATATCATTATAGGACCATGCAAACACGTCTAAGTATTCAGCTAGAAACCCTGTTAATTTACCTTTCTCTTCCCCAGGTAAATTTCTCCTAATGCTTAAATTCTTAGGATTTTCTGACGTTCCTAAGTTTACCACTTCTATGGGGTCATCAATTTTGATCCTACCTTGTTTGTATCTCTGCCAACTCTCTTGTATTCCATTGTGATCATCTATATCACCTTCGACGACTAACCCAGTAGGGTCGAAGTGATATTGATATTTTCATTAATTACGGCGAGATAACTTCGATTTTCATCACAAACAATTGAATAGATGAGAAAAAGAAACAAATGAGAAAATGAATGAAATTAGATCTTAGATGGAAAGAGAAGATTTCATTGATAATTGCATAGGACAATGTATGGTGTTTCATTTATATTTATTTAAGCAGAGGATAAAGATGTAAAATAGTACAAAGTCCTGATCCCTTTTAACCCTTACTGGATGACTTAAAGTCTTTGCAAGGAACTGCAAACCAATTGTTAAGTTCAACCTCTTTGATCTTGGTGGCTTCTGCCTCTTTCTCAATGGATTCAGGAAGCTGAATGTGGCTAGCTTCTGGAATGATTCCCGTGTGGTAATCTTGATGATTGGATGTAGCTCTTGTCAGCCTTCCTTTCTCATTTTGTCCTTCATTTTCATCATCTCAGCCCAGGTAGGTGCATACCCCAACCGAAAGTTCCAATTTGCTTGTCTTTATCTTCTTCCAACATGCAAGCTTCTTCAAACATTGCAATCCTAAATTCTCCTCCCTTCTTTCCCAATGTATGGGATGGTTGTCTCCTTGTAAATGGCATAATCTTGTTCACCTATAACAGTGATCACCTGGCCATTTATCATGAACTTGACTTTTGGTGTAGACTGGAAGGGATCGCTTGTTGCATGGATCCAAGGTCTACCAAGCAACAAATTGAATGATCTTATTATGTCTAACACTTGAAAGGGAATGAGAAATGCTTGTGGTCCAATAGTAACCTCCAGTTCAACTTCTCCTACAATATCTCTTTTGGACCCATCAAAAGCTCGAACAATAGTTGAGTTTAGCCTGATGTTAGATGGATTAACTTCCAAGAGATGCAAAGTGGCCAAAGGACATACGTTCAGTGATGACCCATTGTCTATTAGGACACGTGATACAATCTTGACATTGCATTTAACAACTATGAACAGAGCCTTGGTGTGTTGTCCATTTTGCTCTCCCAATTCTTCAGGTGAAAAGGATATCTGATCCATTGCAAGAACAGAATTCACAATATGTTCTAAAGCTTCTTCTGAAACAATCTCCGGCACTTTCACCTCTTTAAGAACCTTGAACAGGGCTTCACGGTGGGTATCTGAACTTATCAACAAACTCATGAGCGATATCTGAGCTGGGATCTTGGCTAGCTGTTCCACCACTTTATATTCACTAGCCTTCATTAGCCTGGCGAGTGTTACATTCTCATCTTCTTTTTTCTCAGTCTTCTTTCCTTGATCTGTTGGCTCAATTACTACAGCTTTTTCAGTTTGATCATCTCTTCCTGACCGGGTCAATCTACCAACCATAGCAGTGTGGTTAATAGATCGATAATCAAACGAGCTGCTTTATAATCGGTTGGGGCCAGCGGTACATGGAAAGTGTAACTTTTTAGTCTTTGAGATGAGTCTTCCTCCTCTTCTTTCTGTGTGTAACATTCAATTCGAATCATTTTTGGATTCGAACTAATCATCCGAAAATTCTTCTTTCTTCTGCATTTCTTTATCTTTTTCCTTGAACTCTGGTCCCCATCCAGTTGGGGGAACATTTTCAAATATTCTAGGTTCAACCCAATAATCCACCAAATACTGGTATGATCCTTCTTCTCTCAAAGTGTCTACTGTCGATCTCCAGCTTGGTATCTTTCCCATAACTCTTCCTAGGTACTTGGTTGCCTTGGCTTGGGAATCAACATCTCCAATATATCTTCCTTCTTGACAATTCCATCCTTTAGAAGCTGGTAAGTAGCTGGCCTGGTTTTAGTACGATCTCTTAAGTTGATGTTGATTAGGTGCCCCATTCTACACAAATTATTGGCAATTTGCTCCAGGGTGATCGGTAACTCATTTAAGTCGATCGCATGTTTTGGCTCTTCACTGTGATCATATTGATGGGGTGGCCATGGTTTGACTATGGATTAGTAGAATGCCCAGCTGCCCCATATGATACTCACATTTCAAGTTCGGATTATAATTTCTTGGTTTATAACCCTCTCTTGGTATCTCGAAGTTGATCAGATTATCAGCCCGTAACTTAGCCATCTGACTTAAGGGAACTGGTATTCTATCAAACTTCCTTTTTCTACTGAAACTAGGTTGCTGATCTTGCAGGGGAGGTCTCAATTGCAAACCTGTATTTGGACTGTTAGGTGTAGTGGATTGGGGTTTAGCATAATTGGAAGTATTGACTACACTTACAGTTGTTTCTTTCCCTTTGTATGCAGTACTTCTTGCAGCAGAGGATTTTTTCTCAGTTTGCAATTTCCCAACCGAAATGGCATTCTTGATTCTACATCCAGCAATCACTACGTCAGAGAATATAGCCGAGGTATGTCCTATTAAATGGGAAAAGAATGGTTCCTCCAGTATATTTATGAAGGTGAAGGTTAAGTCTTTCTCTGGAAAATTAATTGTGACTATGGTAGCCATTGATCTCCATCGTTGGGCGTATTCTTTGAAAGATTCCTCTTTCTTCTTTCTCATGTTGCTAAGGCCCCACATTGATGGAGCCATTTCTAAGTTGAACTTATATTGATAAAACAATGCTCTTGCCAACTTGTCCCATGTGTCAATTTCATTCAAGTCTAGTTGAGCATACCAAGCTAATGCAGGACCGGTAAGATTGTCCTAGAACGTCTGTACCATCAATTGATCAAACTTCACATGCTAGCCCATCTTATGCACATACAGCCTTGCGTGTTGATTTGGACAGTCAGTTCCATCATACTTCTCAAACTTAGGGACTTTGAACTTTTCTAGGAACACCCCTTCACCAAACTATGGTAAGTTCAAAATCACAACTTTGTCAAATCCATCTAAACCCCTATAAGCTTTCATTTCTTTCCATCTCCTTAGCTTGGGCCTCCCATTCCTTTTTGAGCTCAGCAAGATTGATTTTAGGTTGAATTTCACCTGTTTCGAGATTCTGATCATCATTCTTGGTTCTGAATTACCCTCTTGAGGAGGTAAAGGGTCTTTAAACTTGCCCATGCTTTGGGTCAGAGCATTCATCTGATCTGTGACCTTAACAGTACTTATTCTATAGAGTCGAGTCTTTGTTCAGTGGAAGGATTGTTGTTGTTGCTAGAACTAGCCATCCTTGCTCTTGATCTGGTGTAAATGGGACTTCTTGGGGGATTGGGCGCTATCTTCCCTGACCTCTTGTCAAATGATCTGGTCGGCTTCATCCAAGGCTAGGATGTGTAGTGGTGGTAGTGGTTGAAGCGGTCGGTCATGATCTAGATTTGGTGTATGATGGAGATAGAGGCGTTGAGAGAGAGAGAACAGGAGAGATTAGAGAAAGAGAGCTGCGAGAGAGATATGTTTATTTTTTAATCTATTTTCTATGTTTCGATCTCTGTCTTTTGAAGAGGAGTAATTGGTCGTCATTTTATAGGAGCATGGAGGAAGATGGAGAGGTGCACGGCCATTAATGGTCGTTACAAGCAAGTGCAAAATTGGAGGTTATGGAACTTGGAGGTTTGGGGGAGTTATGAATGTTTTCATTATTGATATTAAATCCACATTTAAACGATTTAAATTCTAGAATAATTCACACTTATAATGACATAACGAATGTAGATTGAAAGGGTACACATGAGTGGCAATGCACGCTCCAAAAAAAAAAAAAAATTCCCATTGTGTTGCTTGCATGGATCAAACTCCGATCTCCTCCCTTGCACTCCTCAACCTTAACCAACTAAGCTATGCTTGGCTTTTGATTCATTTCCTCACTTAAAATTTATTTAAATCATTCAAACTAGGCCAAACACATTTTCAATAAAAATAGGCCAAATTTGATACAAGTCTAAGATCCAAATTAATTTTCAAAATAGGCCCATGCACTAATATGAAATATTTTTTTTATATTTTTTTATTTTCCAATTTTTATTTTAATTCTAAAGGGCTTATTTACTAAAAAGATAGGGTTTTTTTTTTTTTTTTCTGAGTTTCTTTTCTCTTTTTTTTTTTTTAATTTTTATATTCTTTTTTAGTTTTGTAATTTTTTTGTTGGTTTTTAATTTAGCTATCTTTTTGTATTTTTTTTAATTTTCAATTTTTATTGTATTTTCTATCCTTTTTTTTATGTTTTTATGATTATTTGAATTTTTCATTTTTTTGTTTTTTTTTAAAAATGATCATCGTTTCTTGATAAATGGAAGAAAAATTTTCAGGTGGGTTCTAAAAGGTCCCTCGATTAATGGTCATGACTTCCACTAACCAGAGCGGGAGGTCATTTCGTGAACCAGAGGGTGGAACGCCAGAACCCTGGATCCTACTAGCGACCTTCCTACTTAGATTTCTTAAGGTGACTTGGGTCTGGTCACATCTAGCATGCGAAAGAATATTAAAGCATAAAAACAGAATCTATTGAATATACATGTACAATAACTTGAACAAATAATTAATGGTTAGGATATATATACAAACAATTAAATATCATAAGATACAAAATAAATATATTAACAAATAAATAAAAAATATTTACAAACAAATAAATATCAAGAAGATATTTTAAATTAAAATTAAAAGGTGGCTAGCCCTCTAAGAACCAAATATTTTGGCCTAGCTTCCCAGTGGAGTGGCTAAATTGTCGAGCCTGAATTTTTGAAAAGGTATCATTCAGTTTGATTTCCATTAGACCATACCCATCTACTGAAAACCCTCAACTGGAATCAAAAGAACCGAAATTGGAGTCGCCACCCAATTGAGGTTGGGAAAGAAGGTTAAAATCAATGGGTTTGATCGTTTCTAACCTAGCTACTAGCCTGTGTTTAAAACCGGAATAAAACAATTTTTTGAGAAACCAAAGAATACCAGGTTTGGGGGCTAACCTATTAAACCTTTCGGTGCTACCTTAAAACTTTAATTTAAATTATATCTTCTCGCTACTTATAAAATTAATTAAAGAAAAACTATTTACATAATTATTCTAAATTTTCAAATTTTTATTATTTTATTATTTTTTTAAAGTGAGTAAATTTAAAAAGAGGACTCTGTAGGTTTTCTATATATGGGGCTGCTCGAAGTGCCTATGTATCCGACTAATTGGGAATCAAGCCTACGTAGTTCTGCTATTCTATCTTTTGATAATTTTTTTTTTCTTTGTTGGTGGATTTTATGAACAATTTAGCCAAGCTTAAGTTTATTAACAATCTATTGATTTTTATGAAAATATTTTTAAAAGTTCTAAATATAAAAGCTAAATAAAGAAAATCTAACTTTTATTCTTAATGTTCTATAAGGAAATTTTTTATTCTTTCTTTCTAAGTCTTTTATTTAATCATTACCATTATTTCACTTGAAATATATTAAGTTTTATCTGAAAGGGTAAAACAATTTATTTCATTTTCTCTTCTAAAAGACCTCCTAAAAAAGGGGACAAAAAGAATAAAAAAGGAAGAGAAACTACCAAAGAGTTTTTTTTTTAAATATTTTCTTTATATATTTTTTTTAAAAAATATGTATATTTTTCTTTATCTTTTTCACTATTTATTTATTTTTATTTTTTTATCTTTTCTATTTTCAATTTTTTTTAATAACATGTATAGTAAACGACTTAATACCACAAGTATAAAATAAAACTATACTAATCATTATTCCATATAGTATATCAATTTAATTTCTAACATGATAAAAATAGTAAAAGCACTAAATAAACAAAAAATTGCAAACAATTAAATAAATAAATAAATAAAGATAAAAAAAAATTATTTTCTTTTTTCTTTTCCGGCTAGGCTAAACCCAGCCTTGTTTTTCTTTTTTATTTTATTTAAGGAAATGGACACAGGCCCGAATGGCCTGGCTAGACCGGATGGAACTCGGTCAGACTTGGATCCCGGGTTGGATTAGGGTTAGGGACCGGGTAGGATTCGGATCAAAAGCCGGATCGCAACCTGGTCAGCTGAGGACGACCGACGAAGTTCAATCTGTCGGTTCTGGTGATGGAAAAGTGACTAGGGGGTCTCTGTAAGGGCGGTGAGGCATTGGGAATCACTTAGGAAATGTCGACATATCTGGATAATGGCAGGGTGTGGTGTTTCATGACGGAACAATGGTGGTCGCAGTAGCAAATCACGGTAGAGCAACCTTAGAGCTTAAAAACAACTTCTATCGAAAGCTTTAGACCCTGTGAACCTATTTCTCTCTTCAAAAGCACTCGAAATTGCTTCAGAACATTAATGGAATTCAAAATTCGATTTTTCTCTAAATTCTAACTTTCGACAAAATCTCTCAAATGTGGTGATTGGAGCTTGATTATGATTTATGGATAATGAAATGAGAAGTAGGAGTCCCTATTTATAGGGAAAAATCAGAAGCTCAAAGGATTCGACCATTAAAATGATTGTAATGGTCGAGGAATATTGTGTACTGTCAATATTCGACTGTTTTAATCCTCCATTTAATCTCTAAAAATGACCGAATCTGAATATGAAAAGGGAGCCCTTTGATTTACTCCTGTGTTGTCTTGAAAATCCAGCAAAAAAAAAAAAAGGCCATGAATGAAGAGAACATGAGAAAATGAATCTTGAAGATGCTGGAACGGTTCGAAAGGAAGAAGAAGACTAGAAGGTGATGCGCATGGGCCACATGCGCGCCCACGCACACCCACATGCTAGCTCGTACCCTGTATGCGCTTAGAAAGAAAAATGTGGAACTGCCCTCCGCGCGATTCGAAGTGGGGTTTGCACTGTGAAAGTCCAAGTGTTTTTCCATCAGGCCATTTGGCCTGTGCCTCGACATATATTCCACAAAAAATATTTTTAACTTATTAAAACTAAATTAAAACTAATCCTGATCTAACTCTAGATTAAAATAAATGATCCTAATTTTTCTTAAAACTATCTAAGAATGAAAAATCCTATTTTGTTTTTATCTGTTTCTATTTTAATTTGATAATTTTTTGCATTAACTATAGTATCCTGTCCTTAAACTTTATAGATCCTTAAATAGCTCATTTTAACTCCAACTGAGATCCGGTTTGAATCTATCATCTCCATATTTCATGAGCTATTTTGAGAGATAAAAATTGAACCAAGCTTAAAAATTTGAATCTTTTCCTATTTTTAATTTTTAGGGATTTTTTTTTCTAATTTCCTATTTTTTTCTTTTTTTAGGGTTTTTCTTATTTGTCTATTTTTTTTTTGGGATTTTCTAGATTTCTATTTTTTTTTTTTGGTTTTCTCGATTTAAAACTTAGCTAAAGGGGGCAAAAAATGGGGTGTCTATAATTAACAAACAAGGTGTGTAATTTCCAATTTTTACTGTTTCTCCTTAGCTTGTTCATTAAAATCAGGGATTTGGGAAAATTTTAGAGTTTTCTGATTCTTAACGTTTTAGTACTCCAATGCAATATATATGACGTCCTTAGTGTTTAAATATGTATATATATATATATATATATGTCTTTATTACTAGTTTCATACTATGGTGTTCCATTATATCATCATGAACCCTAATTTTTTCTAAATCCACTACTTCGTAATATTTAAGGCTTTTCGAATTTGAGGGAAGATTAATCTATTAGAGACTAAGTCTTGTGTTTTCATAGTACTATTATCAGTTAGACAAGGATTTGGGACCCCAAAGATATGAAACCTTAGTTTTCATGAAACCTTACTCAAGTGCTTAGTAACTCAAATGGAGTTAATTTGAGTTGGTTAAAAGTCAATCGTGCTTGTATATTTTTAGTGTTTTGGGTTATTCCTTAACTGATTTTTCACGCATGGAGATCCTAAAGCATTTAATTCTATCTTTACTTTTTTTTAAAAATGTTTTTATTAATCCTGGTTGCTTTTGATCTGTTGATTGATTTTCAGTAATGACATAATGTTATGGCTGTTGACGTATGATAGGTACTATCACATTCAAGTAATTTAAACCTAGAGGATAATTTTTATCTTTTTGTAGATGGCACCTAAGAAAGCTTCAACACCAAAGGAACAAAGCGTTCCAGGGCTGAGCGTTCACCACAGGGTACCAATGGGGCTAGTTCAAGTGATACATTGAGGCTATCAGCTGGGATGAATGAAAATCACCACCATCGATTTAACCAGCTGGTGAAAGATAAGAAGTTGATTGGCAACATGATTATTGATCAAAAAGTCTTGGGGAAGTATGGGATTTTAAGGGCTTTTGAGACGCTACTCCCAGAGGGACCTTGGGTCAACTTCTTGAGCATTAGGGAGAATATGTATAGGGAAACTACTTTAGCATTCATGGCATCCTTTGAACTACGGTATTCTAGTATCATCTCTAGGATTCATAATCATGTCACGTTCTTTGCATTTGGGAAATATTATGACATAAGTATGACAGAGTTCATGAGGGGAATAGGCATATGCATAGATGCTTAGATTAATTCCCCAGAGTTTCAAAGTTTGCCTATGATCATACAAAGAGGGGTTTCTTATATTGACTTTTGGCGTGAGGTATCCAATGAATTTTCTTTTCAACCTTGCAAATCTTAGGGATTGTCATCCAAGCTTTTGAGTTACCATATTCTCCACTTCATGTTGGTAAGATCATTAAAGGTTTGATAGCCTTGGGGTAGTGGCTGTGTTGGACATCCTCCCCCTTTGCAGCATCATATAATCATATCCTGTGAATGTTGGGGTTATATTAGCATTTGGGTTTAGACGTCAGGCTTTCGACTCAGGTTCAGTTATATATTTTAGGCTACTTGTCACTTACATCCTAAAGAATATGAATATTTAGCCAAAGAATGAGTCAAAGGACTGTATTGACGAATCTAGACCCCTACCGTCCACTCCTTTTAGCCAATGGAGAATCCCCAAGGTATTAAGCCTGAATATTGATATTGAAGCACCAGGACAATCAAGGAGTACACTTCCTACTTCTGCTTATTCCACGAGAAGTTTAGCATGATTGGAGAAGATCATATCTAGACAAGCAGAGGATATGGCCGAGCAGAAAGCCAAGATGGCTGCTTTAAAAGAAGAAAATAAAATTATGAAATAGCTCATTAGGAAGGGATTCCAAGCGGTTTTTAACCAATTTAAGATCCCAATACCTTCATGTTTCAAGTTTAGCCCTACTAGGGATGTGGCTGATCCTAGTCAGCCTCCACTTATCGAGCCTCTTCGAATAGAGCAAGGAAGAACCAAGGCACCAAAGAAAGAAGACCAGATGCCTCCCATACCCGCTTATCAAGCTGCATGGGAGATCAAGAAAGTGGATTTAAGGAGGAGAACTCAGAAGAAAAAGAGGAGGAACAACAACTTCAGTACTGCTCCACACTCAGAAGGCAAGTTCCATCGCAGTAGTAGACTCCTCAAGCCACTAGGCAAGTTCCACCACCACAGCCTCTAGCACCCTTAGCACTCTTTGAGCAAGCCAAGTAGAAAAGTTTGTCTGGATCTGATGAAGAGAGTGGGAGCAAAGAGACTGGATCCACTATGTCTGAGGAGGAAGATGAAGGAAAGGGGGAGAAGAAGAAATTCGATGAATCTAATGGCGATGATGATGATGGTGATAAGTCAAATGCCAATGATGATGAGACTGGTAAATGGAAGGGGAAAGTAGCTGCTGATGAGGAGGACAGTAGCAGCAGCGACCACAATCCCTACAACTGATGTTTCATTGTCCATTTTCCTTTTTATTTTTTTTTTCTTATTTGCGTTTTTCTTTCGGTTATGAAATAATGTACTTTTCTTTGAGACTTATCATGTACTGTTTTATTATTATTTTGTATTCATTTTTTTGTTTTGATAGAATGGATGGATCATGGTGTAAACCCCGAATACTTCCATCATAAGATATGACCCTAAATTAGAAATTATGAAGTTGACTAGTAACCTTAAGAGTTAATGAGAAACCTTAGTTTAGATAGATACTCTAAATTGGATCGGTTTTGGAACTCATAGATTTTATGAAAGGACTTCTTTGACCCAATTGTTTCCAAAAACAAGATTTAGTATTCCGAGTTAATAATTCAGGTTATGATCAAAGGAAACTTCCAATCCTAAACCCGGATCTTTGTCAAACAGATAGAATATATAGGAAAACCTAAATATGAATATTAAGTGATTACCTTAGTATTCGATAGAGACCGGGAATTAAAACAAGGTATAGTAATGGATCTATATTTGCATTGGAACTCTAAAATTTGAGAGTTTTAGTCAGTACTAAACTACTTTGATAAGATTTCATAGTGAGTATCTAAATCTAATATATATAACTAGTATAGCTTATATATTAGTAGTAATATTACGTAAATGACTCAATAGGGTTTTAGTTAGGAAATTGTGATTTCAAGATAAACGGTTAGGATTATAAATACCCAATAAAAACATAAATTGATGTATAACTTGAGATCTAGACCTCAAATATAGAATTGAATCATACTAATATTCAAATTAGGGTTTTCTAAAGCCCTTAGAGCCTAAAACGAAAATTGACCCGAAAAGCTTTTAAAACTTAAATCGCGTAGGATAATTTTTTCTTAAACAATTAGATACGTATTATTAAAGTTTAAAATTGTACTTTTTGTTAAACTAAACATCTTGTTGGATTCATTAAAAACCTTTGTATTTATATATGTACATATATAAGCTAAAATATACCCTAATAGTGTATTAAACTACCCGAAAACTTAGCTAAACAAAATCTAACTAATATAATATATATATACATATGGTTGCAACTTGCTGGAGACGGATTACATTTGTTGGAGGGCTGAGATCTCCTCAAATTGGGTGAGCCGGAAATCCTTCAATAAGCCATGTTAAAGTCAATACCAATCCACTTCAACCAATCCAAGCTGGCCAAGTCACTCCACACATTTATGATAATCAAACAAGGAGTGAAATGAGCAACAAGCCAGAGCAATTTGTATCGGATTTGAGGAAGAAACGCGATCGAAAATTTCACTACCTTATATATATATATACCAACGGACTCGGATGGCTAAACAAACGAACTTCAAATACCTCCAAACTTTCCAGAACCCATCTACATATCATTAGGAGTAGAACTAACCTAGGAACAGATTTTTAAACGCCCATAATCATCGAGTTCGAAAATTCTAACAAAATCTGGGAAAAACGCTCAAGAATAAGCTTAAGGTGAGTCAATCTTATTCCACGAGTTTTCTTCTAGTTTTATGGATTGAGACTGACTTATAAACATCTTAGGAAGCTAACCAAAACAATTAGGAGCTTCGGATTCCATTGAGAAGCTACAACGAAGGTATTTTTCCTAAACCCTAGCCGAGCTTAATGATTCGGAATCATGGATAACATGTTGTTTTTAGGTTATGATTCTTATATATTTAGGTTTATTAGGTCACTAGGAGTCTTTTGGAACTAAAATCACGATGTTTTGACGTCGGGATTCACCGGAAAAGGCCACAGCTCATCGGGGAAGACGATGAACAGTGTTTCCCGATGAAGCACAGGCTGAGTGTACGGGCGTACACCCCTCATCTAGCACTTTGTACGGGCGTACTAACCCGTATACCCCTCAACCAGCACGTTGTACGGGCGTACAAAACCCGTCTACCCCTCATCAAGCTCGTTGTACGGGCGTGCTTAAACCTGTACACCCCTTAGCAAGCACTTTGTACGGGCGTACTCAACCCGTGCACCCCTCGGCCAGAAGAAAGAAAAACGAAATTAAGTATGCATAATTATTAATAATTAATTATTTAAAAATGTTTACTATTTTTCCTGCATTTAACTATTTTCTGAAATAGTAATAGTAATATTATAATATAATAATATTAAATCCAAAATTTAATTATCTATTTAAATTTAAAAAAATAAAATTATTTTCTGATTTTATTAAATATAGGATGTTTAAATAGTCAATCTATTTCCGGAATTATTATTATTATTATTTATTATAATCATTATTATTAGTATTATCATTATTGTTATTAGTGTTATTGAAATTCTAATTATTTTGGTTCTATTAATGATGATAACTATTAATACTCTTATGAGTTACAAAAAGAGAAAAATAATTTCGAAAATAGTTATAATAAAATTTATAAATTCTTTTATTAGTAGATATGTTTTCTTAGTAAAATAAATATATGTATAAACTATGAATTGATAAATACTAAGTATATATTTGTATATAAATAGATAACAATGGAAATTTAAATAACCCAAATTTATGAGTATAGGAATATATATACTCTATAAGAAAAATTTATTAAGTAATTTAAAAGAAAATTGAGAGTACAAGAATCTAAAACTTAGAGCTATTTCGAAAGAATTAGCTAAGAATAAAACAGAGACCCAACCGGCCAATAGGACACTTAAATAAGTCATAAAAACTAATTTGTATAGTTTGGAATTTTAATAGTTATATGATTTATTTCAATAGGTGACTCGGGTATTGGGGAGGACCTACCTGAAGATTACTACGATTAAATAGGATGAGCAGGTGAGTGACTCAGTCTTATTACATTGATTGTGTTTGTACTAGTAGTGAACCATAAATGAAAAGATAATGAAGACTGGTGATCTGTTTGAAATAGGAAAGTTGTGTATTGTATTCCATTGATTGCCATGTCACTCTAAAATAAGTAATAACACAATTGCGTGTATCTTGATAATGTATGTTGTATCTAATTGAATGTCTGTATTACTTGATCACCCTCAAATTGACTAAAAACTACTGGTACCATAATGTAAATAAATCATGCATTACATACTATGCATAAAATGCATTGAGTAAGTGGTAGCCTACTACGTGTTAGTTCTCGGATCTTTGGTAAGGCTTGAATTATCTAGGCCAGAGGGCTAGTAGTTAATTGCAAGATTACTTTTGTTCTGTTAATACCATAGGAACTACATGGTAAACGAAGGACGCCGCTTATGGTATTACGTGAGAATAACTAACACTTAGTGGAGTTTCTAAAGCTAAACAGGAAATAAATAATGAAACATGATAAGTATAAAGAGATAACTAAATTTGAGATTGTTATTTCCTGAAAGCTTAAGTCTCTCCTGGGTAGGTGGACCATAGATTGTGATCCTTCAACCCCAATGGGAGGGCGTAAATCTTCATCCTGTTTGGATTCCGGGTTATCCAAGCTTGTAATGTTCATTTGTGTGATTGCTGCATTTCATATGATTGTTAAATATCTTGTATGCTATGTGTAATAAGTTCTGGTTATTCACTGAGCTCGTGTTTTAGCTCACACTCCCACAGTCCTTTCAGGTTCACTCTGCGACCGTGGCTCATTACTAGCAGGAGCATGGTCCCGGTAAGAGAATAGAAGCCAGAAGTTTAAAGTTTAGTATAGAATTAGAATATCTATATCTGTAGTAGTTTTATGATGCATTTAATATGCATTAGAATCATCAGTTAAGGTTGTAAGGAATTCTGAAACATGTGATCTGTAATATAGTAGTTTGTAATGGTTGTTTACTAATTTACATCTTATATATGTTTGTTTATTCCATCCAAGCAACTAAAAGATCCTGTTTTTGAAAATCATGTCATACCTAGAAGGTAAACTAATAATGGTGATTGAATGGTTTTTTATTATCATTATTAGAATACCCTCGGGGCGTGACACATGGTCTAGTATTTTGGTTGGCTTCTCAAACTGGAAACTATGGAGCGAATATTTCCATTTGAATAGGGCAGTTTCAGTTTTCTTTCTCTTTATTTTTGTTTTTTCCTTTTTCAGTTCATCTCTAACTTAAGACATTGGGGATAATGTCTAATTGAAGTGTAGGGAAGGGATTCTATCTATGGAAGTGTGGTTATGATGCCTTGTCATCAAAATTTTTATTGAGCATTGTTTAGAAAGCTAATGTTGATGCAAAATTTTTGAAAATTTCTTTGAATATCTCTCATAGTAGTCACAAAGTGGCTATTTTGATGATTGTCCAATTTTATTATTTGCTTTTGTATTTTCATTAATATGTTGGAATTGCAAGGCAAAATCTGAATGCTGTAGTCTTATTTATCATTTAACTAGGAGTTTATATGTTAGATTAGCATAAAACTTGAAGTAAGAGTTAATTAGTTAATCTTCGAAACTTAACTTATTGTATAATTCTTCATTCAATTATCTCGCAAGTTTGATAAGTTTTATGCAACTAAAATTATTGAATTAGAAGCTCTTGTTCTTCCAAAAAATAAAGAAGGGTTAAGTATATGGAGGTTAGATGGGGTCCGTTTAAAACCTAGTCACCTAAGGTCGTCTGGCCTGGGATCGACCAATCGAGGAAATATACTTAACAAAATAAGTTATTGTTAAGAGAGTCTCGTATCTCGAGTAATTAAGCCCGCAGGATGCCCTAAAAAGGGAATAACATCTGTTAACTTGGGTGATGAATCCAGGATTATTGGCTGAAAGCTCATTACATGGGCCGCGAGATTCACTAAAAAAACTAGACATTTAAATATATGCATCAATGAAGAAGGAGTTAAAGAAGTATGGATTGTCAGTATAATTGAATTAGGCTTTATGGACGATTGATGATTTGTTATACCTTTATGTTAAGGAGACGAGACTGATTAATTATCTTTTGCTTAGAGATTTTGTGTCTAATTTATTAAATATAAATCCTTATTTAAATGATGAAGGTAAAGACTGAACTATTTGGATTAGCTTTGAAATTCTAATAGTTTAAAGGAAGAACATCTTACAATAAGTAGAATAGGACAATGGTACATTAAAGTATAAGGCCACTTAGTGGAATTTTCTACGTTACATTGAGAGATATATGTATATTAATCTGGAGTTTTAACAAAAAGAATGCATCAATATGAGTAGTTTTCTTACCCTTAGTTTTTATTTTAGCTTCTCATATATAACTAGTTTGCTTGAGGGCAAGCAAACCTTAAGTGTAGGGAAGTTTGACAGGACTAATTTATCATACTCATTTTGGTTTATTTAAGGTTAATAATGTTTTAATCCTTGCTTAATTAAAGATATTCGGTACTTGATTAGGACATATATTCATTTCAAGATTAGAAGGAGAAACATCAATGTTTGGATCAAATTTTCACAAGGATTTGAAGTCGAAGATATCATCCAACTAAAATTATGGCCATATTCGAGCCAGTGACCATCTCGAATGATTGTTTAATGGTCAATTATGGGCGTAATTACACGGGAAGAAGAGAAATCACTCACAGAGAAGAAAGCCTCTATTACGACTGTATTTTGGGGCATGATATTCTTGGAATTATCAACCTAAAGTGCAATAGCCTTAATTTGATGGAGTTATAGAGACCACAGTGGAGATCATGACCTCTACTACAACTATGACCAACTAGGGAAAGAACAACAACAATACATGAAAGAACTGATTATAGGTGTAATAGCATGTGAGATATCAATTTGAGGAGATAATAGTCTTTCATACAGTCGTGATATGCTTTAAGAAACTGTTTTTGAGAGGATAACAGCTTGATCTACGGCCGTCATGGCAGTTACATTTCAAATAACTTCGCACCATTTCCGGTTTAAATGCCTTTTTGAAGAGAAAGGAAGCCAATTAATGCATACTTTCACCCATCAAATGCAACTAATAGAGGATCCATTTAAATAATTTGTTGAAACATTACGAAGTATGAAAAAAAAAATCAATAACCATTCTCATTCTTTCTTACCATCATTGTGTGTGGACCGTAACTTTTGTAAGTCGAAGAGTGTATCCAAGTGTATTATTTGAGTGTTCTGGATTATCTTTGTATGGAACCTTCAAGTAAATTGATTCATAGGGGTTGTTCTTATACATTCTATCTTTATTTTTTCTTTTATTTTTGTGTTATGTCATACTCTTGCATAATGTGTGAGTAGTGTGTTAAGGCTTGCAAAGCCATACTTAATGTGCATGAAGTGGATTTAATTGCTAAATGTTGTTGTTGTTATTAATTCTTATAGTGTGCTTAAACATGTTAATTCTAGGTAGTGCACGATTTAGGATTAGATCAGATTTTCTAGGATGCGATTGAGAAATCTACTTATGGAATAGATCAAGCTATAGGAAAATGTTGCTTATGATGCCTAGAGATAAGGTTATGAAACATTATATATATATAATTGAAATTACTCTTGGGATCATGTTCGTACTGTAATTCTAGTCCATTGTTAACTAGGAAGAGATTCCAGTCGACAAGGCTAGGACTACGTGTTAATAGATTCGAGAGAGATATTAGCCTAATTGGTGGAATCCAAGTAAAGTGTAAGTCATATTAATGTATTAGTGAAGCAAGCCTAATGTGTGGTTAATTGTTAGAGTAAAATTTAATCTATCAGTGATTTTAATAACGTAGCTGTAATTAGCGTTTAGTTTAAATTGATAGTTTACAATTCTTAATTCTTAATTTCAATTCACTAGAAAATAATTAAAAAGGTAAGTAATAGTACTTGTCGACATCCCCGAGGAATACGACCCTAACTTCATTCCTATCCTACATACGATAGGTATACTTGCCTAGCGTTGACTAGATTATAGGAAAAAGGAGATTATGACTAAATTTATTTTAAAACTTGGTCAGATATAGCACACTGCTGCTTTATAATTTGCAGCATTATCTATGATTACTTGTACAACATTTTCCTCTCCAACCTTCTCCATGATATCATCTAACATAGCAAAAGCTTTATCAATTGTCTTGGATACATAAGAAGTATCAATAGATGATAAGAAAACAATTCCTTTAGCTCTATTCACTATGAAATTGCATATGGAATGCCCTTTTTATCAGTCCAAGCATCTAACATAATAGAGTAACCTGTTTTTTTTTTTTTTTTCCATTCAACTTTATAGTCCTCAAGTAGTACCATTGTTCAAGCTACTTCTTTTTGTCGACATGTCTCCCTGAGCTCATGATAAGAAGAAGGCTTAAGCCCACAACCATGTCAGCTAAGCATATCAATCACTTTTATAAATTCTAGATTTTTTTTATAAAATTAAATGGAATTGCACTAATATAAAAAAGAAAATTTGTTGGCAACAATTTTCTTTTAATTCTTTCTGCATGAATTGGTTAATGGTTCCTTGAGTGGGCCGAGTTCCACTACTTTTATTCTTAAAAAAAAAATCCATGACATTCATTTCTTTTTTTTAGATGATTGGTTCCCCTCGTCATCATCAGAATCGTCAATCTTGTGAATTCGCTTTCTTTTCCTTTCTAACAATTATGTTGCTTTCACTAATATTGTGTATGTTGTCTTACATCATTTGTCACACTTGTTCATGGTTACACTTATAGGCCAGGTGATTCTTGAATTTGAAAGTGCCTCCACTAACAACTTTGTTGCAATACTTACATCTCCCTTCTTCCTGCTATTATCAATATCAATTCCATGCTCTTAATCGGCATCAGATCTATTTCCCGATGCATTTCTTCTCTTAGAGCTCCCTTTTGATGATTTGGAAGATGACATTTTGACAAGTTAGATCATATTCAAATCCATGTAAAGATATAAAAGTTAAACTTAGAGGTAATATATAACAAATAAAAAATTTTAAACAAAAGAAAAGTATAACCTTTTAAGTTCAAACAAAGACAATGTTCATTTATACTTAAAGAATGAAGCTAATAAATACTTTCAATTTTTCAAATTCAATGGAAGCTAGGGCGCAAAGAGACCTAAACAGACTATATATTTTCCACTACTCATTTTTCAATAAAGCAAAAGAAGTACATTGATTCTATTTTTGTTTCCATTCCTTAGCTTTTTTCATAAAAGGGGTTAAATGTGGGAACAAATCCTGTAATATTTGGAAACTCATTTGTCATACAATTTCGGTGGAAATAATTACTACTCTTCTTACTACTTTTTAAGGCTACACAATATCATCCTCAAGAGCATTTTCTAGTAAATGAATTCTATTACAATAGATCCCTAAATCCGTAAAGACAATAATTATCCTTATGATGAATTTTGAATAATAACAATATATTTAACTTTTAGCTCTTCAATAAAATGGTCTAAACTCTTAGCATTAGTAGAATATCTTGGTAATAGACGTATTTCATTTTCTATCTAAAATATATGACATATGTATGTATCTAGAAAATTATAAAAAAATTAAACAATGATAAGCAAAGAAGAAATATGTAAGATGCAGTCACATAGGCCAATACAGTCACCTATACACTACATGCTCTCTGATTCTTGAAATTCTTGTTGTCACCAAAATGTTGAATTGGTAAATGCTACTATTGATCATAGCCATTAATTGCAAGACACATGCAACACCAAAATGCAGAAAAAAATTTCATACTAAAAAGAAGAACAAACAAATGTCTTTAACATATAACAATAACATGATAAAATGTAAATAGATTAATACATTAGATAAAATATAAACGTTGACTAAAACAAAAAAATTAAATCATAATATTATATAGTTGAAAACAGTAAAAGTAAAAACAAGAACCAACATCACAATTAAAATAGGGCATGGGCAAACTACAAAGTAAACCTTGCAAATTTGAGATGTGAACTTGAAGTGTTCAGTTTCTTCGATTTCTCTACCACCAAATCAAGATCAAAAGACTTGGACACTGGACACGAATAAAATCAAAATGCTAATTTTAATTATAATAAAACTACTGTTAAAATAGAACTTAGCAATGCACTTAACTTAAAGATAGAAGAGAAGTAGACATTAGAAAACTCATCACAAATTATTAAAGAAAATCTGCTGAGTGAAGATGCAAACTACTTGAAGCAAAAGTATCAATGTTAGAACAAAAAGACCTAGCACCTAGGGCAAGAGATGTGAATGTGAGACAAGGTATTTCTTTATTTTTTGTTTTTTAGTTTAAAAGAGTGCAAAAGAAAAATAATGGCAACATAATAATGATGGGTCAACTCAAAGCCTAAAAAGAAATTGCTAAAAGCCTCCCAAGTAATTAGCATGCATGGAAATGTAAGAATTGCCCATAAAATCATGATTCAACAATTCTGTTTGGTATAATTGCGATTCTATGATGGTTTTGGCCTAAAACGATTTTTTAACTAGCCATTGGACATTTAATGTCCAACCATTGAAGAGGGTTTTTGAGGCAATGGCTAGGTATTTTGGGAGACTTATAAATACAAATGTTTGGGTAATTGGATGCAGTTGATTAAGCTCACTAATTGTAATTTAATCTTATAAACACTCTCTCTAAGCTTGATTTATATTTTGTGCTATTTTGCGTAAGTGAGAGAAAACAAGTATAGTGCCACTAGTTGTTAAGTTTGCTAATTCTTATAACACCTACACTTAAGTTTATGAGTGATTTAGTGGAATCTTGAGCTTGTTGTGAAAGCAACTCAAGTGTGTTGTGTTGATGGTTGTTGTGGTGTAGCTCCTCTTGGAGCATTAGCTATTGAATTGAATGAAAGTGTGTGAAGTCTTCCTTGAGTGAGGCATTGTTTGTGAACCGTAGAGACTAAGGGGTAGACCAAACTCTATAATAAACCCTGGTGCAGTCTTCTCTAACCTTCACTCTTTTATCACTGCACTTTATATTATTGTTGTCTATATTGTTGTTTTGCATAATTAGGCATTAAATTCTTGGAAAAGACAATAATTAGTACATAATTCACATTCCTTAGGTGTTACTTCGGTTTCAAAAAAATGATAAGAAGGCATTTTATAACCTTTTATTTTAATTTTAAGAAATTTAGATGCCTTAATGTCAAAATTAGATGTGTAGTTGGTGTACCTTCACAAAAGAAGTAGTTCATAAAGTTTCAAGTGACTAGACATTTAGTGAGCGAAACATACAAACTTTATTCTTTTGTGACCAAGATAAACTAAAGTTGAAAAGTAAACTGATCACGTATATATATGACCGAGTTATAAAATCAATCAATCTATATCCTAAATCTTAACTACAGTCAACGCTTAGGTAAGTACATCTATCATAGTAGCATAAGAATTAAGTACAGAGTTATTTTTCTTGGGTATCTTAGCAAGTACTACTACTAATCTTTTTCCTATTATCTAACCATTAAAATTGAGTGATTATAAAGATTAATATACTAAATCTATTAACTACTGCTATTTTCACTCTCCATTCACAACCTAATTCACTTAAATTGCAAGAATTTAGACTTTGTTTCACCACTAAACCCTATCATGTAACTCACTAAATCCTCATTGCAAGATTCTTTAAGTATGTTAATGTCGTTCTCAAGATCACTAACCTCTAACCCTAAGTTTATCAATTGGAATTTTCTCCTAGATCAATAGCAGCATAATATCACATTAAGATCCATAATTCATTAACTTAATCAATCAAATGCAAAAGGACTTTACTACTTTATCTCTAAAGTTATGAGTAATTCTCATTAATAGCCTATATCTATTCAAGAGGATGATTACTTAATCGATTCTAATAAAATCATTCAAAAATCTATATTGTGCACTATATAAATTCAAGAACAATGAAGCACAAGCAATCAATTTCAAGAAATCAATTATACTTTCATTAAATTGCAGTGAGAGTTACATGAATTAGGCTTAGGGTTCCACATCTAAGCTAATTAATTACTCTTCCATGGGTAATGCAATACAAATTAGAATATTAGATAAGTAATGTAAAAACATGATAAGAGAAAGCTTGATAAGTCCAAAAGTTTTTCCATTACAGATGTGTGAAAGCTTAGTGAATGATCTCCTTAGATTCCTTCTCAAAAACCCTAGGAGATAAGGTTATGAATATCTCTTGATGCCAGTTCTCTGTCAAATTCTAAATACTCCTCTTTATTCTCTCCAAACTACCTATTCTTCTATGGGGTTTCATGTCAAAATCACATATATATATATAGTATTGGGGAGGATGGCGTGGTGATCAAGCACAAAGTGAAAAATCCATGTAATAAAAACAAGCAGGGTGTGAGACATGCCCAATGGCACTGTCGTGGCTTAGGCTGTATTTTCCTTGAATGCTAAATTCCATAATCTATAGACCACACCATAAGATAGTGAAACATACTGTGGATGATGTCTAAGCTTCCTACACCCGTGCTCTAGCCAGTGATTTAAATTATGGTTGAAATTTAAGCTTGGTGCAGGCACATCTTCTTATAGCATGCTAGGCACGGCTTCTATGCCATCTTTTGATTGAAATTCTTCTCCCCACTTCCCTAAGCATGTCCGTGGTCAGCTCCCCATATCTAAGACTTTGTAGTTTTTTTGATTTCTTATGTTGTTTCTTCACCAAATGATGATGAATGTTCAGATAAGTTCCATTTACCTAAAATCAACAAATAATCATATTAAGCACCAGATTCTTAGGATTATTGAAAAATATACATGCAGAATGAAACCCATATAACCCTTAAATGAATAGAGTAAATGGCCCCTATCATAAATAGATCACATTGGCAACTACACTAGGAAGAGATGATAAATTGAAATGAACTAGAGTTGCTGAGAAACATACATCATTCCAAAGTAGCCTTGACAACAACAGTTGGAAGTATGATAAGAATCAAACTCCAACGTCCATTGATGAAGCACATGACGATAGCTTGCAAGATCTAACTTCTCAAAGCATACTCAACATATCTAATGAAGATGGAGTTCTCTTAGAAAATATGCTCAGCGATCAAATCAAGAATTTAGAAGCTTATTTATCACTTGTTATTATTGTTGTTATATTCTTAGATAGTAAGCTAGAAAGCAGTTCTAATGCATGTAATTTAGGCGCTTACATTTTAGATTCATAAAATAATACAAAAAGGAGCATTATGCAAGGGGGGAATCTACCAGCTTGCAAGTTCACCAAGCATCAACTCACTGCACACATTTGAAAATTTCATCTCAAGATCGCAAGTTAAGACTAGCTCACCTATTGACTTATCGGTCCCACTAGCTAGTTCAGCTGTTTAATGACATCTACATAGCACTTTATTCAATCGCTTTGCTAGTGTAGTTTTATATTAGCTTACCTATTTGTGCTAGAGGAATGTATTATTAATTATTTTTTAGTTGTTTTTACTTACAAAAGTTCCATTATTAAGGGATAATATAAACACTTGTCGTAAGTTAGACTTATCTTCAATGGAATACTTTTACCATTGTTCTCCCTCATGAGTAACTTAAGTTCTCATCAAGTGATTGTGACATACAAATCACTCAAAATAATTTGTGCATTGTATCAATTAAAGAGTATGTAGTTCAAGTTGTTATGATAAATGATAAGTCATATCTATTAATAGCATCTTCCATATACAAATTTCGTTTAATCCAAAACTAAAAACGTAAACCCTAATCCTAAAATTCCACAAGTTTAACCTTTTTTATTCATTGAGCAAGGTTAAGATGTATCAAAGTATGTAGTTGACTAATTGATTGGAATTGTGAACATGAGTGATGGGGATCGGATGGCGTTGACATGAAAGATTAAAACGCTTCAATTGTTGGAGGATCAAAGTAACTTGTGCGCCACCCCAAAGCCACCAGCTTTGCCATCCAATGCCGTCGGCCTTGCTAGAGTAAGCCACCAGCCTATAGTCGGCTTTGAAAGTTCACAGAATCATTTTTCTTAAAGCTACCTTTAACTTTGCCAGCTTTCATGATATAGGACGCCGATGCTTCTTTGATGATGGTTTTATTTTTTTTTTCTTTTGAGTTTCTTTGTTTTAGTATGTAAAAGCTATTGGATGTAAACATCTATAAACATCAGCTTGATAAGATATTCCGAATGAATATTTTCTTGAGAGTTTCTCTAGTATGAGAGCTTTCTTTTAGTTCTTGTGATAAGAGTTGAATCCTTGATAACTTTGGTTCTATTCAACAGGTTTAATTAGGGTCAAGTTCCGTTTGTGATAACTGTGGTTCCAATAGGTATGCTTGGTTAGGGTCAAGTTCTAATTACTTCAAATTGATAACTTTGGTTTCAATTGACGTGTTCAATTGGGGTTGAGTTCATGTTTGCTTGCTCCAAGATGATCTTAGGGTTCAATTCCATCGTCAAACAATTTATTAGTAATATGTTTTCTATACCTAGGGTTCGCGTTATTGCATCATTTAGTATCAGAGCTTTTGGCTTCTTGAATGAGGTAATTCTATCCTTTATTGTTGTTTGTTCGTAGCTTTTGTGTGATTGTTTTGTTCTCAGTTTAAAAAAAAAAAAAAAGAAGAGAAATTCATGTAAAAAAAAGAGAGTAATGGTGGAGAAAATACTAGAAGTGATATGAAGTTTTTCATGAAGGCTGTTCAAGATCAATTCGAACGTTTGAATAGGAGATTAGATGATCTTGAATTTCCATCCAAGCCTCAATTCTCTAGAAGGCGTATGGATGAGAATGAGGAAGATGAGGAGTTTGATTATGGTATGAGTGGTGCTTGGAAAGGAAAAAAGGTTGTTCAAAAACAAGATAGCAATCTGGGTAGTATTAAAATGAAAATTCCAACCTTTCACGGAAAGAATGATCAAGAGTTGTACCTAGAATGGGAAAAGAAAGGTGGAGCATGTGTTTGATTGCTACAATTATTCTGAAGAAAAGAAGGTTAAATTGGCATCAATTGAATTTACCGATTATGCTAATATCTAGCGGGATCAATTGTTACTTAACAAGCGTAGATATGGAGAAAGACCGATTAAGTCATGGGAGGAGATGGAAGTTGTGATGAGAAAAAGGTTATTCCTAGCCATTACTTTAGGGATTTGTGCAGGAAATTGCAAGGTTTGACTCAAGGGCCCAGGGTAGAAGATTACTATAAGGAGATGGAGATAGCAATGATAAAGCTAATGTAGAGGAAGACCGTGAGGCAACAATAACAAGATTTATTAATGGGTTGAATAAGCAGATAGCTGGTGTGGTGGAATTGCATCATTATGCGGAGATGGAGGAATTGCTACATAAAGCTATCAAGGCAGAAAAGCAGTTGAAGTCTAGGGGCAATTCAAAGTACAAATCAACTTCTAGTTCTTCATGGAAGACAAATTAGAAGGAAGATGAAGCTGACCCAAAACTTAAAGAATACTCAAAGGCCAAGGATTCTACTACTATTTCTAAAGGTAACCTTGAAAAATCCTCTACTAGATAACATGATATCAAGTGTCAAGGATTTGGGCATATTGCTTCAAAAATACATGAGTTATGATTGTCTTAAAAAATGGAGACATAGAGAGTGCTAGTTTTGATGATGATGATATGCCTCCACTAGAAGATTGTAGTGATGTTGATGTTGAAAGTATTAAAGGTGAATTGTTGGTCAATAGGCGTCCTCTAAATATGTAACCTAAAGAGAGATGATAATGAAGAGCAGGGATAACATTTTCCATACACGTTGCCATATTAATGATAAGGTATGTAGCACGATTATTGATAGTGGTAGTTGTGCTATGATGTTGCTAGTACCTTATTGGTTGATAAATTGAAGTTGCCCACTACTAAACACCCTAAACCATACAAGCTACAATGGTTAGATGAGTAGGGTGAAGTGAGGGTGAATAATAGGGTGTTAATTTCTTTCTCTATAGAAGATATAAGGATGAGATTTTTTGTGATGTTCTGCCTATGTGTGTCATATTTTGTTGGGAAGACCATGTCAATATGATAGGAGGGCTAGTATGTATGATGTGCTCACAATATATTCATTTATCATGAAAGGTAGAATTGTGAAGCTCATGCCTTTAACTCCAAGTCAAGTTTATGAAGATCAAAAGTGGATCAAGGAGGCACATAAACAACAAAGAAAGAATGAGAGTGAGAGTGTGAAAATAATGAGGGGAGAGAAACACAAGTGAGTTTAAAAGATGAACAAGAGAGAGAAGTGAGCATCTATGTAGAAGAAAAAGATTTAAGAGAGCTATATATATGAAACACTGATGATTGCACCTATGTACAAGGAGATCTATTTTTATACTAATGATCTTAATTATTCTCTACCTAGTGTAGATATTTCATTGTTGTGCGTATTTGAAGAAAATTCAGACGAATCACCTCTTTTAAGAAGATTGCATCCAAGAGGAGATGTTCCATTCGGTTGATTGCTAAGATTCAAGAACAAATCTTTTCGAAGGAGGGAATGATGGGGATCAGATGGCATCAATGTGAAAGATTAAAACACTTAAATGTTGGAGGATTAAAGTTGCCTGGCGTTACCCTAAATCCGCTAACTTTGCCATCCAACGTCGCCGACCTTATGGTAAGCTATTGGCTATAGCTGGCTTAGAAAGTTAAAAATTTGTTTTGAAAGTTGCCTTCAATGCTGCCAACTTTCATGATATAGGCCGTCGGCCTTTCTTTGACGATAATTTTATTTCTTTTGTCTTTTGAGTTTCCTATTTTAGTCTATAAATCCTATTACATGTAAATCTATGAACCAATTCGATAAGATATTCATAATGAATAATTTCTTGAGGGTTTTCTCTAGTGTGAGAGCTTTCTTTTGGTTCTTATGATAAGAACTGAATCCTTAATAACTTTGATTCTAATTAGCAGGTTTAATTAGAGTCAAGTTTATTTGTGAAACTATGGTTCCAATCGACATGCTTGGTTGGGGTTAGGTTTGATTGCTTCAAATTGATAACTTTGGTTCAATTGAACGTGTTCATTTGGGGTCAATTTCTTGTTTACTTGCTTCAAGATGATTTAGAATTCAATTCCATCGTCGAACGATTGCTGGGTCTTAGGTTTTCTATATCTAGGGTTTGCGTTATCGTATCAATGAGTAACATCTTAGCCATTGATTTTAGTTGAATTGAATAGCTCCTAATGCAATAATAAGATTGCAATCAAATTCATGGTAACATGATAGACAATTTTGATAATGATTTAGAGAGTATAATACTGCCATTTTGTACACAAGAGCGAAAAGCAAAGATAACATTTATTTATTCAATTTTTTTTGTGCACTAATGATAATAGTAGCTGTCATTTAAAAGGCAAATGGGAATCAAAGAGAAGATAAAGATTTGATTGTAGGAATTGTGAGAGAGCAAGCCAAGGAAAGCCTTAATACTTCCTCACTTCTCATCTCAACATGGAAAAGTATACAATTAGATTGGACGCCACTTGAGATTAAGCTATCCTATACTACAAATTAAAGGGTCGGACAATAGACATGAAATACACATGCAGGCTAATTGCATTTTTTTTTAGTAGCATCTAACGTAACTAGTTTAACGAAGCATTTATGGATTTTTTTCCTTATTATATACATATATATTTATATTTTTTAGTTAAGTGGAGATAAGTAAGCTGTAGTTTGAGCTTTTTATTTATTAGTATTTTTTTTTTCACATAAGTTTCTCTTAAATTGATTGGGATAGGATCTTCATACTTTTTTATGAAATGTACTTATCTTCATGTTTAGCTATTGCACAACACATCTCTTTTTCGGCCAACTATTCATTAAGTTTGAATAAGCTATCAATTAGAAAGGGAATACTTTTTGCTTGATTAAGAAAAGATACAAGGATGTATTACTTCGAAAGAAAAAAGGAGAGAAGAAGAAAGAAATCAGTTTGACAAACATTTGTGTTACCAAAAATAAACAAGATTCTTATATTGGCTAATAAAAATAACAAATTCTCATATTTTATATAAAACACCTCCCCATATTATTATTATTTTTAATGTTCATATACATATTTATTTCACCTGAGACTTTTTATAAAATAGAACAAAGAGAAGTTTAAAATTACAAACTCTACTTATATAGGAGAGAAGGATGTCTCTTTAATGAAGAAAAGTTGATATTGGAAGTACTAACTACATAAAAAAAAAAAAAAAAAAAACTCTAAACTTTCATATAGTCCCAAAACACAATGTAGATTAATAACATCTTTTTTAAGTATAAAAGAGAAAAATAAAAGATAAAAGGGGACACCCTTCTAAATTGTACATATTACAACGGCATCCCTTATTAAAAAAAAATCAACACTGCATCCTCATAGGAATAAAGACCCATATTTATTTACTAGGCAAATGATTTTAAAAGAAAAGGGAAAAAAAAAAAGAAAAGCCAAATATATTATATTATATAAATTTATTTGACATGGATTTACTTATATTTTTAAAGATCCACAACCAACTATTACACACAATTAATTATTATAAAGGAAGCAATCAATTGATCAATCCCATTAAATGATCATAATTATTGTAAAATTTTGTATTATGAATTCATGCAATATGATTAGATGAGAGCAAATATTTCTTATTTCCACTTGCAGAGTATACTCAGCCTCCGCTAGCAAGCTCTTGTAAATACAAGGTACGTCGCACTTCTCACCGCATTGCAACACTTTGGGAAACATAGGCCCGCATGTTGATGCTACTTTTTACTGCAATTTTTGGGTTGGAATTTAAAAAAAATAAAGCACATGCCTGTATGCCTTACACAGTGCTAATAAATGATAATTAAGTAGATAAATTACATTATCTAATTTTTTATTTATTAATATATACTTTTTATAAATTATCTTCTATTATTTTATGTACCTATAGATAATATATCTCTAGTGGTAGAAATTTTTTTCCCTCTCTTTGTGGCTTTCATATCAATACCCTTAGCCCTATTCATTTTAATGTCTAATAAAATTTTTATGCCATCTAATATAACTTCTTGTAGCTATCTATTTACTTTAATAATATAGATGAGTAAATCCAAATCAGAAAAAAAAAAATGAGTTGGCTTTTTTTTTCCCCTTCTTTTCAAGTCATTTGCCAAGTAAGATACATACACGGTCCATATTTTATAAGGGGGAGTAGCGTTGGATTTTTTTTATCATTTACTTTAACTAGCATTTGGCTTAAGCAGGCGCTCCTTGAGCTGGCTTATGATTTGATAAAAATGTGCTCCTTGAGCTGGCATTTGGCTTAAACTTGATACAAGTGTTTTCTTGAGCTGGCACTTGGTTGGTTGGCACCTTGAACTGGCCTACGATTTGATACAAATGTGCTCATTGAGCTGGCATTTGGCTTAGACTTGATACAAGTGTGCTCCTTGAGCTAGCTTATGATTTGGTTACAATGCGCTCATTGAGCTGGCATTTGGTTAGATAGGCGCTTTTGAGCTAGTTCATGTTTTGATACAAACGCGCTCTTTGAGTTGACATTTGACTTGGGTAGGCGCTCCTTGAGCTGGCTATGATCTGGTACAAATGCGTTCATTGAGTTGGCATTGGCTTGGATAGGCGCTCCTTTAGCTAGCTATGTTTTGATAAAATGAGCTCTTGAGCTAGCATTTAGCTCGGGTAGATACTCTTGAGTTGCTATGATCTGGTATAAATGCGCTCCTTGAGCTGGTATTTGGCTTGGATAGGTGCTCTTGAGCTGGCCTATGATTTGGTACAGATGCACTCCTTAAGCTAACATTTGGCTTGGATAGGCGATCCTTGACTTTGCTTATGATTTAAAAACTAGGACAGTATCCTTCGAGCAGGCAATCGTAAAACTTGACTAGATGATGCTCATTCTAGTAGTGATCAAAAACTAAGATAGTGCTCCTTCGAGCAAGTGATTAAAGCTTTGACTGGATAATGCTCCTTTGAGAGATGATCCATTTACTAAGACAATTCTCCTTCGAATAGGCAATCTTAAAACTTTGGTGGATGACGCTCCTACGAGTAGGTGATTCAAAAACTAGGATAGTGCTCTTTCAAGCAGGTGATCCTAAAGCTTGACTAAACGATGTTCATTCAAGCAGGTGATCCAAAACTAGGACATCACTCCTTCGAGCAGGCAATCCTAAGGATTGAGGAGAAAAAAATGATTTGATGAAATCTTCCAAACTAAAACATTTTGGATAAGTTTTTTTTCCTTTTCAAATGTTTGGGTTAATGCCTTCATTTCAAAAACTTATTTTGTTTTTTTTATATTCTTTTTTTTTTTTTTTTGAAAACTTTTTGAACTAAAATTCTCTCTCTCTTTGAAAAAAAAAATTTTTTTATAGAAAAGCTTGGGAATATTTTTTTTGAAAATTCTTTTATTTCTTTTTTTTTTTTTTTCAAAAATTCTCTTTAAAACCTTTGAGAAGTTGTTTTCTTTTTTCTTTTTTTTTTTTTTAGAAAGATTGTTAATAAGTAAGGGTCATTTGAGATCAATTATGCATCGGGCTTGCCCGTTGATCACTCATTTTGGTTTAGCCTTAGGCTTGACTACTAAATTGCTAAATGTTTCTGTAAACTCCTAGATTTTATGGCAATTCTTAAGTTCAAATCATGGAACTAGAAGTCAACCGGAAACCCTAAGTCAACAAAACCAATAAAACCATAGAATTTAGATATGGCAATCATGTGCTCATAAATCCTAAACAAAGAAATTGAGAAAATTGTAGATAATAATTTGTAATAATAGGAAAGTTTAAAAATATCATATTCGCTAATTTTTAGTGTGATTCGGATTCAAACGGGATCAGTTTCGAAAATTGTGCCTTGGTACATAGGACAAATAAAAATATTCTGATGACACTGTTAGGTTCGTAATAATATAAGGAATTCAAAAACAACAGTTTCTGCAAAGCTCGGGATTTTTCAAGAATGGTTTTGGAATATCGAAACGAAACCTTAAAGTTTGACTCAAGTTGAAACCGAACCTTAAACAAATTCGATTACGGAATTTCATAAGAGAATTTTTAAAAACAAAATTGAAAATTCAATAATCATTCGATTCAAAATTTCGAACATGAGAAGGTCCATCTATCCGATGCCTAAGGTAAACCCCTCAATTTTTAGGGTAAAGATGGATTAAACCCTAACCATGGTCAAACTAAAGTTTCAAAAGTCAATGAAAATTAAGACAATCAAACAATTTCAACTCCAACAATCCCGCGCTCTTAAACCCTAAAAAACAAAATGGAGTTAATGGCTTATAATAGTTTGTAATGATATAGGGAAGTATAAAAATATCAGATTCGCAATTTTCTAGTGTCTTTCGGATTCCAATAGGATCAGTTTTCAAAAACCGTGCCCTGGTGCACCGGATAGTGAAAATATTCCGACAATACCATTAGACTCGTAATTAACAAGTATTTCAAAAAAATCAGTTTTAGAATTTTTTGGTAACTAAAAATATCAGATATAGCTTGTTTACGCGTATTTTTATTACTACTGGTATTTTATTTGTCTAGTTTACTATTCATAGTACTATTCCTACTATTCATTACTATTTTACTATCTCTAATTTTTCTTACGCTTATTTTTTACTATCTATATACCTATTTCCTTACTTTTTACATTTCCAATACATCTTATATCAAATCAATCTTACATATTAATTATTTTCTTACAAAATACAAAAAAATCAACTCACTCTCTCTCCTTTCTCTCTAAGGTCACGTGCAGGTCTCCTCTCTTTCCCTCATTTATTTTCTTTTTCAATTATTTTATTACATCTAAATTTCCGCTCTAAAATTCTATAAATACCCACTTCCTCCTTTATTCTTTCACACATTCATTTTACATAATAAAACTCTACCAAAATTATGTCTCAAAACCTCTCTCCAACCATTCCCTCTCAAAACACTCTTTACTAATTTCTACTCTCAAGAAAAGTAACAAAAACACACTACCCATTCATCTATTCAAATCCTCCATTAAACCTTAGGTAAAATCTTATCTATATTTCTTTATCATGTTCATACAACTTAGCATGAGCTTATTGTATGTTTCTTAAACTCATATGAGTTAAAGAAGCAACAATATGTTCATGTTTTGTTTTTGTTCATGTTCATATTTTACATTATGTTATTATATTGTTGTTATTGTTATCATTATTTTTGCTCTAATCCAACTTCTATATAGTATTATGTATACTATGTATATATATTTCTTTAGAGCATATAAGATCACTTGTTATTTATTTATTTTCATACTTTGCAATTTATTTATTTCATGCAATTTATTAAAACTAGTCTTTCTAGTCTTAGACTTGTCTATATCAAGTTAAAATAATTTTCTTTTCTTTTCTTTTGGGACTAGTCTATTCTTAGTCCCGGGTTGCCTTGATAAAGCTAAGGCTCCCAATACATGACCGAGATACCTTGATGAAGTTAAGATTCCCAATGTTTGACCATATTATTATTACGTTTATTTGCTTATGAGTATTTCTTTCTATGTATTATTCTTACTTTTTCATTGCTACATAATCATATTCATGCATGATTAGAATATTGTTGTCTAATAAAAATAAAATAGGTTCTTTCTTAAAAAAAGAAAAGTGAACTAGATTTCTTAACAAAGGATTTTTCAACAAAAAGTCTAAGTATTGTTTTAATAAATTCTTTTTAAAAGCTTAAAGTATTAGTATCCAAGATTTCTTCAAATGAAAGAAACTCATTTCTTTTATAAATCAAAACTAAATATTCCATAAAGATAGATTTTTTAGCATTGAACTTAAAATTTTAACTCAACCATATCTTTTATAAGACTTAAATAAGTTCACTATAGACTTTGAAAATCACAAACTAAGAAAATTTCTATACAACATAATTTTTATATATTGTTATCTCTTTTCAAAATTAAAATGAAATTGTTGCTAAAAATATTGATAATTCTTTATTAGGAAAGCTTTTCTTATAAACTTATCCAAAATAATTATTCCATAACTTGACATATATTAAGAATAAAAAAGTTTTTCAAATCCAGGTAAAATCAACTCACTATCTTAGAAACCAACTTAAAAAAAAAATTTGCCAAGCAAGTAAAATTTAAAAGGTAAACTTATTTTCTACAGAATAAAAAGGGTATAAAATGAGAGGAAAACATACAGTTAACACAACTTCAAATATTTGACCACACCAAAAACTTAAGGAATATTTTGAAAAGCTCATTTTTCAATCACTATAAATAAAGTTAGTAAATAACTTAGAGAACCAAATTTTGGAATTTTCTTTTGAAAAGATAGGAAATGGAATTATAATAGGAAAACACTCACTCATAACTACTCAAATATATTTTATTTTTCCTTCTACACCAATTCAAAAAGGAGAAATTTCCAAAAGTTTTATCTTTTAAAACCCTTAAAGACAAATTGTTTATAAATATCAATATTGAGATAATACTAAAAAAATCATGCACACAATATGAGTGTATATATGTTCAAAGGATTTTTCAACTATATATATATATATATATATATCCATATATTTTGCTTAAGGATTTTTGAGTAAAATGAAGTTTGGAAAAATCATATTTTGTGAACTATAAATTCGTAACTATTTTGTACCATAGTATTTTCCAACCTAAATATCTTTTTATGACAAAAATAACCTTAGAAATGGATAGATCTTTTTGAATAGGTAGAAAACGGTATATTATTTGCGTAATTCCGAGTTAAAATGACCAAGTTATGGCCATTTTAATTAGAATTACCTTCTATACGAATTTTAACGATTTTATAACATAGTTTTGATAAGTACCCATAGAATCAAGAAGAAATACTCATTATGGGTATTCTTCCTGATTAGGTGATCCCGAAGAGGAGTGTTCATACCTGGAGAATTATTTTGATTAGTAGAATTACCAATCGACTCCTCCATAAGAAAGAAGTGTTCTCATGGCCGAGTGAGTTTATTTCCTATCTTTTACGTACTTGGTTGTGCTTGTAGCTAGAGGCATTAGAAGTAGGAAAAGATGAAAATGAATTATGTATGATAATATTGGTTGAAAGAATGTCAAGCATACTGAGACATGAATCATTGTTAATTAACTTGTGTTTTACTATTACTATATTGGAGTGTGTGCAAATTTTGCTACCACCTTTAAATTACTATAATCATATATTATGAGTTATATTACACTACAGGAATTTTGATATTAGGTGACGTTTACGAAAATTGCAAACGTCGCCCATCTTTTATAATTTAAGTTCATTAATTAAAGTGTACTATTAGTCACGTTTATGGAGCATTCATTTAATTTCTAACCCTTTCCTTATATTAACCATTTCTAATTTTTCTTTTTACAATTTTTTGACCCTAAAAAAATTGGAAAATGAAATTCTTTAAAAATCCCGCCATTTCAAAACAGTGAACCGAAGAAAAAAAAAAACCAAAGAAAAGGAACACCGTACCCCATTCAAAGTAACTTTTCCTCATTTTTCCTCACAATCCAACACCCTCGCATTACTCTCTCACACAACAATAATGTCGGACTAATCTCCATCGTCTCCGACAGAATTCTCCATTCCACCCGACTGATCTTGCCATTCCACCTCCGATCGATTAACGGTTTGGCCGTACCCATTCCTCCACGGCAGTTGAGTGGAGAAGACTTCTTAGAAATATTCAACAACATAGTCGTTAATCGTTCATCAGTATGGACACATCATCTAAGTTCTTTTGTATGGTTTTTTTTTTTTTTTTTTTTACTTTTATTTAGTTGCTCCTACACTTCTATTTACTTCTATTATCGAAATGCCATACTCTGATTAAGGCTTGTGTTCAAGGGTTATGACTAATTTTTCCTATACGATTTGGGATTTTTTCCTATATGCTTTAGAAATGCCATACTCTAATTAGGTCGCTTAGGTTTTGTGTTTAATTGTGTATGATTTACAGTTGTTGACGATGGTATTTTGATGTGTTTGGAGTTCATTTGAGTCATAAATGTGTGCGAGATACACCAGAACATGGATCTTATCATGCTGATGCATGATTTTTTGTTGATGCGCTTAGGAGATTTATGATAAGATTTTTAGGAGTTTTATCAGTGTTTTAAGTTTTATCATGTGTGGTTTGTGGTTTAGGGAATGTTCATGGTGATATTTCGATCTTCTAGAGAGCGAGAGAGATTTGCAGTGTCAATTGTTGAGGGGATGGCTTAGTTGAAATTCCAAGCTTTTGTTCTGCTCCCTTTGGCACATTCAATCGTAGAGGTACATTTTCATCATCGTTACATCTTATTGAATTCAATGCAACCTTGTACATTAATTTGATGAAACGTTTGCTTTTTATATACCCTTTTGTCAAGTGTTGATCAGAAAATGAAAATCTTTTGTTTTTGAATTAATCTTGGATTGTATATATTATGTATTCTGACGAGAAATTGAAAAGCTTCATCCTTGTCTCTGAGCAGTTGATGAGAAGTCAAAGAAAAAAAAAAAAAAGAAAACCATTTTAAATATATCATCAGTTTAAACTTTTAATTATCTGGTTGTGGGACTTAAATTCAACACATAGACATCTTTTATTTCTTTCGTGATGTTGAGAAAGTGTATTGAAAACATGAGGTTCCTTTGATGTTACTATATTTTTTCTTTTCACCTTTGCCAATATGTCCTATAAGTACTATGAAGCAGGTTGTTCTCATTTACTTTTTAGGTAAAAGCATTCTCAATATGATAAAAAAATTGCAAATGCAGGGTCTGCTATGATAAATGCTTCTAAAAGTGGCGCAGCATTCCCATTGAAGCGGCGAGACCAATTGCTAGTTTATATTTTGAATTTGATGGGTTGAGATGAGATTACTTTCTGTTCTTCGAGATGAGAGTACTTTCTGTCCATCTGCATTGTGTAGTATAGATATCTTCTTTTCTTCTTTCTCTATACTTTCTGTTCTTTATTATCCTATGAGTTCCAGGCGTTCGTATCATTGCCGCTAACTATTAAAAGATATCTTCTCTGGCTGAGAATACTAGTTTGAAAATTGTCTTCAATTAAGTTTTAGCTACTGTGGGAAGGGACATAGTGTGTTATGGTTACATAGTGTGTAGCATTTGTGTGCCATGTAGAATAAAGTAGATGTGAAATAACAATATTTTTATTCTGTTGCAAGGGGTATATTGCTTCTGCACTGTCCAAATTGAATGATTTTGCTTCTGGATCTCGTATACTCGATGCCATAATTAAATTTCATGCAAATAATAAGGCAAAATTGGAAATGTAAAGATGCAAATTAAAGGGAGAGTTTTAAGAAGGTATTTGATGTATAGGGTATAAGAATTTGGTAGAGTTGCAACTTTGACCACATGCTTTGGAACATAGGTCCTGGGAATTGTTTCCGTTAGAAGTTTGATAGATAACGTGAAACAATTAATGCATGTAAGTTGTTCATGTAGCTGTATGAAAATGCTCACAAAAATGATTGAGGTGTCATCCATCATCTGGGAGCTTTAGTTTGTTGTTTCACCAAGGAATCAGACTGGGAGGTTGGTCCAATTTCTAGGAAGTCTTTTTCCATTTGTTACATCCATGTTTACTTTAGGCTTGGCTATGTGCAAAATATTATCAATTTAAAGGTTCATGTATTTCTGTAACTTTTATATTTTGTTCCCATCTCTTCATTATGTATCACTAAACTAGTTTCTTTAGTAGTTTTTGTTAATTTCTTCCCCTGCTGTTAGGTATTTTCCCAGCACTCAATGCTTTCACATATGTTCCTTGAGCATGTAATATCTATTATCAACCAAACTCCAAGTACTAAGGATGACTCTGAGAAAGGAGAATATCCTAGCCATTTTCCAGAAAGTCGGATGGAACTGAATTCCTTTAGGCTTTCATCCATGCTTTGATGGCATTTTTCAGGTGGGTATTATTTTTTCATGATGTTTCTCGTATATAGTATTTTGTTCTTTAGTTGTTTTAATCTCTACTATGCAGGGGTGGTGGTAAGATTAGAAAGAAAGCTATTGGCTAGAACTATTCCTATGTCCTTGCTAAACTAATTATATAATTGGGAAGTTCTCATGGACTAGCTAGTGCTGGTTAGCTTGGGCTGCTACAGTAAGTGCTTTGCTATCATTGTATCTACCCCATTTCATCCGTTACTTGGAATGAGTAATGTTTTTAACCAGAGAATTGGAATTTATGTTTCTCTTTACAGAGCTCTTCTAACAACATTTCAAGCTTTCTATGCATGCGTTAGGGACCTTAAAATGGGTAAGGTACAGGATGATTGGACCACATTTAAATTGGAGCTCTGAATTTGTTACCTCCATTTCATTGGACATGAACTCATTTTATGTAACAGATGTTGGCCAGGGATGGCGAGCATAGGGAGAATGAGAGGTGGATCAATTTATAGGAGATTTAGTGGGAAGCATATTCATAAAGATACCAAAAGAGGTGAACTGGATTCTTTCTTGGATTATTTCTGTTATCTTGTTAAGAGCAACTTGGGAAGTATAATGCTAATACTATTAGTTTTAAAATGGATGGAGTAGAGCTGGTATGAGCAGTTAGCAATCAATATACTAATATAGAAGATCAACAAATTCTTATTTTTCTATGTTATTCCTCTAACTTCTAGAATTTCTCTGTGAATTCTCTAGCTTTTCAAAATGAGTCAATCAAGCCCTTTGTATATTTATTCTCCAGCTTATGTTATTTTTTTATTTAAATCCTTCAACTCAAACTTTAGCAAAGTGGTGAATGAAAATATTGTCAGATTCTTTTTCTAAAGCAGGTTTAGAGATTTTGTTTAGACTAAATTGGTTTTATGTCATGATTAGTTTAGCATTATTTTGAGGCAGCTTAGTGGTGTTGAATTCATTTCTCTCTCTCTCTCTAGACCCTCGAGGTCCTGTTGTCCCAATCTCTATTTGTTGATATCATCCTATTACGCTTAACACTAACTTTTTGTATCTTCTAAGTGAATAATGCATTTGTGGATTCTCTTGTTGAACGAGAGCTGCAGTTTAGAATTGTGCTTGTATGCTATCTTTGCCTTATACATCCACAATGTTATGCAGTGTAATTGTTGAAGCTCTAAAAGTTGACAGTTTGCAGAAGCTGTGTTCATCATTGGAGCCTATCCTTCGCAGAGTGGTATGTATTATGTCTCCTCTCCCAATTTTCTCCTTAAAGCATTCTTGTTTTTGTTTTTTTAAATCCTTTGTGTTAAATAATGAGATGACTAATCACATGGCTCCTCCCTTTGTGCGTAGTTAACATAAGCTTAATAATTACAATTTTTCTTACCCATCAAAGTGCTCCTAACAATCTCCTAGCGCACAGATGGGTTTGCTTATGTCTATCTCAGTTATGATTAGTTATAGCCTAGTCTACATACCCTTGACATTTTATCATCATACAAGTAAAACTTTTCTATGCACCTCCACATTATGGTTTTTGCTCATAAAAGCAAGTAATAAAATTTCTGCACAAGCTGTTTGCTATTGTTTGTTCTTCCATGTGGAGGAAGCAATTTACAGGAACTGTTGTTTAGAGAGGGTTTGTTTTGTGGTTCTTCTTTTAGGAATATCAATGGTTAAGGCATAATTACATTCTCTTGTTATTGATAGGATACCTAAGAGTTGGTAGAATTCCAGAAATTTAGCTAATATTTTCTTAGTGAACTTTGTGAAATGCCTTCTTGGTCTTATGTAAATTCATGGCCCTTGATTCCGACTCTACATTTTTCTAATTGATTCTAACCAGGTTAGTAAGGAAGTTGAACGTGCTTTGGAAAAACTTGGGGCTCCAAGACTTACTGGAAGGTTTGTGTCTATCTGTGGGAAATATAAATACGCTTCTTCCTTCATATTGGGAGTTGTGTGTTATCTTAATATATTTTCATGTATATCAGTTTAAATGATTACCAGGTTTGTAAATATTGGATAATTTCATAATGGTATGAATCTGTTGATTGAGCTGATACAGTCGGCAGATCTTTTCACTTACGGGTTCAGTTGAAGCAGCTAATCATGTTTGCAGACATCAGGACTCATAAAAGTTGGGCATGTGCATATAGTCTTTGTTTATTCCCACAAACAGGATTGTTATGATTATTAATAAAAAAATGAAACATTACAATGAATAATGTAATAATGTTACTAAATATCATATTTAGTCTAAACTTTACTTCTCAAATTTACTAGCTCTAGACTCTTTAAATCAAATCATAGTATATCTTTATTGGTCTAGGATAGCTGTCTTATTCATTGCTTATGAGCTTATTAAGGACTAGCATGAAAAGATAGAGGCTTGAATGTAGTCCATTGGTGTGGGATCATCTTTATAGGATGCCACTGGGTAGTTTATACAATTTTCCTTATCTTTTTTACTACACTTGAGTATTTTCAACTTAGTTGCTGTTGCTGTGTGAAATAAATCATAAATGGATTAGTCATGAAATCTTGGCTTGTTAGATGCATTGAAAATATTAATGCAAGCATCTCCCTATTGATTTATTTTATTAATGAAATCACCTTGTGGCAAAGGAAAGACTGAGTGCATTAGAGCTAGACTTGTTATTAGTTTGCTCTTATCTGCATAGATCTTCCTGTGCAATCACTGTAATTAGAGTTGTAAAATGGATTAGTCATGCAATCTTGGGTTTGTTTGGAACAAAATACCAGAATCTTTCATGAAGAATTCTTTAACAAAAGGGACTAATTTGGATTTCATAATGCCATGAATTCCAAGGTAGCAAAGGCACAACAGTGATTGCAGAAGAGAAGGCAATTTTACAATCCAATGACCTATTCAAGAAGGTAAACTTTACATACCCATTTTTCTTGGGATTTCAAACTTGATTCAAAATTTCAAACCAAAGTTAAAATTTTAAAGCTTGAATCTGTTTAGACTTAATTTGTGAAGGAAAAAAATGTTTTAAATTCTGATTAGTATAATATTAACATGAAACTTAAGTTGAACTTAATTAATATTTATAGTCAACTCCAGCTCAATTAAACTTGTGAGCTAGTGAAATTGAATATTATAAAGTTCAAATTTGATTTGATAAACTACTTAAGTAGCTCAACTAGATTTTTTCCGATTTTCTTGAATTGAATTTGCTACTTAATGGTATTTACAGCTTGCTCAACTAACTCGACTTGTAGAACAACTTGTATCAAGTTTTCACAGTAGTTCAGGTAAGTTATCATGAGTCATTTTTTATTATCTCATTCGTGTTTTTTTAACCATTCAATAATTATATTTATATATTGTGTGACAGCAAATCCAAATGGAAATACTTCTGCAAGTGCATGAGATACTTCATCAAATCCATCACTTGGAGATGATGGTGTCAACAGTGAGGAAGAAAATTAAATACTCAGTTTTTTGTTTTTTGTTTTTTGGTTGAAGCAACCGACATGAATGGGGTCAAATTAATGTGATAAAGTGTGTACATATGCTCATTTTGATGTAATTTGGAGTTTATGCTTATGTTTCTTGTAAGGAGATTAAACCATATTGTTTTGGGTTTTTTTTCCCCTTTAATGCAAGGATGGTCATGGTGATCTTTAATTAATTTTTATGTTATTAGTTTTTATTACATATCGAGCGCATTGTATGCTTCAAAATGTATTAATGATATTTATTCATACATAAATTTCATATGCAGAAGTAATAGTAGGTATCAATTATATTGTGATCAAATAGGTGTATATTGCTAATTGTGCATATGTTACACAATAAACAAATATATATTGCCAAATTAAAACCGATTTGAACATTAATCTCTTCTTAACAACAATAGCCACGTGTAAACGTCACTAAATAAAAATAACAACCACATTTAGAAATTACTATTTTAACAAGAATAGCCACGTGTAAACGTCGCTAAATATGAGATTTGTCACGTTTATAAATCGCCATTGTCGTTCAACAAACATATATAAAGCTTATTCAACTTATGCATGGCTACGGTTAAACATCGCCAATTATGTAATTTACTTACGTTTACACGTTACTAATAAAAATATTTATCCACGTTTAAACGTCGCCAATCACAAGTTTCCCTCCTTTTATATTTAGTGGGATAGATATTAGTCATATTTAGCCACACATAAGTGTGACTAAAACATGATAATAGGCCATGTTTAAACGTGACCTAACAAAGTGTATTTATCTGTCAAACTAACATTAGCGACGTTTCAATTTTTAACGTTACTTATCAAATCTGCGATTGACCTTTTGCGACGTCTATAGGCCACGTGTAAAAAAACGTGACCAAAAATCTTTGGTCACGTTTAATTAATGTTTAGCCACGTTTATTAGACGTAGCCAAAGGCTCATTTTGTTGTAGTATTAATTGATTCATGCATATCACATAGTTACTTTTATCTCATGAGCTACTGTACTAGATGAGACAAGAGTATAGTAGCCGGGTTTGCAGGAGCCATAAATCTGCAAGATAAGCGATTATGAGCCTGAAAGAACTATTTCAAGATGGGCGAGTGGGCGCCTGAAATAAACTACATAAGTTGGATTTTAAAGATGGGTTTTAAAGAGCCTGAAATACCTAACCCTGAATGAAGGGGTAAATCCATTCAAACATATGATTTTTGGTAGATCATATGTATTGTTTGTTTCTTTGCTTGATGCATTCATATGCTTGTTTAATAACTTATTTGAAATTATTGATACGAGTATGTTAATTCATGAATAATGTCACTAAACTAGTTATGCTTATACTCCGATAGACTTTTGCTGTAACTGGACAATACCTTTTATGCCGAGGACTTCATATACTCGAGTAGGATTATGTTTTAGGGAGCTTCTAAAAATCTTTGAAGATCTTAGGCTAAATATCCTTTAATATCTTTTGGTATTAGTATTGTTTCCTTGTGTGAAAGACTAAGTTGATATTATGATTGTTTGGAGAATTATAGGAGAAAACCCCTAAGATGATGTAAAGATTATATTCTCTTAATGTTAAATTGGATGATTATCTACATTTCTTGTACGTTGTATTTACTATCTCGAACTATACATCCCACCGGTGTCTCCTATTATTGTGATGACGCCTTACATAAGTCATTCTTAAGTTTTAATACCGTATGTGGCGGACTGCCACATTTAGGGTACCCTCTGGGGCGTGACAATTTCATAATTTTTCAGTAGCTAGAAATAGTAGATGACGTATTTATACGTGTATTTTTCTTACTACCGGTAAATTATTAGTCGTGTGTTACTATTCATTGTACTTTTCTACTATTCATTACTTTATATCTCTACTTTTTCGTACTACCTATTCTTACTATCTATACATCTATTTTCTTATTTTTTACCTTCCCCATACATCTTATATTACATAATATCTTATACATTACTTACTTTTCTTTATAAAATAAAAATTAAATAATTTCTCTCCCTATTCTACCCATAGCCAGTGCTTCCCCCTTATCCCCTTCTTTCTCTATTTTTCTTTTTCAATTTATTTTATTACACTCAATTTCCCTCCATCTTCGACTATAAATACCCATCTCCCTCCACTTCTTTCACATATTCACTTTTACATAGCAAAACTCTCTCAAAATTTCTTCACAAATCTTCTTTACCAAAAATCCTCTCAATTTTTTCCAACTATCTTTCCCTCTACAAAAACCTTCTTCCACACAACTACCATCTTCTTTCATCAAAACATACACACCTTAGGTAAAAATCTTCTATATTTATTTTTTCCATGTCATGTAACTTAGCATGACCATGATGTTGTTTCTTAAAGCTCATGTGAGTTATAGAAGCAACAACATGTTTATGTTTTGTTCTTGCACATGCCAAGAATTTCGATTATGTTATTTTGTTGATATTATGTTGATATTATTATTATTATACTCCTAATCTAATATTACATATATATTATTAACTATTGTATATTTATATATTCTTAAGCCTAAGTGCTCACTAACTATCACTAACATGCTTATTATTATTTCTCTTACTATACTTTTTCTTTCTTTCTTTTTCTTTTTCTTTTTGGAACTAGTCTATTCTTAGTTCTGGATTGCCTTGATGAAGATAAGCCTCACAATACTTGACTGGGATACTTTGATGAAGCTAAGGTTCCCAATACTTGACCTTATTAATTTGCTTGTTATTGCTTCTATTATCTTTCCTATATTATTATGTGATATTTTAGTCTCTTTCATAATACATTATCATATGCATGCATCATTATAATGATATTGTCTCAAAAAAATAAAGAAGAGATTTTCCTTAAACAAAAATGGAACCAAACTCTTTTTATATAACTTTGTCACAAAAAACATAGGAAAATGATTTTTACAACTTCTTTTCAAACCCACATGAATTTTCTTAAATGATAATTAGAATGATTTTTTTAAAGAAATTAACTAAAAAATAAACACTCTCTTTTCGTGATAAGTAACATGAAGCTTAATAAGTTAATAATTCTTTTATATGCAAATTTTCATAAAAAGCTTAACTTAGGATTTTTCCAACTCCATAATAAAAACCAAGAATTAAACTAATTTTCAAAGTTAAGATAAGAAGATTAACTCACTAGTATTATAAATTCACTTAGAGAAGTAAAAGTTTGCCAACAACCTAAGAAAGTAAGTTTATAAATGATAACCTCATTTTCAATGAAATAGAAGAGCATAAACATGATAAATTCAAAAACAACAGCCATTATCAGCAACTTAAGAAAAATGATTTCCTTAAGTAAAGATTTGGTAAAGAAATTAAAAGACCAAATTTTTAGAAATAAAAATTAATCTTTAAAGAATTTAGGAAGTAAAAATACAAAAGAAAAACATTTATTTATAATTTTCAATCAAGATTATTTAAAAGGAAAACATATATGTAATACAACTCAAATTATTAAAGATTATCAACAACTTAGGAAAAGTTTTGAGAAGTTCATTTTTATTACTAGAGGTAAAATTTATAGATATCCTAAAAGACCAAGTTAAGAAAATTATCTTAGGAAAATTAGAAAATAAAATTTATAAGAAAAATACTTATTCATAATAACTCAAGAATTTATAGTGTTCTTTCAAAATTACTTAAGGAGAACATTTTAAAATCCAAGTTTCCAACACCTTAAGACAAGTAGTTTTATGAAAAATAATAGTTCAGATAACACCATTAAAATTTTGCATACAATATGAGTTTATATATATATTTAAAGGATTTTCAATCATATGAATATTTATATTTTTGCTAAAGGATTTTTAGATAAAGAAAAGTTTGGAAAAATTTGTTTCAAGGACTGAGATTTTCTTAAGAATCTGTACTGACCTGTTTGTGACCTAAAAGGATTTTTTTATCAAAAAAATAACCTTGGAATTAGATAGATCTTTTCAAGTAGGTAGAAAAGTATATAATATATGAAATTTCGAGTTAAAATAAGCAAGTTATTGCCATTTTTAAGTTGGAATTTCCCTATATACGATTTTTGATGGTCTTAGTAAAATAGAATTAGCAAGTTTAAATAAAACTTCCAAGAAATACTTATTTGGATATTTCTCTTACATAGGTGATGTGGAGATCGAGTTCCAGTACCCCGAAGATTACTTTGACTAAAAGTTTCCACTCAAATGGCCGAGTGAGTTGATTTCTTATATTTTTGCACTTATGCTTTTGGTTGTAAAATTAGTGGCATTAGACTTAGGAGAAGATAAAATGGAAAAGTGCATGTGCTTTACATATAGGGTTGAAATTATGTTTAAGTATATTGAGGTAGAAATTGTTCATAATGAGTGTTTGATCTAGTATAGGAATGATTGTCAGCAAATTCTATGATCACCCGTAAAATATTTAATCATGCCATGAGTATTTAATTAAATTGATTCATGCATATCATTGGGTGAGTTCATTACATTTATTACTATACCCTTGGTGGGACAAAGGCATAGTAAGGTGGTTCGTAGAGCTCGTAATATCTATAAAATGGCGAATAGACGCCTGAATTAAATTGCGGTGCATAAACACCTAAAAGAAATTATGTTTTACTGTTGGGTAGTGGCTTTAATGAAAAATATAAAAGATTGGATTATGTTTTTACAGCTGGGTAGTGACTTGAATGAAACTACAAAGGAACTATAATTATGAAAATTGGTCTATTCAGCCTGGAACCCCTAACCCTGAATGGAGGGGTAAATTCATTCATATGATTCCCAAAAAATCATATGTATTGTATGCTTGCGTGCTTGTGCATCTTATATGGTTATCTAATTCAACTTGTTTTGATTTGGTTTTTGGGTGTCTAATTGTGGAAATAATTCTCACTAAGCGTGTAGCTTATACACTCTTAGATATCTTTTGCAGCTCTCGTACCTTTGGTTGGAATCCAGGGGATATTTTACCAAGGTAATGCCTCTTTGAGCTAAGAGCTTTTGGATAGAAGTTACAAGTTACAAGTAGATGTAGACTTCCAAGTGAATGTAATTGTTTACAATATGAACTTTGTTGGACTTTGTTATTTTGATAGGGGAATGCCCCTTAATGGTTGTAAGACTCTTTATACATTTATTGAACCTTGGTAGTATTGTTATGATATACCTCCTTAATTGCTATTATGAATAACTACTTAAACAGCTTATTTCCAAAGTTCAGTCCTCTACATTTGTGAATGTAAGCCTTACACCCGATATCAAGATTTTTGGGATGAATAAGGTTGTCATACTTAAGTTTTAATATTGAGTTGGCGTGCTGTCACGTTTAGGGTACCCTTTGGGATGCGACAGTTTCTCATTAAGAAACTTTAAATAATGAGGGAAAAACTTTTCTTTTTAGGACTTTAATTTACTTCTATTGGGACATTGCCTTTCAACTTTGGGCAAATAGTCCTTAAACTTGAGGCAGATACCTTCTAAATAGGGGTAAACGATTTTCTATGCCCTGTGGGTGATTTTTCAATCTAGAGATAATTATCTCGTTCTAAATTGTCTAGTCCAAAAGGACTTCCTTGCACTCTCTTAGGCTTATTTTCACACATTTGACTCAGATTCTAAAAATTATGTTCCAACATGTAAGTGATACATAATGGTCAATCTATTAGGTCTTTTTTTGGATCGTAACATGGGCTTTTGGATTTTGGTTTCAATTGAAATGGATATTTTACAAAGGCTTTTCTAAAATTTATCTTCAATACTCCCCGAGTTTACAAGTCAAGAACCCTTGAGGAAAATCGATAATGCGCTTATCCTTAGTTTCAAGAGTATTAATAAATCAAGTCCTATGATCTGAAAAGCCTATAAAAGGGTGGTATCGTGGGTGGGTCTGTGATATAAATATGTTGTAGACCTTGGCTATTGATTTTTGATAGGTTTTGGTGGTTTTAAGCTTTAAGCATGTGCCTCCAATCCTTAGGCATGATCACCTTGTTTGAATATTCTCCATTTTTCTTTTCTTTTCTCTCTCTCTTTTTTTTCCAATTTGGTTTTAGTTCTAATCCCATTTGCTTTCTCCATTTTTGTTCTTTTTTCCTTCTTTTTTTGTTTTTTTTGAATTCAAGATGATTTGTGTTTCTTGAACTTTCATTTAATGGCTTAAAACTTAAAGTGTATGGGTTGTATATGGTTTTGAAATAAAGTCTCTTCTTCCTTTCAAGGAAATGAATTATCCATATCAAATGATTGCTCTTGAATTGATACAACTAGGGTAAACACACATTAGATAATCCTTTTTTCTCCTTATTAATAACCCTAACCTCTAAGTTACCCCATTGTGGGGTGGTTCTTGACAAGGTTTACTTTTAAAATACTTCTGAATAGGCTTAACTGTGTTGACAAGGGATAAGTGTGTTTAGGATATTGAGATGAATGCATAATGTTATTTTGACCCAAGTATCAAATTCAAGGTGGACCTCTTTTAAAGAATGAGTCCATTTCCTCCCTTTAATGTCACTTTGCTCTCGAATGTTCAGGATTCGTTTTGCCTTTTATCATTATAGACTTTTTTCATGAGATATTTTTCTTGGTTATCAATCATCCATTCTCTTAGTTTACCTCAAGCTCATTCACTAAATGTCCATTTTACATTGGGTTTATATTTTAGAAATATAACCTGACAAATGCCCCTAAATGACTTATCAAGTCCTTTTGGGTGTCTCCTATTTCTAATCTCTTTTCATTTGTAGTTCACCTTTAGCCAAAAGTGAGTGATCATTGGTCTCAAAATTTAAAGAATCATTGATTGTTAGCAAATTTCTTTTTGAAAAAAAAAATCATTTTTTTGAAAAATCTTTGTTTTTTTTTAATTTATTAGAAAACTATATACTAGAAATAACTAAATATTAATTAATGAAAGGATAATGGATATTTACAAAGAAGTATTTGGAAACCGCATTTTACAATAATTGTTTATAGCCTAAAGTGGAAAATTTTTTTTTTTCCTTTGAAAATTTCAAACCAAATCTATTTTATAAATTAGCATTTTGTTTTCTTTTTCAAAGTAATTTGTAAAGAGTAATGATGAATTTTTTTCCCTTAAATGAAGACTGAAATTTATAGAATAATAGACTTAAGTTTAAAGGAATGGAACATCTATGACAAAGAGTGATTGTAATTGAAAAGAACTTAAAACTATCTAAAAGAGGAATTAATTTAACGAATGATCGAATTATGTACAAATTACAGATATTTACAAGTCTATTATACATTTTTTAACAACTTTTATATACAAGTTTTGTACTTACTTTATTATGATCTATATAATCTAAAGAGTATTTGCAAGTTTAGTTTTTTTTTTTTGAGAATTTATTTATTTACAAAAAATGGAAAAAAAAAGATTAATGAAAATTATATTATATATAATTTTTATATCACAATGACATATATTATTTTACATAAGTAAGAAAAAAAATCTTTTATCTTTTTTTTTTGTTATTCATGACAATCTACAAGTTTAGCATTCTATTTTTTTTTCATTTTTTGAACTATATACAAATGATTATAATACTAACAACAAGCTATTATTTATAAAGTACAATAAATTATTCACATTACATATTATACATACAATTCACATGGATGCAGATGTAGGGATTGACAACTAATTAATAATGAGGCAATTTTGAGATTTTCGTTTCAATTACAACCTCATTTTGAAATAAATGAGATAAATAATTTTCAAGGGGAGGATTTTAAAAGGATTTGAAACTGTAACTCGTTAAGGTATGCCCCATTATTTTTTGATTGACAACCCTTGTTCATGAATGTAATTTAGTGGGTTTTAGAGGTTTCCCGGTTTAGTAGATTGCGAATCAATACTAAATTGGAGTGGGAGATCATTTCATGAACTAGAGGGTGGAAAAGCCATAGCCCTCAGATCTTATTAGCGACCTCCTTACTTAGGGGCCTAATACGGCTTGGTTTTGATCGTATCTAGCACACATTTTTTAAAATCCCCCCTAATAGATCTTTTGTACCCCATTTTAGGCTATTTACAAGGGGCATATCTGTATCACTTAGAAAAAATATTAGTACATACTATTTACAAATAAATATTACACAAATGTATAAAAATTGAGAATTAAAAAGATAATATTTAATTTAAGAATTTTTAGGTGGCTAGGCCCCTTAAAAAATGGGAGTCCCTAGTGGAGTCGCCAAGCTGTCGAGCTTGGATTTTTCCTTTCTGATTCAATTTCTTTAATCTGATTCATATTAAATCATAACCTATTTAACACGAACCATCGATTAATAACTAAAGGAAACTTCTAAAATTTAAAACAAATTTGGAGTCGCCACCCAACTAAAGTTGGGAAAAAATAAATTAGAACTAATGGGTAGGTTAGTCCTAATTTTGCTACTGGTCTGCAATAAAATTAATTTTCAAAATGAACTAGAGATATTAGGTTCGAGGGCTATCCTATTAAAACCATTTGGTTGCCACCTTAATTCTTAATTTAAAATTTATCTCTTTTTATGTTCAAAATAAACTTGCTAATGTTAAAAATTTTTACAAACTGTAGTATTTACAAGTTATTATTATGATTAAAAAAATTAAAAAAATTTAGTGTTCACATTAATATTGACAAATAAATGCAAATAACATGGATATTTACAATGTAAAAAGAAGATTTTTTTTTATTTATTATGTCACCCCAAAGGTGCCTACATATTCTTTAATTGATATCAGATAACACGTAGTTCCTTTTAAGAAAACTTTAGCGTGTTTGTTATTCTTAATTTTTTGAAATCCTTTTACTTTAAATTTATTAATTTTTTATGATTTTTGACAAAAAATTATTTTTTGTGATTTTAATTCTATAAAGCTAGCAATTTCATTTTTTTTTAATTTCTCTAGGTGCCAAAAATACTACTATTATCTTTCATATATTATTATTATTTATTATTATTATTATTATTTCTTTTTTTACATTTTATTTTTTTTTTACACAATCTATAAAGATGCTACTTAAATAAATTGTATCTACTTTATTAAGCATATGTCTTTTCTTTTCTTTTTCCCTCTTTTATTATCTACATATATTTAATCTATTTTCTCTTTTGTTCTTTTTATTATTTTTTATTATATTAAGTAAATAAAATAAAGAAATTAAAAAAATCAATAACTTGCTTGTGGAATCACGAACATGGAGTGAGCCGAATGGTGCAGGGAGTTCGAAAACTTGAATTGCGGCTTCGGATCTCAATGTCCTTCGAGCTTTCTTGAACCTGTATCGTGGATTGCGAGCACGAAGGGCACCAAGCTCCGTATTGGTTGTTGACTCGATGCAATAATGATCAAGTTGGATGCCGGACTTTGGTTCGGATTAAGAAACAACACCGACGAAATTAAAAATAGCTACTTCGGTGGCTGTTGGAACAGGACAATATGTCGGGCATGCCTAATTGGAGGCACTAAACATCGCGGCGCTGCCTATTTGAGCAAAGAAGCCACCAAACTGCTTGCTTTTGAACGAACATGAGCAGTCGGCAATGGTGGTCGGTGAGGGAGATGCTTTTGTGGTGGACTCTGACAACCCAAAATTTTAAAATTGAAGAACCTTTCTTTGGTACCCTAACTCTCAAGAATTTCTTTGATTCTTTTTTGACTGAATTTTCTTCTATTGTTGTTTTTCTTCTGCGTTTCTCTTTTTCTTCTCTTGTTCTTGTCGTTTTGTTATTTATATATGCTAGATATTTATATGTTTAATATGCTCACCTACCTCCTTATCTACCATTCATCTACGGCTCACCTACTGATCGTTGATATATGCACATACCTCATCTGACAGCACACTGACATATGTACTTACCTCAGCTGACTAATGAGAGTGTGAAAAAAAAAAAAAGTAGAAAAAGGGTAATTTGCACCATCGTTGAATCAAACCCAGGTCTTCCTTACACATGTTAATGACTTATCCATACAGGCTGTTAGTCTGTACTTTATTCTAGTTTGCACAAAAATTGTATTTAAGGTTTTAAAAATAGGCATAATTAAATGACCAATTTACATGGGTTATTTAATTGGATAAAGAAAAAAACTTATAATTAAAATTATTACTATATCAAGCCCATAAAAACTTTCTTCTTTTTTTTTCCTTTTTTTTTTTTAAATTTGTGGGCTTAATTTAATATTAACTTTTATTATAAATTAAAGTGCTAAATAGACAAAAATGAAGTGTCTACGTCGTGTATTGAGTTTTACTAGGTGAATGGATCGATAGACCAGTTACATATAATTAGATTATAAAAATTATTTTAAGGAATAGAAACCACACATGGCTTAGGATATTATTTCACACAAGCAATAGAGGCATTACAATTTAGGTAAATTTTTCTTGCACGTAAATCGTGATGGATGTACTCTACTATCTATAGATGTAGGGTTCTTATTGATAGTAGTCGCGCACGCGTCATATGGATCTCATGTTTAGTACGTAACTTCAGAGTACAATTGAGGAGATGACACTTGATGACGGGATGGCTTGAAGAGTATGGCTAAGAGAAGAAACAAACAGTTTTAGTGTCTTGAATGCACAAGTGACAGATAAGGGAGCTTGAGTAAGCTTCACGCATCAACTTTATAGTTCTTGAGCAATTGGAGTGATGATCACTTGAGTTGCCTTGTCTAATCTTTCTAAACAGAGCTTGCTTCCTCTATAGAATGTTGTGTGTCTTCTCTCTCTAAAAGTTGGAGATGGGGAGGAGTAATTAAGTATTTATAGACACTTGACACAGATGACAACCGTTAGATCATTTTAGTGATTAACGAATGAGATTGAATTTCTCATAAGCCAAGGCCAAAAGTTATCTCCTATGTACATGAGTCTATTTGAGAAAGGTTGGATGCGACAAACCGGTCTAATAATCCATGTTCTAAACCCACCAAACCCAATCTCCTCAAGTCATCCCAATAATTGATTTGGACTAGCTGGGGTCGAGCCCCGTCATCCAACCCTCGAGTCAAGCTTAAATAAATAAATAATATTTATATTTTGGCCCATCTACTCTACTATGCAATGTCTTTTAGCCATAGTTGATTTGGATGGGAACATCAATATGATGATTTACAACAACTTCAGTGGTTGTGATAGAGGAATTTCACTTTTATAATTAGCAATGAAAATAAGGCATGCAAGAATATTGTATTGCAAAAACCAATTTTTCCGAATTCATTTTTGTAATATTTCTAGAATTTAAAGCAAGCCCTAAGACTTTCAATATTTGCTTTCTTTCATGAAAAATTAGACAAGATAATTTAGGTTAAGTTTCATTCTTAGTATTTGAACTTTTTAGCTTATGATAGAAATATACCTAAAAAGAATTTTTGTAACAAAAAAATACATTAACTTTTAAAATTTTTTAACTAAAATACCTTTGGGACGGAATCCATCAATTTTTTTATTAAAATGCTGACATAGCAAACGGACTTGAATAACAAATTATTCTCTCTATTTTAATTGGAAAAGTAAGTTTCATTCACGATATTTAAATTTTCTGGTTTGTAACAGTATAGTACCTAAAAACAATTTTGTACCATGAAGATACTTGAACTTTTTGAAAGTTTTATGCACGGTACCTTTGGCTTGGATCCAGTCATCTCTCAGGCAATTTGCTGACATGGAACCAAAACTTAATTTTAAAAAAAAAGATCTCTCTCTATCATAGTTGACATTTTTTATTTATTTATTTTTTACTCTCTCTTATATGAAACTGAAACTTTATTATTTTAATTATCGAATCCATCTAATTTGAGTAAGTTTAGTTATTAGAGTAAATTTTTTCTTTTTATTTTTTTAGATATTGTAATGTTATCTAATAATTACAATCTAAATATCAAAAGACAAAAATATAAAAGAAGAATAAGAAGAAGAAAAAGAAAAAGGAGGAGATCATATAGAGAGAGGAAGAGAGATGAAAGAGAGGAAAGAAAGTAAAAGAATAATTTATTAATGAGATTTTGAGATCTTAAAGTTTTTATTTTTGGATACGAAGAAGAAAAAGAAGAAGTGTAGGAAAGAGAGAGGAGAGTGTAAAAAAAAATGCTGACTGCAAATAAAATTTTGGTTCAACATCAATGAATTACCTAAGAAATGCCAAATTCCAACCAAAAGTACATGTGTAAAACTTTTAAAAAGTTAAGAATACCATCATTGTACAAAAAATTTTTGAATACTACACTGTTACAAATCAGAAAGTTTACGTACCATGAATAAAACTTACTTTGCCAATTAAATTAGATAAAATAATTTTTTATTTAGGTCCACTTGTAATGGTAAAATTGAAAAATTCCATTTGGAAGTATTTTATGTGAAACTTTTTAAAAGTTTGCATTTTCGTGTTACAAAATTTTTTAGGTATATTTTTGTTACAAACTAAAAAGTTCAAGCACCGTCAATGAAACTTACCCAGATAATTTAAATATGTAATAAAAAAATGACGACACATTTTACTAGGAATTACGAACTATTTCCTAGAAGTAGTTCGATGTGATGATGTTAAATGCATTGCGCACTCTTCGAAGGTATTAACATCAGCGATCACAAGCTTTCTTGACTATCATATGGAGAAAAAACCCAAAGAAAAACTGGATTCTCTAGGAACTAGCTCGCAGGAGCAAATTGGAGCAGCTTTTCTGCTTGGTCTGGGAAAAATGTGATGAAAAGATAAGCACCTGGTCAATCGAACAACAAGGGTGCAAATTAATAACGACCGAACCAAGTGGCATGGCAAATGGATCCAAAAATTAGATAAAGGTATAAAGAACTCACAGATGAGTACAGTTCCTAGAACTGCAGAGATCTTGCCTTGAATGGTGACTAAACCAGCTTTGCCAGCATTTTGCAATTCCGTCGAGCCAACAGAATCAAATGTTCCTGAATGTTTAAGACTTTATTAGTATGATGCAGATGGCAGATGGTAAATATTAGAAAGTAGTTCACAAACCTGGTTTTACAGATTGAAGTCCTGAAGTGATGCATACAATGTTTTGGAATCCAGCTTGTTCTAACTCGTTGGCAGCAGCAGTAGACCTACGCATTAGAATAACATCCTGTTAATTGACCTTTATCCGTTGGTCTTTGTTGTGTTGGGTAATTTTTGGATAGTTACAGTCATTTTCCTCTTTCGAATGTGGTAGCATATAATTACTCCATCATTATATCGGGCAATGATAGGCTGCCATAAATTTGCCCAATTGTGTGGTTAGGCATGTTATAAAGTTACAGACGAAGGCTTCCTGCACTTGCGCTCAATCAAAAGGCACATAATGTGCCAAGATTAAAAGATGATACTTGGAAAAACTGTACATTCTTCTCTGATAGTTAATTAATTTTAGATGATTGAACTGCAAATAATTGATTTGGCCAAGGGAAAAAAAGCACATAATTGGAGATTGGGAGTGCTATTCCAATGCCACTCTGATTAGTTCATCTACTCTGGCCTTAACATTGTATGCAGGATATCATTGCCATCAATGAAGGGGAAATAAACTAAGGTCCCCAAGTTGGGGTTGGGGGGTGGGGGGTGAGAATAGCAGACTTCATTGCCTGTAGAATGAGATGCAACTTCGAAAGATTTTATGACATAGGAAACCAGGAATTATGATTCAGTTTTTCCATGTATGCACACAGATATCATACCAGTTGAAAAGTCAAGAGAAATTATTAAAGCTCTCAATTCATGGTAAGAGGAAAATTGGCATGACTTGAAACATGTTCAGGGATTTGAAAAAATATGTAGATGTATGGACTCGATTAGGTTAGTCACGAGCATACTGCATGAGTATTATGCTACACGTGACCAAAGAGGAGTGACACACACTGACATTTCAAGGATAATCAAGACAGAAGTAAAATAAGGAGAAGGAGTAGGCAACTTCAATGTCTCAAATGTACTTATGACAGGTGGAGGAGCTATCAAGCATTATACCCCATCTCTCTCTTGATCACTCTTGATGTGCCATCGTGTATCACTCCTTACAAGCCATATGTAAAGTAATACTCATGCAACATAGACGTGAATACTTTGATTGAATCCAAAGGTCTACATTTTTGGCGACTCCACTAGGAAGGCGAGGAAATTAATACAGTTACGATGATACCTCGAAAAAGAAGGAAAGCTAATTTAGAGACAGCACGAATCAAGATGTTAGCAACCCTAACCCCAATCTGATTAATCCAAACATGCCAACACTAGAAGATTTAACCCTAAGGCCAACACCAGTCTTATTGCTGATGCACAAGGTGTCATGCGTGACCATGCACAAATAATGCATGTCACACAGGAAGGTAGTGAACAATGGCACGAACAATGAAGGAGAACACAGAACACTAAAGCCCATTCACAATATGCATAAGAAATAGATCTGGTGGACCAGCAATAGTTTGATGTATATGCTGAGAAATATATGAATGATTGAAAACTAACCTTAATCCTTCTTGACAGACCAGCAATAATTTACTTTCGGGTGAAAACTGGCTCTTTACAGATTGCACAAATTCGGGATTCATTTTAGTGAATGGCAACCCGAAAAAGAGCCCTGCAAAATTGTTGTGCATTTGCCTCTTTATAATTGTCCCTGTGAACAAGAAGTTTATCCATCAGCAGTGTTAAAACTGGAATATAGACCATAGTATTTTGCAAAAAGAGGGCATATATACCAGAAATCTAAAAGAATCAAGACAAGATAATGAGTATTAGAAAAGGCGACTGGAAAGGAAGAAAGTATACCAAAATCGTTGTCTTTGTTTTCAACGAAAAGAGGTATATGGTAACACGATTTGATGCGAGCTCGGTCATATTGAGTTTTATCCCGAACATCCACGACAGCATACCCTTCAACAGCTATAAGATTCTTTGCTTCTTCTGCATTCACAAAGTTTATTTCTGCTCTTATTCCTAGATTTTTCCTCTTAAAAGGTTTCCCTGTCCTATGAGTGCTGGAGACCAACCATGATCTCTGGTAGTTGCTGAAAAAAAATTAAATTCCTTTGCCTCATGTCCACTAAACCTTGTTTTTCTTTAGCTACTGCAGAATGAATGTAATTGATAGCTACTTTATGCCACTAAATGCTACCTTATTCCTTTATTGCAAAAAGAGCGAAATGATGCAAAGCAGATTGTCACAGACAAATCTTTTGCTAAGGTATGCGGCTGAAAGGATGTCATGCTTTGTGGCAATGAAATCCAAGGCAGTGGAATTATTCTATTTTATCTATTTTTTTCCTTTCAAATAAGGAAACCGTAGCTCTCCCTCAGAATTATGATTAAGCGGCATTCTTTTCCCTCTAAACTTAACAATGTGCTCTATCATCCTCCACAAAATGTTCACCAATGAATGCTTTTTTTGCTATGTTTCATCCTCGGTAAAAGAAAAATTTAAAAAAAAAAGGAAAGGAAGAGAAAAAGTTTGTGAGAGATTGGTTAAAAGGAAGGAAAAAGAAACAATTGTTCCAATGAAGGACCCCAAAGGTGAATTTGGTCACAACAGTGATCCACAATGGGAAGTATTTTTATCCCTAAATGCTGTCCTGTCCAATCACATGCTACTACATATGAAGAATCATTAATGTCTATGTAAGTTTTATCTCTTGGGGCGGACAACGACAGGATATTATTTTGGATAGGAAAACTTTCTCCAAACCCACCCAATATCCCATCCTCAACCTTTATGCATCCTTTTTTTTTATTTCAATCTTTTTTCCACCCCATATGAAGCATGGAGGAGGAGATAGAAGTTGTCAAAACCACCTGGCTGTGGGCGGCTACCCTTCTAGTTACCGAATAACATAAGTTAGTCATAGATAATCTAGTATGATACCATGAGTAAGAAGAATGATATTAACATGAAGATAACAGAATCTGATCAACGTTGCAATGAGGAGATGTAGACCCCATATGAAAAAACCAAACTATGTTTTACTACTACCCTCAAATTATCTAGAGGACCAGACTATGGATCTTGAAAATAAGAAGGCAATATGAAAGTGGAAGCCGGAATTACATGTGATGTTGAAGTGAAAACTAACCTTCTCAAAGATAAAATTGAGCAACAGCTTCCAGTTGCTGCCATTTTCCGAGGATGTCCGTCTAGGCTTGCTCTCTCTCTCTCTCTCTCTCTCTCTCTCTCAAGAAGTGGTAACACATAGCCAGAACTCAGAAGTGGAAGTGGCCCCATGCAATTCAATAGAAGCAATGGGTGTTTGCCACGTGGAACTTATTTTTAGGATATATTTCTCGAATCTTTTAGAGGCACCCATGCAAGACGGCCCTCATCTTCATTCAGAAATTTAGGCTGGGCAATAATCAGTTTGGTGTTATTTGTTTAATAATTGGATGTATTTTTTAAATAAAAATTATATTTTGTAGAAAATGGTAATTTATTTATTTAATAAAAAGGGATGAAAATATTTTTTTTATTATATTTCACATTATACGATGAAACAAATATTATATGATATTTTGTAAATAAACAAGGAAAAAGCTATTCTAATTTGTAAAAAGCTGTTTTACAAAAGCAACATCAAGATTTAACGATATAATTTCAAATAAATGAGGTAATTTTTTCCACACTATGTTTTAATTGAAGATGATGTAAATTAATACAACCCCGCATTATAACATAATTATTGAGTTAAAAATACTTATTGATAAAAATAATATTTTTTTATAAAATGTTATCATATTTAATATAGATTACACGCAAATGCAAAATTTTACACAAAGTAAAATAATAAAAAGAAATAGTTTATTTGGATAATAAGTTGAATTTTTTAAGTAAATTTAAAAATTATCATTTTTTTTCTGCCAAAAAACCCACTTCTTAAAGTAGTGGATTTCTTAAGCCAATATGACCAAATTAAAGTTGATGTGATTGATTGGTAATTAAATCTTAAAAAAAAGGTGTAATGAGGTTGTAAGCTTCGTTTTCTTAGCAACCTGAATTTGGTTTCGGGAATTGGAATTGGAAATCGAAACCCTAAAAGAATACCCTTAGACCAATTGGACCTGGAAGCCCTATTTCTAGCAATCCCAAGAACGAAACGTCGAAACAATAAAAATAGGTTAGCTTTAGAATATAGCCCTAAATAATTTATCAAAACATAAAAGGTCAGAATTTGGATCAATTTATTCCTTTCGGACCCTATCGGAATCTATTCTCGAAAATCGGTCCCCAGGACTTGGAAATAGAAAAATAATATATAGGACTCGTTAGAACCGAAATTTAATAAAGAATTCAAAAATATAATTATAATAATTTTTCGATTTATAAAAATTACAGTTATAACATTTTTATCGTGTTTTTATTACTACCGATAATTTAATTATTTAATCAACTTTTTCTTTTTTTTCACACTATTCATTAAGTACAACCACCCATACCCTATTCTTACATCCTTACAACCTATTCTTATATTCTCACGTCATCTTCCTTACATTTTCTTTTCCAATATAACTTTTAGCACTTAAAGTTACATATTAAAATTGAATTTTATTACACAAACAAATTCAAATCTCTCTCTCCCTTCTTACATGAAACAATGCCCCCCTCCCTTGATCCCTCTCTCATTTGTTTGATTTTTTTTTTCAATTAATTATTCATACAAAACCCTAATTTCTTTTCCTATATAAACTCTCTTTTACCTTTCACTTTTTCACTTTCTTTTTTTTTTTTTTCAAAAGACCAAACTTTGGAAAGAAAATTTCTCTCCCTCTCCTCCTCTCTTGTGCCATGACTCCTCTCCCTCACACACACACATACACATAAATTTTCTTAAAGTCTTCTTACTCTACACATCTAAATAGATAATAGATCTTGACCCTACCACATTAAGACATGTAATGGTAAGATCATACATGTGTGGTGCCACTAAAATCCCCATAGCTTTATGCTAAGGATGTGGGAAATACTTAACATGAAATCCTTGCCATCACAATGTTGTGGATCTTGATTAAAGTTTTCCTACTATTATTTTGCTATATTATTGTTAAAGGTTGATCTTATAGATATTTTGTACATAAACTCTTTCTTTAAACTCATTTACATATTGGTTATGTTACATTTGCCTCCATGACATGAGTAATATAGTAGATCTATGTTTAGAGTACTTAAATATCATAGTTACTTGTCTTACATACATTAAAGATTTGCAATATGATAGTCTTAGTAAAAATGTTGCCAAAACTCAAGATCTATTTTGTTTCTATCAAAAAGTAATTTTTGAAATTCGGATGTTGAGAAAGAACCATTTAGAAAACCTATGTTCTAACTCCAAAATGAAGACATTATATGTAAAATATAGGGCTTAGGTGATAGGTATCATAAATGAGTGATTTTTATAAGATGAGCTTAGTTGTACTAAGAGTAATTTTCAAAATGAGAAAATGATTACAAAAGTTAAGTTAGAGCTATGCCTCAACACCACAAAAAATTTGAAATTCATAACTAGGGTGAAATGCCAAGAAAACACTTATTTTCCAACCTAAAACAAGAGTTTTATTAAGAAATGGAAGCCTTAGGGAGTAGGTTTGATTATGATTAATCTCAAAAAGATTAAATGAGTTTTTCACAAGAAATAATCTCAAAAACAAGTTCTCAAAATTCGGATCTAAAAATGACCTCCATTTAAACATCTATTTCCAAATATCAAAATGATAATTTTAGTAGAAAAATAGAAGCCTTAGGGAATAGATGTAATAAAGACTTGATTTTGATAGGAGTAAATGTGTTTTATCAAAGCATAGACCTAAAACAAAGGAAAGGTTTCCAAACTTGGATAAAATAATATTTCCATTCCCTAAAATTTTGTAAAATTCGTCACTAGGCAAAACCACATTTAAACATCTGTTTTCCAACCTTTAAATGAAGAATTTTATTAAGATAATTAAGGTATTAGGTATATAGGTCATTAAGACTTTATCCTAGTAAAAATATGGATGATTTTCAAAGAGATAAAGCTAGTTTTCCCAACCAAGTGTTCTTGAAATTGTTGCAAAATAAAAGTTTTCCAAAAATTCTTTTTAATAAAAAATCATTAGGGATTTACATGTAGATAGCTCATATCAATTCATTCATGATAATAACTTGTAGATATTGCATGCACATATAAAATACTTGGTAGAAATAATATAAGTTTCACAAAACAATTTCGGAAATGCAAGTTTTAGTTACTGATCAGATCTGATCCGAGCATTCCAAGACCTAAACATTTTCAAAACTTAAGAATAACGTCATAAATAGATAGATCTTTCGAAGCAAATAGAAATCGATAGCTTATTTGCGAAATTTCGAGTTAAAATGAACAAGTTATGACTGTTTTAAGTTGGAATTTCCATCTACTACGAAAATTACGAACTCAAGAGTTTTATTTAATAAGCTGGAATTAGTTATGGTATGAAATACACATTTGGGTATTTCTTTCGTTTATGTGATTTTGAATCAGGGGAAACATTCTTGTTTTTGGATCACTACCATTAGAGACCGGTGTCCATGACCGAGTGAGTTCACTATCCTTAAATTACATGCTCTTGATTGTGCTTGTAATATTAGTGGCATTAGAATTAGGACAAGATGAAATTGAAAGGTGCATGTGAGTTCTGTTTGATTGAATTGATGATAAGAATATCAAAATGGGAGTTGTTATAAATCTTTGTATGATTTAGTATAGTATTGAAGTGTCTGAAATATCTGTGATCGCCTATAATTCGCTTAAATAATATGCCATGATCTTATAATTAAATTGATCATGCATACCATATGTTGAGTCACATTACATTTGTTATTATACCTTTGTGGGAAGAAGGCATACTAGCTAGGCAACGAGGGGGCTTGAAAACTTGAATGTTAGCATGAATGGCCTAAATTAAAATGGAAGTGGTATAGGCACTTGAATCAATTACAAAATTAGTGGGTGGGTGGTGCAAACCCTTAATTTTTAAGGTAATATCAAGTTCAAACCCTAAATCGGAAAGTCAACCAGAGACCTTAAGTCAACAAATTCCCAGGAAACCTTAGTAGTTTAGATCCGACAACCCCGCATTCCTAAACCAAGGAGTCGAAATACAAGTGAAGAGTGTAGCTTGGTTTGTATAATATTAGGGTGCTTAAAAGATCAGATTAGTGAATTTTCGACTTATTTTGAATCCGACGGATACAAACTTTAAAAAGGTGTCTCGAGGCTCGAGACATTAAATATATATGATATTAATACCGTTAGACTCGTAATTCTATAAGATTTCCAAATATATCAGTTATATAATTTTTTGGGTTATAAAAGTTACAGTTATAACCTTTTTATCGTAATTTCATTACTACCGGTACTTTAAATGTCTAATCTACTTTTTGATTTCTTTTACACTATTCATCAAGTACAACTATTCATAACGTATTTCTTACATCCTTACAACCTATTCCAACAAGTCCATCGTTTTCCTTCTAATTTACTTTTCCAATACAACTTTTACTACTTAATTTACTCATTTAATTTTGAAACTTACACAACACATATCTCTCTCTCCTCTTGTAGAACCGGCGCTCCCTCCCTCTTTCCTGTCACAATTTGTTTTATTTGATTTTTTTATTACACAAACCATAATCCACTTTCCTATATATACCACATTTTACCAACTTTATTTCACTTCTCCACTTTTCACTAAACCAAACTCTTGCAAAATTTTGCTTTCTCTTCTCTCTCTCTTGCAGCCGTGACACACACACACACACTCTCACAACTTTTTTTTTTCCTTCAAGATCTTGCTATCTATACCTTATTATCTTAAAAACATGTAATGATAAGATCATTCATGTGTGATTCCACTTAAAAATTTGCGTGAGTTTTAAGCTAGGGATGTGGAAATACTTGAACGTGAGATCTTTGCCATCACAATGTTATAGATCTTGTTATTTGAGTTATTTTGCTATTACTTGTTTTATTATCAAGTTATGTTTTTATTATTAATGATTTGTGCATTTATTCATCATCTAATCATATTCACATAATCATCATAATGTTCATGTATTTATGACTAGTATAGTAAACTAGATCTAGTTGTGTTGAGTTCATAAATGCATTAGGATTTTGTTTTATGATCATAAATTACTTGTAATAGCATGATGATAGTAGGAAAATATTACAAAGCTCAAGATTTACTTTAGTTTCAACAAAATTGATTTTTGAAAATTCGGATAAAAAAGGAACCCTATTTAGCAAAGCTATTTTTCAACTTCAAAATGTGTATTTGACATTAAAAATGAAGAACTTAGGGAATAGATATCATAAATGAGTGATTTTGATGAGAAAAGCTTAGATCTACTAAGGCATATTTCCAAAATAAGGAAAAATTTACAAAAATTATGTATCAATCCCAATAACAAGTTTTAAAATTCGTAATAAGGGAAGCTTGAAGTGTAAATACTCATTTTTCAACTCCAAAACAAGATTTTTATTAAAGAAATGGAAGCCTTAAGAAGTAAGTTTGATTAGGAAATGGTTTTTGAAAGACTAAGTGAGTTTTACAAAGAAAACAATTTTAAATGAAACTTTCAAAATTCAGATTTGAAAATGGTCACTTTTTAAACACCTATTTCCAAATGCTAAAATGATGATTTTCATTAAAAAATAGAAGTCTTATGAGATACATGTAATAAAGACCTAATTTTGACAAGAATAAGAGGTTTATCAAAGTATAATCCTAAAACAAGGAATGGTTTCAAAGAATAGATTAAACAATGTTTTCATTCTTTCAAATTTTTTTAAAATTTGTAATTAGGTAAACCATCCATTTAAATATCTATTTTCTAACCCCAAAATGAATATTTTTATTAAAATAATGAAGGTGTTGGATATATAGGTCATCAATGTTGAGTTTTAATAAAAGCAAGTGTGATTTTACAAGAAAAAAAATATTTTCTTAAGTCAAGTAAATTTCAAAAGTTTTGCAAAGAAAAAGTTTTCATAAAGAATTCTTGGTACTATATCATCAAGAATATACATATAGATAGTTCATCTCATAACCTTCACGACAATAGCTTGTAGGTGTTGCATATATACATGATGCACTTGATAGAAACAAAGTTAGGAAAATGATGTCTAATACATCCTATTTGACATTATCTAAGTACATGAGGAATTAGAATTACCAACACCCATGAATCATGCATGATATTGAGTTATCTATGTATATAATAGAGTCTTACAAGATATAATGATAGCTAAGTATCTATCAAAGCTTTAGTATGATGCTTGGTTTGAAAATAAGAGTTGAATTGTGGAATGGGAAATTCGTATAGTATTCTGCACCCTATTGTTCATGGACTAAACGACCTTTTTTGTTGGAAATAACTCTATACATAGATAGCTCTCGTCGAATAGGTAGAAATCGGTATATAATATGTGAAATTCCAAGTTAAAATGACCAAGTTATGGCTGTTTTAAGTTGGAATTTCCTCTTAGACCAATTTTGACGAACTTGTTAGAATAGAATTTATAAGTTCATTCAAACTTCATAGAAATACTAATTAGAGTTATTTCTTTTGATTAGGAGACTTGGAAGACGGACTAGACCTTTCCGAGGAATGTTACGATTAAGTGGATTTTCGAAGCCATAATATGCTTGTGATTGTGCTTGTAATGTTAGTTTCATTAGAATTAGGACAAGATAAAAATTTGATTATGTGTATATGAGTTCTACTTGGATAAATCGATGATAAGAATATCGAAATGAGCTTGTTGTAAATACTTGTATAATTTAGTATAAAATTGAAGTATCTGCCATATCTATGATCGCCTATAAATTGTTAAATTAATATGCTATGATCTTATAATTAAATTGACCATGCATATCATACGTGAGTCATATTGCATAGGTTATTATACCTTTCTGGGAAGAAGGCATAATAGCTGGGCAACGGGCCTGTAAACTCGAATGTTGGTGTAAGGGCCGGAATTGAAAATGTGTGTGGGTAGGCACCTTATCAACCACAATATAAATGAGAAAAATTAAAATTTATGGTCGTATGGGCTTGAAACACCTAACCCCAAATGGAGGGCGTAAATCTATTCAACATAAGATTTCTGGAAGGTCTCATGTATTGTATGCTCATGTACTTGTGCATTTCATATGGTTGTTAATAAACTTGTTTGATATATATATATATATATATATATATTGTTTGTTGAGTATTTAATTTCTGGAAGTAAAACTCACTAAGCTTGTAAGCTTATACCCCTATAGTTTCCTATTGCAGTTTGGATATTTATGGCTATCTCCGAGAAGCCACTTTCCTTAGGTACAGCTTTTGGACCTTAAGGAGCTTTTTGAAGAAGTCGGGACCTAGATGTAGGCATAAACTTCTAGTTGAATCTCCTTAATCTCTATATATATAATAGTTGATGTAAGAGACTTTTGTGAACCCATGGACTCTTAATATTTTGACGGGGGTATGCCCCTTAGCTTATGTAATAGATTTATCTAGTTATAATTGTTATGATTTATGTTCTTATCGCTATGTATATCTCCTTAAGCTATTTCGATTCAAAGTATGGTTCTTTATATGTTGAACGTAAGCCTTGCACCCAGTGTTTAAACTCATGGAGTAGCTAAGGTTGTCATACTTGAGTTTAGATATCGAATTTGGCGGATTGTCACGTTTAGGGTACCCTTTGGGTGTGACAGGTGGGCACTTGAATCAACCACTATATAAAATGAGAAAAGTTAAAATCTATGGTCGTATGGGCCTAAAACACCTAACCCTGAATGGATGGCGTAAATCCATTCAACATAGGACTCCCAGAAAGTCTTATGTATTGTATGCTCACTAGCTTGTGCATTTCATATGATTGTCTAATATAACTTGCTAGCCCTATTTTTTGTTGAAGTATTTAATTTGAGAGTGAAACGTACTAAGCTAGAGTAGCTTATACCCCTATAGCTTCTTTTGATGCAGTTCCCGTACATATGGTTGCATCCCCAGACCTGGCCAAATCAGGTAATGCGAAGTTAGAATTTTTCCCTCAGAAGTTTATGATTAGCTTTTTATAGTCTTTCATAGAGAACCCTAAATGCTCGGGTTGTTACTTAAAGGATAATATCTAGCCTTTTGTTTAGCAGGAGAATGCCCCCTTAGTATTTTATAACTAATCCCAAGATATTTGTGGTTTATGTTTTTATGCTTATCCTATTAAGTTGAACTATCTATCTCCAACTGCATATGTATTCTATTATCGTAAGGGAACGCCTTGCATTTAATACAAGACTTTTGGAATGACTGTGGTAGTGATTCTTAAGTCTCGTTTAGCATGCGACAGACTGTTACGTTTAGGGTATCCTTTGGGGCGTGACAATTTAAGTTGGTATCAGAGCAGCAAAAATTTAAAGCATGGAAATAGAATTTAAAAACTTAAAATATGGAAATAAATAAATCTTAGGGTAAGAATGAAGTTAAAGATGAATCTAACTAGAAATCTTTTCTTGGTATAGGTATCCTTAGTGAGACCTAGAAAGAGCTAGAACATTTCTAAAGGGGACTGGTGAAACATTTATGGTTTACAGGTTGAGACTGAGAACTCTATGTGAGGACTTCGCTTTAGCTAAGAGACTTAGGACTCTAAGAGAAATGTATGTGATCTGGAAAAGAGGCCTTAGGTACACCCGGTGAGAAAGGGTAGTTGATCAGATTAGATATGATCCAATCAGGAGGAGAAGATAGTCCATGTTGGAAACAATCTATGCTGTGGAGAGAATCATGGTAGATTATGGGAATGAACCAATGTTGAGAGAGGCCACATTTATTTTGAAGAAGGAAGATAATCCACCCTACCCTGACTTTTGAGTGTGGAGGAGCATTGGACTGTTGTATGTGTATGCCCACTAGGGATGTAAACGGGTCGGGTCATTTGTCTCAAACCCGACCCGACCCGAACCCGACCCGTTTGGTAAAAAAATAATAAAAAAAAGGAGAAGGGCGTCTGAATAATGAAAGAAGAGAAGGAAGAGCAAGTTGATATGGGGATGCGTTTGTACGTATTAACATCCCCTAATATGAAATCTTTTCTTCTTATCAAATGGAGTAAAATGAAGACGCATCTAGTGAAAAAAAAAAAAAAAAGAGAAAAACACATGTTATGGCTCCTACAATTAGCTTCCCCTAGCCACCCAACATGCAAGAGTAACGTAGAGAGATGCAGAAGCTAAAACAGATTCTCGACAAAAGTTAACATACAGACTTTTTAGACAGTGGGACTTCCATGCATGGTTTAGAAGTGTTCAAAAAATTTTCTTTTTGATTTATTTTTTTTAATTTTTTTATGTCTTATTTTTTTCCCTAAATTTGGTCTATAAAATTCTGAGAAAATTAATTTTTATATTTTGTTGGTTGCATGGGAAAGAAATGAATTTTGAAAAAGTGGAGAATGTTGCACATGAAAATCGATTTTCTCTAGATAATTGGTCAGTGATTATTAATTGTAAATATAATTTATATCTTATCATGTGACTCAATACATGAATAACAAAATGATTATATGAAAAACATCATTCAACTAATGAACAAGTAAATTCCTTAAACTAAAATTTTTAATTTTTTTTAATTAAATCGAGTCGGGTTTTCCCAACGGGTTATGAGTACAACCTAAAACCCAACCCTAAACCCTATAGGGTTTTTAGCTGGGCGGGCGGGCGGGTACCCTATAACGACCCGCCCCTGTTGCATCCCTAATGCCCACGATGACTTGATGACCCATAGGGAATGGCTTGAAGCCGACGCAAACAACCATGTCTGTTGGCAAGGAATATATGTAGACATTTTTTCAACACCTAAAAAAATTCAGGCTCCACCCCCTAGTGAAGTAGGCATACAATTTGGGAATACCCCAATAGAGGTAAACCCTGATGAGGATGAAAATGAGGAGGAAGAGGACCTCGAGGAAGATCCAAACTAGGTAGATGAAGAAAATAATGGAACACTTTAGCCAACCAGAATTGAGGAAGATCCAGACAAAGAACCAAACCTGTCCAATCCGGATTTTGATCAAGATTTGCAAATCCCAAATAACCACAGGGTAGAACCCGAATATGATCCTAGTCTGTGGAAAGACATATATGTATTTGGAGAAGGCTCGAGAGTGACAAGTGAAACACCCGTTGATCCTGTAGAGAATGGAAATTCTGAAGACGTCATGATGAGGGAAGCCCAAGATAATGATGGGAGAAATTTGGAGGAAATTGGAGAGGAGATGATAAGAGAACAAGATAGAGAGATGCAAGATAGTGTAGAAGAAAAAGAAGAGGAAGAAGAGGAGGAGCTCGGGCAGGAGGAACGAACCTAGCCACCTAGAAGGAAAAGGATGACAATGAGAGAATATTTGAGCCTATTTGTTAGGAGGGATGAAGGTAGTTCTTCTAGTAGAGACCGTCTTCCGACCCCTACCCTAGGAGACTCCAAGGAGTGAAGAAAGTAGTGATGGCGAGCATGACCCGCAACAGTCCAACTAAAAATTTTATAATAGGCAATGAGGGATGCCAAATTGCCTTAGTGATGTCTTTAGGCAGTTCTAGTGTGTTATGTCTTTCGTTTCTTGTCTTATGTTTTTCCTTCTCAGCTTAGTAAGAAATTGTAATTTTGATAGGTCTAAAATCAGTTGAGTAGCATGGTTTTCATGTTTTGGTAAGTATAATGTAAGAGACTTGACCAAATGTATGACCTCTGTAAGCCTCGGAAAATTTCAGTAAATAATTCCAAGATGAACTTCGAAAATAAACCCTAAAAATCACTCCAAATTAAAACCGAACTTTGACTAGTCCTAAATCACGAACGAATCTAGAATTTCTCAATCTTGAGAAAAATAAGAATCCTTAAAAGCAAAATAAGAACTCAACATACTTCAATTCCAAAACCACTACGTACGACAAATTCTATACATAACTCTGACTTATAGAATCGAGTAATATAGAACCCAAAAACAAATTATTAAAAAGTAAATAACGATTAACTTTCGGAAATGAAAGCCAATTCAAGAATTTCAAAAGCGTTAAAAGATATTAAATACTTACAAAAATAAAATTTAAGATAAATTTCTCAAATAATATATGTTGTATAAGCATAAAATATCAGTTTCCAAATTGACAAAGATCTAAACCGGAAAATCACCCGGAAACCCTAAGTGGAATACCGTAGTTTAAGTCCGGCAATCTAGCGCCCTTAACCCTAGAGGCCGAGGTGTAGTTTAAGTGTGTAGAATAGCTCGTAGTAATATAAGTTTGCTTAAAAATATCAGATTGGTAAATTTTTGACCTATTTATAACCCGTTCGAATACAGACTTCGAAAAGCATGTCCCGGGGCTCGAGATATAGTATCGTTAGACTCGTAATTTCATAAGATTTCCAAATATATCAGTTATATAATTTTTCGGGTTATAAAAGTTACAGTTATAACATTTTTATTGTATTTTCATTACTGCCGATAATTAATTAATTTTTTGCACTATTCACTTATATTTCATTAGACGATTTTATTATTCTTATAAACCCTTATATTTTTAGATAAATATTTTATATATTATAGAAAATTTTGTTTTTCCAAAATTTAGTTCGTTTCGAGTCTTTACAGGATCAGATTCTGTTTAAGACCCGATACTAAAAATAAAATAAATTAATTTAATAATTGAAAAATATTTGAAGAATATTGATATTTTCATAAAATAATTTTTTAGAATTTTTCGGGTTATAAAAATATCATTTATAGCCATATTCGCGTATTTTGATCATACCAGTAACAAATTTGTTGAAATACTAAAATAATTCAAATAATTATTTATTTTTATTTATGAAAATTCTGCCACTTATTTAATAATATTTTTCCTAATTTTATTTTGTATTTTTTTAATAAAAAGTACTTTTTCCAACCCATACTTCAAGTACACCTTACACATATCACTTCCTTTTCACTTCAATCTTTCTACACTCTATCCCACACTTCATAGCAGATTTTTTTCCTTCTTTTGGCTGCCATTGTCCTTTAATTTACTCTTATTTTGGCTAAAATAAATATATTTCAATCCTTCTTCAAAAAGCTACACATACCATTAATTACACAATTCAATTTCAAGTCAAAATTCAAACATTTTCCTCTCTCTCTCTCCCCCCTAATTCACGTGCAGCTCTTCCATTCTTGGCTACCCATGTTTTATTTTTTTTCTTTCTTTCTTTCTTACAATTAATATACTCCTTCTCTCTCTCTTTCATTTACTTATTTTTCCCTTTACAATTCCCTATCTTTTTCTCTCTCTTTTTCCTCTCTTTCTTTCTTCATTTTGCTCTTGTTCTTTCAAGAACACAAGCTGCCCCTATTTCTTCTATAAGCTTCCCTACGTATTTCTTCAAGATTCTTGAATAAAACTCTTATCCAAAACTCCATAGGTGACATAGGTAAAGTATAGTGAGAGTTTCATGCATCAAATGACATTCCATTAGCTTAAAAACTAAGGATGATGATGCCAAGATGAAACACTCCACTTCTTTATGATTATTCTCTTGTATTACTATTATTTTCTTGTTAAAAGCAGTTATATTTAGTAGATCTAACTTGTTGTAGCTTTGATTTTTGTTTATGCCTTAGATCTTGTTATTTGAGTTATTATTTTTGTTATTGCTTATGATTCATGCATTTATAACTAGATTTAGTGTTTTGAGTTCATAAAAATGCATTAGACTTTTTTTTTATGTTCATGAATAATTTGTAGTAGCATGATGATGGTAGGAAAGCTTTAGAAAGCTCAAGATCTATTTTATTTTCAACAAAAATCATTTTTGAAAATTCGGATGAAAATGGAACCATATTTAGAAAAGTTGTTTTTCAACTTTAAAATGTGTATTTTTCATTTAAAATGAAGGGCTTAGGGTATAGACAACATAAATGAATGATTTTGATGAGTAAAGTTTAGATCTATGAGTTTGTAGTTTACTACCATGGATTTCTTTTATATTTATGTTCATATTAAGAGTAGATTTTGGTTTTGAACTCAAACAAGAATAGTGAAATTCTTATTTTGGCAAGACCCCCATTTAAAAACCACTTTCCAAGTATCAAAATGAAATTTTATTTGAGATAATGAAGGCTTAATGTATATATATCATCAAGACTTCTTTTTACAAGAATCAAAGATGATTTTCAAAATAAAAATCTCATTTTCGGATTTAGGTCAAGACATATTTTAAAAACATGTTTTCCAACTCAAAAATGAAGTTTTTATTCAAGAAATGGAAGGCTCTTAAGATAGGATATGTAAAGAATGATTTTTCCTAAATTTAGATAAATTTTATCAAAAGATATGACCAAAAAATAAATTTTGTAAATTCAGATTTCAACCAAGACCAATTTTGAAAACCCATTTATCAACTCAAAAACTCATGTTTTATGTGAAGAATGAAGGGTATAGGTAATAGGTATCATTAAGTGATGATTTTTACAAGTTGAAATGAGTTTTGATGAGATTAATGTGTAAAACAAAAAGTAGAATCAAGATAAAAAATTTATAGTTAGTAGTCAACTTGTAAAATTTGTAACTTTGGATGATGCCCATGAAAACACCTATTATCCAAGTTCAAAATAAAAGTTTTATGTATTAAATGAAGTCCTTAAGTAGTAGGTATAGTGAAGTCTTAAATTTTAATGCATTGAACAAGTTTTTCCTATAGGAATCATTCAAAAAGTGGATTTTCTAAAATTCGGATTTTTGAGTAAATCATATTTGAAAACATATTTACAAAGTGTAAAATGAAAATTTTTACGTAGAAATGAAGGTCATAAGTAATAGATATAATGAAGACTCAATTTTAACAAAAATAATTATATTTTCTTAAGTAATAAATCCAAAATAAATGGAAATGATCAAAGTTAGAAAACTAGATTTTTCATAAGTAGTTGTTATCATGGTCTTGCAAAATAAAAAGTTATAAAATTTTATTTTAGCAAAAATCATCAAGATCATGCATACATTAAACTCATCTCATGTCATTTATGTTAGGAAATCATCAATATTGCATGTATAGCTAATCTATATAGTAAGAACATTTCAAACATTTACAAAACTATTTTTCGGAATTTAAGTTTGCTACTCTTCTGATATGATCCGACTTTTTCGAAGATTCAAAGTTTTCAAAAATTAAATATAATATTAGAATTAGATAGATCTTTCGAAGTAGATAGAAATCGATATATAATTTGTGAAATTCCGAGTTAAAATGACCAAGTTATGGCCGTTTTAAATTGGAATTCCCGTTAAGGACAAGAATTACGAATTTGATAGTTTGTATAAGATCGTTTGGATTAGTTAAGTGATGAAATACTTATTAGAGTATTTCTTCCTTTTTAGGTGATCCCGAAATCGACGATTCCCTACCACCAGATTACTTTTACTAAAAGACTGGTGATCCAATGGCCGAGTGAGTCTTCTTATTTTGTTACCTTGTTTTGTGCTTGCTAGTCGCATTAGAATTATAGGAACAAAATAAAAATCGATATGAATGGGGATGGGATATATGATGAGACTGTGATGAATGTATACCAAAGAATACTAAAGCATATCAAAACCACGATCCGATTGGATAAATGCACTGTTCATATTATTTCTGTTATGTGTATGATATTGGTTAGTCACTCTAAAGAATGTATGAATATTTTGACTTAAGCAAAAGAATTAAATTGGTCATGCATCGCATCGGACATATTGCATTTGGTAGCATGCTAATTCTATGCAGGTCGATCGGTATGGTCCGATGATGACTCGTTTGGATAACGAGACCGGTGCCAGAGCTCATTCATGGGAACTGAGGCGCATCAGGAATGCATTCCATGGGTGAGCCTAGCCGAGTCGAGTGCTATGAGCCGAGGGCTTACGGACTAGCAGCGGTCGTGTAGACTTCAATATCATCCCTAACCCAAGATATGGAGGGCGTAAATCTGTTCTATGTGTAGGTTCCGGATACCTATACATAATTGTTTGCTTATGTGTTTGTTCATGCATAGCATATGGATGATTATAACTTGCTAGTTATGGTACAGAATTAAGGGAATTCTCACTAAGCTAGTGTAGCTTATACCCCAATAGATGTTTGAATGAACAGGTTATCTCAGGAATGCTAAGTGGGGACCGAGATGGTTGGAGCCAAGAATGACTACGGGATTCCGATAAGGAATAGGAATGCTTGAAGTTATTAGCTAGGTTTATGATTTGCCTTGTAATAGTTTTATGTAGTGAAATCTTTTGATGATTGTAATTGAAGTATAATGTTTTGTATTTGGAGTATGGTAAATCAAATTTCCTTTACATTGTTACTTATGTTATATCAACATAAAATGTATCACTCCGATGAGTCTCCTCCATGTGTTAGGCTCCTTGTACATAGTATGGAAGCCTTCGTGTGACTTAGGTGGTCATTCTTAGGCTTTAATATTGTGTACGACGGACTGTCACGTTTAGGGTACCCTTCGGGGCATGACAACCTCAGTATGATCTAATGAATTTAATATGTGCGTATTTAAAGAAGGAAGTTTCGTTTTCTTAACAAATGACATGCACAAGTATGCAGCTAATAGGGAACATTATACACAATATGCCCTTATATCATTGCACCCATCGGATCATTATGTTTGATTTCTTTTGCTTGATTTCCTAAATTGAGATATGATTTCTATTCTACAATTTAATACTTTCAAATTTTCTTAACTTAGGTTGCATGATTTAGAATCATTATTACTTGTTGAAATTTCGATTGATTACTAGATTTCTGTGATTTACGATTAAGTGTTTGAGGGATAACTTAAAGGAAAATTCTAAAAGCTTACATAGCAATGTACAAATGGTGAATCCGAAGAAATCGAAATCATGAACAAGGAAATTCCCCAGTAAAAGAAAATAACCAACCTGCGTTACCTCAGCATAACCAAAAATAGTACCCTAAAACCAGCAGGTGGGCTCTATAAATACAATTGAACAACTAGCTAATCTTCCAAACACATTCATCTAAAACCTAAAACAAAAGCAAAACCAGCCAAGTGTGCAAGATCCTACATCACCACCATAGCCACCTTACTAAAGGACCCGTGGTTTTGCTCACATTCCAATAGTCCTTTCAGGTTTATACTTAGGCCATGACTGGTCACTTCCAGGAGTTTAGCTCCAGTAAGAACTTCAAGACTGAAAGTTCATGGAAATTATGGGATAAGTTATTTACTTTTATTTTTAGTCTAAGCTAGTTAGCATTTAAATTATTAATTATGTGTTTAGAGACTTTTAGAAAGACATTATGGTTTGTAATATTATATTCAAGCATTGAGATGATACTTATTTACTAATTTATGACTTAAATGTATTTGTCATTTCTTATCAAAGCAATCTAAAAGATCCTATTGTTTGAAAACATGTCATTCTCTGAAGATATTTTAGTGATAAGTATTTAAGTGTAGCTTGTTTATTACTACTAGAGTACCCTTAGGGCATGACAGTATGTGCTGCTCATTTAAAAGATTCTCGTTACCACGATATTTAAACATCCTTTGTTAGCTAAAGGGGTAATTAAGTCAATCTTTTATTTTTCTATTTTTTTCATTTATATTTACCAAACAAAGATGGTGTAAGTGGTGAGTCGCCAGGGGTTGTCCTTGCAGGGCTACTTGGTGCTTAAGTTAATATGTGGGCTCGAGAGAGTAAAATGTAAAGTGAGATTAGACTACATATGATGAAATGATATAACTTGCATGTATCCTTAATTGGGGGCTCATAGGATCATGTTCCATGTAGGCTTGAGCCTATAAAGATGTACCTGACCTTGAGCCCGAGATGGTCCACACTTGTTGTGACAATCTCTTGTATATTAGGAATATATGGGGGGATTATTATAAAAAATTTATTATTTATATTATTTTTGGTATTGCCTCCTCACCAAATGTAATGTCACCTCTTGCCGGAGCCAAAAAAGCTAATAAAGCTCTTTATGGGGGGTGTGAGTACTCTTGTGGATTCAAGCTCTTACTCACTGATTGACTGCTCATAGTCAGTGATATTCCAATTTACACAAACCCCACACACACTTTACTATAGCTTGTACATGGATATTAATAAAGTGTCATACTTTTCATATTGATTCTTGCCTGTGTCCCTTTCTGCTTATTGTTGTTATTTTATGTTGCCTACAGGTATTACAACCTAACCTTTAGCTAAATAGTGCTACGTTAGGCTTGCTTACTACTACCAAGGTAGGATAGTATACGTCGCACGGTTCCATTGTGCTAGTGAAACGCCTAAGATCATGACAATTGGTGTAAGAGCTTAGGTTATTTTAGTGGGAACAACCATGACATAGCAAGAAGAGTTTACTCGAAGACTAGATGTCTTGGACAAGCAGGTAGCGAATGTTTCTCAGCTTCTTCATGCCTTACTGCCGCTTAATAAGAGGGTGGATGACGTTGAGACATCAAGCCGTGAAATTTCCACGAGGGTTGGTGAGATAGCTGAAGAATTCAGGGTTACTATTTCTACTCTATGAGAGGAATCTTAGGTAGTTGTTGAAGGGGTAAGAAACGGTTTTATGAGATATGCCATTGTAGAGGCAGTGGAAGAGTTGAGACAGCAAGTCACATTGTTGATGCGAGCTGTTGCGAATGCTCCTGCCCAAGCTTAAGCTCCTACTAGTTAACCTAAAGTGCTTAAGCCAAAACTATTCACTAGCGTGAGGATGCCAAAATATTAGAGAACTTCATCTTTGACATGGAACAGTATTTTATAGTTATGGGACATGCTGATGAGAGCACAAAGGTCTCCATAGCTACAATGTTCCTAATAGGTAATGCCAAGCTATGTTGGCGTACCAAATATGAGCAGATCCAGAATGGTGCAGCACATGTAGATACATCGACGCCGTTGAGAATTGAGTTGCAAACTCAATTCTTCCCTGAGAATGTTGAGTATAATGCTAGGAAGAAGCTACATGAGCTTCATCATGGCAATGACATCCAGCAGTATGTCAAAGATTTTTCGGCACTTATGCTTGAATTAAGAGTATGAGTGAAGATGACAAGTTGTTCTATTTACTGGAGGGATTGAAGCCATATGCCAGGAATGAGTTATAAAGTCAATGAGTAAAGAATTTGACTTAGGTGCAGACAGCCGTTGAGCGCTTGATAGACTACACCAATGATTCCAAAGGGAAAGGTGTGTCATCGGGACACAATGGTGGAAAGTCTGGCAAGTTGGGTAAACCTAAAAGTGGGGAAGCCTCAAGTTTTAACAGCTACGGTAGTGGAGGGGGCCAAAAGAAATTTTATGGCTCTCGATAGAGGAGGAAAAATGGTGCATCAAGCAGTGGTAATAAGCATACAATTGTTTGTTTCCTGTGTAACGGACCTCAAAGGGTTACATAATGTCCAACCAAGGCTGCACTTAATGCCCTAACGGAGAAGGCAGAAAGTATTTTTCCAATGAGGAGTTTGAGGAAGATTGTGAAGAGCAACCCATGATAGGAGCTTTACACATGTTGTTAGCCGTTGGGAAGGCTTCCACAGTGCCCAGCAAAGCAAAGCCAATGCAATGATTGATTAAAAGCCACACACAATTTCATTGACATACCCAAAGCACAAAGATTGAGGCTAGTGTTGTCTAATGATTCTATCCGAATTAAAGCTTTAAACTCCATGGCCTATTGGTTTAGGGAGTTGCAAAGAGTGTGAAGGTGAAGATCAGAGATTGAAGGAGAATCTCAACTTCATTGCTATCTCTTTAGATGACTTAAAAATAGTCATAGGGATATAATTTCTTAGAAGTGCTCGAGTTGCTTCCTTACTAACAGCTAATTGCCTAGTGTTCATGGGTGATAAGCCACGTTGTGTGCCCCTTCAAAGGAAGAAAGCTAGTAGTTGGAGTAGTAGCAATAAGAACATTGGGACAATGATGCTTTCAGCGCTCCAACTGAAGCAAGGGCTCTAGCACCAGGAGCCAACATTCCTTGCCCTCTTGATAGAGAAGGAGGATGGAGGGAATGCTAAGATTTCGAGGGTAATTTAGAATGTCCTGAAGGAGTATGGTTTTGTTATGCCTGACAAACTTCAGAAGGAGTTACCTCCAAGAAGGCCCGTGGATCATGAGATTAAGTTGATCCTAAGGGCTAAGCCACATGCCAAGGCTCCATATAGAATGTCGCCACCAAAACTAGCAAAATTGAGAAAGCAACTTGATGAGTTGTTAGAGGTGGGTTTCATTCGTCCATCGAAAGCACCATACGAGACTCCTGTCTTATTTCAAAAGAAGCATGATGGCAGCTTGAGATTGTGTATTGATTATCAGGCTCTTAACAAACTTACAGTGAAAAAACATTATCCCATTCCTCTTATTGTTGATTTGTTTGATCAATTGAGTGGGGCCAAATACTTCACTAAATTAGATCTTTGCTCAGGTTATCATCAAGTCTGCATTGCTGAGGGTGATGAGCCCAAAACTACTTGTGTAACTCGTTATAGGGCTTACGAATTCCTGGTGATACCATTTGGTCTCACTAATGCTCCTGCAACATTTTATACTTTAATGAATAACGTATTTCGTGATTATCTGCATAAATTTGTTGTTGTTTATCTAAACAACATTGTTATGTATAGCAGGACGTTGGAGGACCATGTGAAACACTTGCAGATGGTATTTTAGAAGTTGAGGGAAAACCATTTGTATGCGAAGCGTGAAAAGTGTGCCTTTTCCCAGAAGTGCATCAACTTTCTCGGGCATATGATTGAAGAAGGGCAGATCAGGATGGATGGGGCCATGCTCTAATGCCCTAACCTGAAGGCGTCACAACCACACCACGTGTCCTTCTCTTATTAAGAACACGCTAAGGCTATAAAATACTAAATCCACAATATTTATCAATTCAAATCATCAAAAACTCTCATAAATGGATACTTAAAAATCTCATATCAAAATGTATTAAACCATACAAACCAGAACTTCAAATCATTTAAATCAAAAGAAACCTAATAACAAGTTTCATAAAGTTTTAAAATACTAAGACTCAATATGTTCTCAATAACTTTTCTCGCCTATTTCCATTTCGAAATTCTACTAATCATTAACTGCGTAGTTTACTCCATTATTGCTATCCCCATGATCTATGAATATGTCATAGCCAAGCAAATCATATACTATATCATCATCACATGTACCTAAAAAATAACAAAGAGTGAGCAAAAACGCCTAGTACGCTATACCACAAACAAATACACATGAATAGACAATATACAAAATCACATACATTCCTAAACTAATGCAGCAATCACAAATTATTATCTTTCAATTAGCTCGCAACCAGTATAGTTTAGAACCATATGCATCTAGTCTTAAACCCAGAGTAACTCATAACCTCGATTCACAATCTTTATATAAATAGTTCATATACATATATATTAATGTTGGGTACTCCCTTCACATCGTTCCATATCACTATACAGATTGGAACGACTCCTAATCTATTAGAATCATTTCCAAGTGCAACTCCACTACGAAAAAAAGACGCATAAGGATCATCAAGGCACCTCGTTAGTATCACACTCTGCGTAGTCTTTACTAACTAAAGTCAAGCACAAAGAACACACTTTTCAATTATAGTCCGGATAGAATTTAGTCAATTTATTTTTTTCTAATCTTACAAGCGCAAACAGCAAGTAAGGTAAGGTTGTACCTTTTTCAGCTCTTTCACAACTTCAATATCACAAATCCTTTACAATAGATATAAACCTTAATTCACCAAAACCTGAATAATAACATACATTAAATCAAAATCCAATTCCACAGTCATAATTAAACCCTAACTCTACATCCACAATCTCAAACATCAGATTTATAAAATTAGATCTACACATAGGTCTTCTAGAATCACCAAACCACGAAACCTTAAAGCGCAGATTTCTCCAAATTCCTCAAAAACCCTAAAATCCTCCATCGAAAATAGTATGACTATCAGAAAAGATTTCATCTTTTAACATAACAAAGATTGAAAGGATTCAATATTTACCTAGAACTTTGGATTTCACACCTTCTTGACTGCAGAACCAAGATCTCCAATCACACTTAGGGTTTTGGTTCTCCAACGTAATTGTCTCCAACAACTTAATTCCTCCAAAAAGAATATGAAACAATCTTTAGAGAACAACATCTACTCATAACTCAACCAAAAGAGTTTTGAGAGAAATCCTTACCTAGATCTTGTTGTAGGTTGAACTATAGATAGAAAACTAAAGACCTTGATGTTTATATATATTAGGCAACCCTAGCTTCAAGACAGATGTTTTAAATTATGTAACATATAGGCTGGAACCAAGCCAGTGGCTCAGGGGTGGCTTAAAATCAAAACAAGGAATAGAAGCACTTAGGTCGGCCGTACGCCGACGGCCTTTAAATCTAAGCCGGTGGCCTTTAGCCGGCTTTCACCTATTCACTACCATCTTCACAATTTTGTTCGCAAATCATCCGAAGCTCCAAAGCTGATACAACGCTGACAGCCTTGTATTTAAAGCTGGTAGCTTAAAGCCAGCCTAAATCCTTCCCTTCTTATTCTTCGCGAACAACATCCTCAGGTCCAAAACCATATATTAAATGACAAAATTAACCTCTTAAACAATCTTATATTACAATACTACCCTTCATTATAGATTAATTATTTGTATATTACAATATCGATCTTGTATATGTGTATATATATTATTTTGATTACGTCTTTTATTAACTATATTGGTAATTTTCAATATTTAAATTTGCAAAAAAAAAAAAAGGGTTGATTTTTCAAACATTTTCGAAAACTTCCACTGGACATTATTATCCATTTAACAATTACCAAAAATTTAAGTGGACTATAATTGAAGGTATTGCATATATTAATATAGCATCTATTAAATCAATGAATAACACTCATAAATGGATTCAAGAAGCATAAACTTTCATTAAATAAATAACAATCTGATACATAGAGTTAGGGTTTCCTAAGACTTAAGGAAAAAACACACTATTTTCCCATATTAAGAAATACAAGAATAAGATCTAGGAAAATAGAGTCGATTCTTGATTAAAAAAATCCTTTTAATCATTGGTTTGTGATCTTGATTGAACTTCTACATTTCTCCACTCTAAGTTGACCATTTCTCTCTAAAAGATGGAGGAAACAGAAGAAGATACGTCAAAATGAATAAAGACATCTATTTATAGGTAGGGATAAAATAACTCGTACATTACCATCCCACACAGCTTATGTTCGAGCCTAACTAGGATTAAAAACCAATGATTCTCGCTAAACTAACTTTGCACGGCCCTGATCACAGCATGTGTAGGGTGCCTGTGTAAACTTTTTGACCATTTTTTTTTCTTCCTACTAGCATTCCACATAGTTTATGTAGCTTTCTTGTATACACTTTAAACTGCATTCTAGTCAAAATTTTCATCTACGCCAGTATTGAGTGATAAGATCATATTATATACAACTTGTTGATATTCAAATTAGCTAGAATGGATACTTGTTTTGATTAAAATTCATGTTTCGAGTCTAAATTGAACAACGAAATCAAAACAAGAAACTTTGGAGTGAAAAATGAAAAAATTCAAAAATACACCGGCTTTTTAGACTTCAAAGCCGCCGGCGTTCAGATGGCTCACAAGATGCACTCACCCAAAGCCGTTGCCTACACTGCCAGCTTTGCAAGGATTGACACAACCAAATTTACGCCGCTTCAAAGCTGCTGGTGTAGAAGATGAATAGGCCAGCGTACACTGAAGGCCGGCAGCTCAGAGTTCAAAAGTCACCAGCGCAAAAGGAGTTACAACATATACCGGCTACTAAGCCGCCGGCATTGAGACAGTGTAGATCATAAATCTGAAGCGACAAGAAGACAACATATGCTTGGAGGCAATTGAAGAGACCAAATATGCTGGAGTGTCTAAGCCGGTATTAAAGCCGCCGGCTTTGGGACAGCTTTCGTTATAAATTAACCCAACCTTTCATTTTTCATCACATACACCGGCTAGATCTATATCTAAGCCGTCGGCGTAGAAGCGGCCTACCCTTGTAACCGAAGCTGAATGCTGCCAGTGCACTGCTGTGCAAAGAAGAAAATGAGTATACGATGACTGTAAGCCGCGGACGTAGGATCTGTAACTGCCAACGTACATTATGAAACTGCAATTTTCATTTAATGCTTTGCACAAAATTTTTCCTATAAATAGGGGACTTTCCCCCCTCAAACAACAAGCAGAAGTAGAAACATAGTACACTTCAGTATACAAATGGTCTTAGCATTTTCATAGAAATTGTGAGAGAATTTGAGTTTCAAGAATTGTAATTGAAGATTGCGATATTTGAATTGGTGATATCTAATCTCTTTCTTATGCAATTCATTTATCTGAATTTTTGTTCATAATGTTATCAATTACATATTCTTATTTGATTGTTGAATCAACATCCATGAGTAGCTAAAGTTTCTTTGTGGGAAGTGATGAAATCCTAATTTTGCTAAAATGATTCTTGAATTTATATTATAGGATTGTTAGAATTATGGAATATTTGTATTGAATCCTAATTATCTATTTTATTTCTGATTGAAATTAAATTGATAAGAACTCTGATAATTTGGAAAAAGAATTAGGTTAATAGGAATTCATGAATTGAGATTAAACAATAATTGTGAAAGCAATTAAGTTTAATATTAATTTAGAAATTGTTTTATGATTCATGCAATATTTTATTTTAATTTCTCACTAAGGAATTAGGAGAAGTTAATTTAGGATATTAGACAATTATAGAATTGGAAGATTTATGATTGTAAATTAGATTCCATTGATAATTTGTATAGCGGAAGCTAATAGATTATTTTATGGTTCACTAAAACTTGATAGTTTTAGTTTTAACAATTTCTTAAATATCCATAATCCTAATTTTCATATAATATAAATTCAGCATGATTAGTAAAGATTAGGATGGATTCTGTTCCTTCCCACATTATCTTATATAACTTCTAACAATCTCATTGCATTCATATAGATAGAATTAGTTAGTTGATTGATATATTTTGATTGCCTAAATATTAGTATAAACTAATATCAATCTAGTAGTTAATTTAGTCCTTATGGGAACGATACTCAACTCACTTCTATATTACTTGATCAAGACCCAGTGCACTTGCTGGTAGTATCTGAATTTATACACATTCCATTCAGATCAAGTTTTTGGCGCCGTTGCCGGGGACCAAAATTAATATTAGATTACTTTTAGTTTTGCTAGTAGTTTAGTGTTTTTCCAAAGAATTGATTCTTTTCTTTCCTCTTTACAGGTTATATGCAAAGAAGTAGAAGTACTAATCTTCTACCAATAGATCCTGAAATTGAAAGAACTTTGCGTCAACAGAGGAGAGAAAACCGCATAAGACAAGAAGAAATGGCAGAAAACGAACCAAGAAACAATGAGGGAAACATGATCCAACAATCAAATTCAAGCTGCACCTGTTAGAGCATTCGGGATTATACAGTACCTACTGTACAAGGTCCTGCTATGAGAAGACCTACAGTTCAAGCCAACAATTTTGAGCTAAAACCAGCATTGATTCAGATGGTTGAATCACATCAATTTGGAGGATATCCAAATGAAACACCGGATGAACACATTGCCAAATTCCTCCAATATTGCAATACTGTCAAGCTTAATGGTGTAACAGATGAGGCCATTAGAATGCAGCTTTTTCCTTTCTCTCTTAGGGATAAAGCATTGGCATGGTTCAACTCTCAACCACCCGAATCAATTACTTCATGGGCAGACTTGACAACTAAATTTTTGAAGAGATTTTTCCCTCCTGCCAGAACTGCCAGACTAAGGAATGAGATCACCAACTTCACAAAATTTCCTGGAGAATCATTATATGAAGCTTGGGAAAGATTCAAAGAAGCAGTTAGGAAATGCCCACATCATGGACTTCCGGATAATCTCTTGATTGAAAATTTCTATCTCAGTCTAGATGAGACTTTGAGATCATTGGTGGATGCTACATCCGGAGGATCACTCATGGGAAAAACATATGATGAAGCTAGTGCATTAATTGAAGAATTAGCTTCTAGTGCTCACAACTGGAGCTGTGAAAGGACAAGATCAAAGGTGGAATCTGTTCAAGATAGTGAATCCATGAAACAACTCACTGCTCAAGTTTCAGCTTTAACTACACAAGTGAGTAAACTTGTAGCATCTAGTTCTTTGAATACTAATCAGGTTGCTACTTGTGAGTTGTGCTCAGGACCACATCCAGTTTATGATTGTCCTCATGGTATACACCATCATCAAGTGGAGAGCAACTCAACTATGTTGGAAATTTTGGAAGGTTAATTATGGACCATATTCAAATACTTATAATCCAGAATGGCGTAATCATCCAAATCTTTCCTACAAGAATGATGCAAATGTTTTCAAGCCCCCACCTGGATTTCAAAGACGGTCCCATAAGAAATACTCAGCCTCTACCTCCACCTCAGCAAAATCAAATTTCAACTGATGAGTTGTTAAAGACTTTCATTCAAACTACTCAGACCACACTCAACAATCAGCATGCGATTATTCAAGATCTTCAAGGAAAATTCCATCAGCTTGCTCAGCAAATTGGTAATAGACCATCTGGTTCTCTACCGAGCAACACTGAGGAAAATCCTAAAACCATGAATGCAATTGTTTTGAGAAGTGGCAAAGAAGTTGAGACCGCTGAGTCAAAAGTTCAAGAAACTGAGGAGATTCCAGTCAAAGACAAAGGAAAACAAAAGATGGAGGAACCTGTGCAAAAATCACCTGAAGTAAGATCTTATGTTCCACCCATTCCTTTTCCAGGAAGATTGAAGCAACAAAAATTGGATGAGCAATTTTCAAAATTTCTGGATGTTTTCAAGAAGTTGCAAATCAATATTCCATTCTTAGAAGTGATTCAAGAAATGCCTTCATATGCAAAATTTATCAAGGAATTGCTTACTAAGAAGAGAAGGATTGATGGAAATGAACCAGTGATGCTTACAGGAGAATGCTCCATGATTTTGCAGAAAAGTCTACCTCATTTGCCTACCAAACAAAGAGATCAGGGGAGTTTTACTGTTCCTTGCACTATAGGAAAATTTCATTTTGATAAAGTACTTATTGATTCTGGTGCAAGTATTAATCTTATGCCTTTATCCATTTTCAGGAAATTAGGACTTGAAGAATGCAAGGAGACTCATGTCACCTTACAACTTGCAGATAGAAGTGTCAAATACCCACGTGGTATTGTTGAAAACGTTTTGGTGAAAGTTGACAAGTTCATATTTCCTGTAGACTTTATAGTCTTGGAAATGGATGAGGATCGTGAAGTCCCAATGATTCTTGGCAGACCATTCCTTGCAAGTAAAGCATTAATTGATGTGGAACAAGGTAAACTCACTTTAAGGGTAGAAAATGATCAGGTAACCTTTAATGTTTATGATGCAATGAAAAGATTTGATAAAGGTTCCTGTTATACTATTGATATTATTGATGAGTTTATTTCTGAGTCTGTTGAAGAGAATGTAGGTGTAGAGACTGGAATCTGTTTTAAGAAATCTTGATGAATGGAGTGATGATGAGCAAGAAGAAGAAGTTGAGAAAGTGCACCAAATCAAAGGAAGATATTATGAGGAGCTAGGCACTAGTGAAAGCAAGCCAGTACCATCATTGATACAGCCACCAAATCTTGAGCTTAAACCCCTTCCTTCACATTTAAAATATGCTTTTCTAGGAACTGGAGATACTTTGCCAATAATTGTTTCATCTTATTTGACAGGTGAACAAGAGCAGCAGCTGCTTGGAGTTCTAAGGAAGCATAAAGAAGCAATTGGTTGGACTATTGCTGATATCAAGGGAATTAGCCCTATAATTTGCACTCACAAAATTTGATGGAAGCTGAGTACAAACCTACAGTTCAACCACAGAGGAGACTTAACCCAACACTTAAGGAGGTAGTAAAAAAGGAAGTTCTGAAACTACTTGATGCAGGTATTATCTATCCTATCTCTGATAGTAAGTGGGTAAGTCCAGTTCAAGTTGTACCAAAGAAAGGTGGTATGACTGTAGTGAAAAATGAAGAAAATCACTTGATTCCTACTCGTACTGTAACTGGGTGGAGAGTTTGCATTGATTATAGAAAGTTAAAATGCCACCAGAAAAGATCACTTTCCCCTTCCTTTCATTGATCAGATGTTAGAAAAACTTGCAGGGCATGATTATTATTGCTTTTTAGATGGTTATTCTGGTTATAATCAAATTTCTATAGCTCTGATGACCAAGAAAAAACCACTTTTACTTGTCCCTATGGCACTTTTGCTTTTAGGAGGATGCCCTTTGGTCTTTGCAATGCACCTGCTACTTTTCAAAGGTGTATGATGGCTATTTTTTCTGACATGCTTGAGAATTTTATTGAAATTTTTATGGATGATTTTTCTGTTTTTGGAAAGTCTTTTGAAGCATGTTTAGAAAACTTAGCTTGTGTTCTTCAAAGATGCAAAGACAAATTTGATTTTAAACTGGGAAAAATGTCATTTCATGGTAAGAGAAGGGATTGTTTTGGGTCATAAAGTTTCAGTGAGAGGAATTGAAGTTGATAAGGCCAAAATTGAGATCATAGAGAAATTGCCACCACCCACCACTGTTAAGGGAGTTAGAAGTTTTTTAGGACATGCAGGTTTTTATAGGAGATTTATTAAAGACTTCTCTAAAATTTCTAAACCCCTTTGCAATCTTCTTGAGAAAGATACAATGTTTAATTTTGATGACAATTGTTTGCAGGCATTTAACTTATTAAAGGAAAAGCTCACATCTACCCAGTGATTATTGCACCAGATTGGGAGCTGCCTTTTGAACTTATGTGTGATGCCAGCGACTTTGCTGTAGGAGCAGTATTGGGTCAAGAAGAGGTAAGTTGTTTCATGTTATATACTATGCTAGTAGACTTTGAATGAGGCTCAAAGAAACTATGCCACAACTGAGAAGGAACTTCTTGCTGTTATATTTGCTTGTGACAAGTTTAGGCCTTATCTGATAGGATCTAAAGTCATAGTATATACTGATCATGCTGCTTTGAAATACTTGTTTGCTAAAGCTGATGCAAAGCCAAGGTTGATTAGATGGATATTGTTGCAAGAATTTGATCTTGAGATTAAGGATAAGAAGGGAACTGAGAATGTGATTGCTGATCATTTATCTAGACTAGAATCTGATAGTTTAGATATTCCTATCAATGAAAAGTTTCCTGATGAACAATTGCATGCAGTAGAGATCCTAAATTTGCCTTGGTATGCTGATTATGTCAATTACTTGGTTAGCAAAATCATTCCATATGGTTTGTCTTATCAACAAAAGAAAAAGTTTTTGCATGATGTGAAAAGCTATTTTTGGGACGAACCGTATTTGTTCAAAAAATGTGCTGACCAAGTAATTAGACGTTGTGTGCCTGAATCTGAACAGCTTAACATTATTGAGCATTGTCATTCAAAAGAAGCAGGAGGTCATTTTGGTCTTCAAAGGACTGTAGCTAAGGTCTTATCATCTGGATTTTATTGGCCTAATTTGTTTCGTGATTGCAGGAAATATTTATTGTCTTGTGCTCAATGTCAAAGAACTGGTAATATTTCCAAGAAACATGAATTACCACAAAACAATATCTTGGTAATTGAGCTTTTTGATGTGTGGGGAATTGACTTCATGGGTCCTTTTCCCTCATCTTTTTCAAACAAATATATACTTGTGGCAGTTGATTATGTTTTAAATGGGTGGAAGCTGTTGCTTTACAAACAAATGATGCCCGAGTAGTTTTGAAATTTTTGAAAAAAATATTTTTACCAGATTTGGGGTGCCTAGAGCTATCATTAGTGATGGGGGATCACATTTTTGTAACAAGCAATTTGAAAAACTTTTGTCAAAATATGGTGTTACACACAAAATTGCTACCCCTATCATCCACAAACAAGTGGACAAGTTGAGGTATCCAATAGGGAGATAAAAGAATTTTGGAAAAAACTGTTAATGCATCTAGAAAAGATTGGTCTTTAAAATTAGATGATGCATTATGGGCTTATAGAACTGCTTTTAAAACCCCTATTGGAATGTCCCCATTTATGATTGTTTTTGGTAAATCATGTCATCTTCCTATAGAACTTGAGCACAAGGCATATTGGGCCATTAAATTCCTTAATTTTGATGAAAAAGCTGCAGGTGAGAAAAGATTGCTTCAATTGAATCAATTGGATGAATGGAGGAATGAAGCTTATGAGAATTCTCGTATCTACAAGGAACGAGCAAGAATGGACGATAGAAACATTATCAAGTGGGAGTTTTTGCCTGGACAAAAAGTTTTACTTTATAACTCTCGTTTGAAGTTGTTTCCAGGAAAGTTGAGATCAAGATGGTCAGGACCGTTTGAAATTGCCAAAGTTTTTCCCTATGGTGTAGAATTGAAAACTGATGATAATCGGACTTTCAAGGTGAATGGGCATTTGCTCAAACATTTTTATGAAGGGAAAACCATGATAGTGCTTCCACTGTCATGAATTTGAAGGAACCATGAAAAGAATTGGAAAAGTCGGGCTAAGCGACTCTAAACTAAGCGCTTCTTGGGAGGCAACCCATGTTTAATTTTAGTAGTTTTATTTTTTTTTTTACTAACTTTATTTTTAGTGTGGACAGGTTATGCACAAAATTTTTTTTTGAAAAAGTTGAAAGCCGACACAAGGCTGCTAGCCTTGAGCCAGCTTTGAAAAATCAAGGGAAAGCTAGACTTAAGCCGCCAGCTTTAAGCCGGCGTAAAAGTCAAAGAAGAAGTAGGTAAGCACCGCACAAGAAGCCGGTAAAGGAAAGGTGAAGGCCGCCGATTTAGTGCAGCGTATGCAACAACAATTACACCGGCTTCATACTTTCTGAAAGCCGCTGATGTTGAAGGCAGCGTATGTTCAAGATTTCAAGGGTTTTGAAAAATCCCGATCAAAGCCGGCATCTGGGTTTGAAAGCCGCCAGCTTTGAAGCCGGTGTAGACCTATACGCTGGTAGTGTAAATGAGTAAGCTGCCAGCCATTTGCTCTCGGCATGAATTTAATTTTGTTAAACTGGCAGGTAAGCCGTCGACGAACTCGACAAAAATGCCATCGTACGTTCTGCAAAATTGCATTTAACAGGTATGAGCTCTCTCTCCATTTCTCATTACACTCAATATTCACTCTCTCACTCTCACTTGACGCATCCCACTCCTCATTCATTGATCCATTGCGTTTGATCCAGCTTGCCCAAGTAAGTCTCTATGACTTTTGCTCTTACTTTCCACTTTGATCCATTATATTTCGTTATGTCTGTTTTCAATCGATCAAGTAGCTGCAATGGATTTTAGACATTTGTGAACATGGCATTGACTTCGGATCTTGATAATTTGGTAGCTTTGATGTTGTTCCTAGTCTGTTTAAGCTGCATTTCGGTTCTATACATGTTTGATTCCAAATTGTGCTGAGTTATTTGATAAGCTGTGTACAAATTCTGAATTAGGGTTCTTGAGCTTGTATGCATTGTGTAAATTCGAATTTGGGGCTTTGAAGAATTGAATGCAATTTGTTGCATGAAATGAATTTTCATACTTCTATAGCTCCAATTGATGAATTGTGCTCAATTGTGCCAATTGAACTTGGAATTTCGAATTTCTGAAAAATTTGAAGAAAAATTTGGTTTAAAAATGTTTACAGATCTTTTGGTGAAAAAAAATTTTGAAAGTCATTTCTATTTGAAATTCCAACGTTCAATTCTAAGCTGGCCAATCTAAGTTGCCAGTTTTGTCTCTATTTTGCAAATGTACATTTTCAAGCAATTTCCATGTTAGTAGCTTCAATGCCTATGATCTCTAATCTGCTTGAAATCATGATATGAAATGAATTAGGCATGAATTAGGATTGTAGTCAGCAAGAATTTCATTGATTCACTGTTCTAATTAAGTTCAATTTAATTTGCAGGAATGGCTCCTAGACAAAAGAAACAAAAGACTACAGATGCCTCTACTTCTGGTTCTCAGACCAGGAATCTGCTGTCCAATTAGCAGTATGCTAAAGATAGAAAAAAGAGGCTAGTGAAGATGGATTTTTTGAATACTCAGTATTTGGACTGAAGCTTGCTAGATGAGTTTGGGATTTCTGACAGGATCAGAAATTTAATCCAAGATCCAGATTGGATTAGATTGTTTGATTTCAGGGAGCCAGCTTAGAGGAACTTGACTATTGAGTTCTTATCAACATTAAAGAATATCCCTGATAGAGCTGAATCCACATTTCAGTTCTAGGTTATGGGTGAGATTAGGGAAGTTAAGTTGAAGAAGATGGGCCAACTACTGGGATTATATGATGATGAGGAGGAAAATTTCAATCTGCCCAACAATTAGCCTGAGGGAGAAAATCAGATGACTTAGGAGGCTTACTGGTATCAGTTGATTCCTCCTGACAGAGAAAATGAGCCATTTGTCCCCTCCAAATCATTGGTCACTTCATTTGGTGCTGTTGAGCACAAGCTACTCCACCACATTCTTGCACATACCCTGAGATGCAAGAAGACTAGTCACAGTAAGGTGACTAGTTTTGATATGTTTTATTTGTACAGCCTTATCAAAGGCTACAGGATTGATCTGGGTGTGGAGATAGCGAATTTCATTTACAGACAGGCTGATGATATCAGGACTAGAGTCCTGTGTTGTGGTGGTTACATCACCAAGTTGCTAAAGGGAATGGGAATTTTTGAGTCTCCTCAAGATGATGAGATATTTGAGAGTAGAAAGATCTCATCGGCACCATTCAGAGGCTGGGGATTGCTTAAAAACCCCAGAGGAGCTTAGCCACCAGTCCTAGAGGAGATTGAGTTCCAGGATATCTTTCCTGGAGATGTTCCATTTGAGATCCCATCTTCATCTGCTCCTCCTCTTCCTGCAGGTACTTCTTCTGCATACGATATGGACCAGCTGAGGCTGGATGTTCAGGAGTTGAAGAAGCAAAGTGAGGAGCTCAGAGATAGACAGGAAAAAGAGAGGAAGAAAAACAAGAAATTCAGAAAGTCTATCTTTAAGGCATTGAAGACGGCTATCTGCTGCTTGAGCCTAGAGACAGGGGCTAGGATGACATATGAGACTTCCACTGAGTCTAGGCACAGTTCACATCGCACAGATAGACTCAGTTCGGAGCACACACACACAGCCAGCCTAGGAGACACTCAGAGACATAGTCCTGAGCATAACAGCAGAGCCAGTCCAGGGCCAGAGAGCTAGAGATCCTATTAGCTTTCATTTGATCTTTATTGAGTTTTCATTTTTTTCATATTGGCCTGTACATATATATTGAGCACCCATGTTCTTGTGGGTAGACTCCTTTATTTATGCTTTTATTTTTGTTTTTGTTTTTCTTTTGTAGTGACTACAGGAAAGGAAGTAAAGCAAAAATTCTCTCTTGTAATGCAATTTTGATGACACTGTTTAGTTGAAGTGTGGGGGAAGGTGTGAATTGAATGAAGTGTTGAATTAAAGTTGTGAATATGATCTCTTGTCTGAATTATTGTTTTTTATTTTTGAAAATACCCACCTTGTATTTTTGGTTTGAAAGCAAATTATGGGGAAATTCTGCCAAAATGTTTTCAAAACTCTCTTGAAAATTAGAAATAGTACAAAGTAAAGACCGAAAGCAATTAAATTAACTTGTAAAAGTATCTTACTCACCTACTGTTGTGATTGGTTTACTAAGTTAAAATTAAGTTGTAAAATCCTTAAGAAACAAGTTTACTTTATTTTTAACTTTGGAATTGGAAATTTAAGAGCTAGTCGAGTCCTTTTGTGAAAAATAAACAGGTTTACTTCTAGGAAATTTTAGTTTTTATATATTCTTTGAATTATAACACTTAGTGAAAGAGGTAGAAGAAACTTTTAAACTTAGTGATCCTTTATAAAATAAGTCTTTGATTTGTTATTGCATTCAAAAAGAAAGAAACAAGCATAGCCACTACTCCTCTGACTTAAAAATTTGAGTTATGAGTATCTGAACTTGAATGTTAAAGTGAGGAAGAGTTCTTAGGGGTATTTTGAACCTGGTCACTTAGGTGATGAGCCTGGGATGTGCCGACTCAATGAACTCACTATGACGAGAAGGGAAGAAAGGCAAAAGTTCGATTCATGAACTTAAAAAGCAAAAAGATGGAGGCAAAAACCTCCCAAAAAGAAAATAAGTACTTGAAAAAGAAATGAAAAAATGAATGCAAATATGCAAATAAATGAGACTTATAATAAAGAAGGAGAAAATCTAAGGAAAAAGTAGACACCATATGCTTTCATTTAGTGTTACTTAGAATATATATATATATATATATAAAAGCTAAAAGTCCAATGAAGTTTAAATGAGCAATTTTTCCTTAGTGGATTGAGTATTTTCTTTTTGAATAGAATATTCTTTTGTTAAAAATTGAGATTAAAACTTGTTTTGTTTGGATTAACTTCTCAATTTTGATTATAGTACTCCAATTACAAGAAATTTGTATGGTTAGAGCAATAGATACAAGAAAAGCAATTTAAAGAAATTGTGATTAAATTAGAAAAATTGTACTATCTATAAGAGATTTCATTAATTTTGTTTTCCATTATTTTCTTGAGGACAAGCAAAAGTTCAAGTGTGGGGGAATTGATAAGATCATATTATATACAACTTGTTGATATTCAAATTAGTTAGAATGGATACTTGTTTTGATTAAAATTCATGTTTCAGGTCTAAATTGAACAAAGAAATAAAAACAAGAAACTTTGGAGTGAAAAATGGAAAAATTCAAAAATACGCCGGCTTTTCAGACTTCAAATCCGCCGGTGTTCAGACGGCTTACAAGATGCACTCACCCAAAGCCGTTGCCTACATTGCCAGCTTTGCAAGGATTGACACAACCAAATTTACGTCGCTTCAAAGCTTCCGGCATAGAAGATGAATAGGCCAGCGTACACTGAAGGCCGGTAGCTCAGAGTTCAAAAGTCACTAGCGCAAAAGGAGTTACAACATACGCCGGCTACTAAGCCGCCGGCATTGAGACGGTGTAGATCAGAAATCTGAAGCGACAAGAAGACAACATATGCTTGGTGGCAATTGAAGAGACCAAATATGTTGGTTTGTCTAAGCTGGTATTAAAGCCGCCGGCTTTGGGACAGCTTTCGTTATAAATTGGCCCAACCTTTCATTTTTCATCACATACGTCGGCTAGATTTATATTTAAGCCGCCGACGTAGAAGCGGCCTACCCTTGTAACCGAAGTTGAAAGCTACCAGTGCACTGCCTGCGCAAAGAAGAAAATGAGTATACGCTGACTGTAAGCCGCCGGCGTAGGATCTGTAACTGTCGGCGTACATTGTGAAATTGCAATTTTCATTTAATGCTTTGCATGAAATTTTTCCTATAAATAGGGGACTTCCCCCCCTCAAACAACAACAAGCAAAAGCAGAAACATAGTACACTTCAGTATACAAATAATCTGAGCATTTTCATAGAAAATTGTGAGAGAATTTGAGCTTTCAAGAATTGTAATTGAAGATTGCAATATTTGAATTGGTGATATCTAATCTCTTTCTTGTGCAATTCATTTATCTGAAATTTTTATTCATAATGTTATCAATTACATATTCTTATTTGATTGTTGAATCAACATCCATGAGTAGCTGAAAGTTTCTTTGTGAGAAGTGATGAAATCCTAATTTTGCTAAAATGATTCTTGAATTTATATTATAGGATTGTTAGAATTATGGAATATTTGTATTGAATCCTAATTATTTGTTTTATTTCTGATTGAAACTAAATTGATAAGAACTCTGATAATTTGGAAAAAGAATTAGGGTTCATAGGAATTCATGAATTGAGATTAAACAATAATTGTGAAGGCAATTAAGTTTAATATTAATTTAGAAATTGTTTTATGTGATTCATGCAATATTTTATTTAATTCCTCACTAAGGAATTAGGAGAAGTTAATTTAGGATATTAGACAATAATAGAATTGGAAGATTTATGATTGTAAATTAGATTCCATTGATAATATGTATAGCGGAAGCTAATAAATTATTTTATGGTTCACTAAAACTTGATAGTTTTAGTTTTAATAATTTCTTATAAATATCCATAATCTCAATTATTCATATAATATAAATTCGGTATGATTAGTAAAGATTATGATGGATTATGTTCCTTCCCACATTTATCTTATATAACTTCTCACAATCTCATTTGCATTCATAATAGACAGAATTTAGTTAGTTGATTGATATATTTTGATTGCCTAAATATTAGTATAAACTAATATCAATCTGGTAGTTAATTTGGTCATTGTGGGAATGATACTCAACTCACTTCTATATTACTTGATCAAGACCCAGTGCACTTGCTGGTAGTATCTGAATTTATATACACATTCTAATCAGATCATTGAGGTTATTTAGAAACTCATGTATGTTATAAATCTTCAACTTGTTCAATTCTTCATCAAAACCTCTTTTAATTCATCCAAATGTCTTCATTAAGCTTATTTATCTTCTTTTACACCTGAAGTCAACATTTCAACCCAACAAAAGTATCCTTTTCCTTAATAAATCATATAAACCCATATAATATGTCATCAAATTATTACTTATAATAAGGGTCTTTTGATACCTATCAATAGCTCATTCATAACATCCATTCATAGTAACATACATCAATAGCAGCTACTCATCTTCTAAGTCAGAGCACCTATCGAGTACATCTATCAATCCATGACCAATTTAAACAGTAGCTCAAGATCCTTCCAATAGTCCATGAGGTCCAATTAGCTTCCCTATAGTATGCATCTGAGCAGTAGCGACCACAACTTGCCTTGACAAATCCAAGCTCCTCAATTTGACTAGCATTGTAGTTGTTATTTAACCATTGAATGAAGCAGCACACATGTGGACATCAAATCACTTAAGAGTACTAGATTTTAGTGGATAATGACTTTATAGTGGGAGCCTCTTTTATTTAGTCAATACTATGTTTAAGGTCCTATAATTTACATTTCTTTTCAATACACGTAGAGGATGGATCCTTGTTTTGGGTAAGCCTATACTAACTATTTCCTTTTAGTTGGCCTTTAAAAGAAAGAAAAAGTGGCCCATGTGACTAATCAAGCAATGCACTTGTGGAAGCAAAGAAAAAGAGTAGGCTACAAAGAGAATATATGGAAGTAGAGAAAAGAATATAAGGGAGGAAAAATAGAATAGTAGTAGAGCATTTTGACTATTACAAATCTCCTTGTAAAATTAGTGTGTGTAGTTTAGTCAAGGAAATAAAACCCTTTGTCTACGCATATTGTTGAGGTGATTTTTTCGGTTTAATGTAATTAAGTAATGCCATGCCCATTTTTATTGGGATTTTGGGTTTTAAAGACTTTGATGGAGGAAACTCAATTGAGGTATTTTTCTAATTTTTACTCTATTATGTTAATTGCTTGATTATATTAAAAATGTTATGATTAATATTTTCATGGGTATTACAATTATAGATTTGATGAAATTACCGATTAATGACTTGTTTGATGTTGATTTATAATTAATTAGATATTTAGCTATTGCTGCTTGTAATATATTTAATTTATGCTTGGTCAACACTAATTAGACAGATAGGATTAAAATTACTTGAGAGGGATTTGGTAATCCATGCAAGCACATCTTGGTTTTTGGAAGAAATTCATCATAGGATATGCGAGTTTTGCCAAAACTTATGACACGCACTCCATGTAGTTGGAAATATGGGTTTGGGTCACCTGGCAATGCTCAATCTATAATTACAGATAAATTGCCTTGGTGGGATGTGTAAGCCCCTAGATTTTATGCTACGTCTTATGCTTAAACCCCTAGAACTGGAAACCCTAAAGTCAATAAATCTATAACAAAGCCTAGTGAATCTAGATCCAGTAATCCCACACTTTTAACCCCTGAACAATTAAATTGAGTTGATCATAGATTACAGCTCGTAATAATATAGCGAAACTTAAAAATATCGTATTCATAAAAAATTAATTCATTTTAGACCCGAATAAGAACATATTTCGAAAATGTGTCCTAATGCATTGAACGATAAAATATTTTGATAACATCGTTAAACTTGTAATAATATAAGGATTTCAAAAATATCATTTTAGAATTTTTTAGTATCTAAAAATATCAGATATAGCCCATCTACGCGTATTTTTTTTACTACTATCATTAATTTGTCTTGTCTACTATGCATGTTACTATTTCTAACAATATATCTTACTACCTATTCTTACACTCTATCATACCTATTTCTTACAATTTATCTTTCTCATAAAACTTTATTTATAATCATACATTACATAGTATTACTTTTCATTAATAAAAATACAAAAAATCAACTCTCTCTCTCTCCCCTATGCCTCAAAACGAGCGCCACACACACACACACACACATCTAATTTTTTCGTTTTTCATTTTAATTAATTACAACTAATTTCTCTCCACATTTATCTACAAATACCCCATTTGTCATGCCCCAAAGGTACCCTAAACATAATAGTCCGCCGCATGCTAAACGATACTTAAGAATCACTACCACAGTCATTCAAAAGTCTTGTGTTAGCATGCAGGGCGTTCTCTTACAACAATAGAATACATAAACAATTGGAGATAGATAGTTCAATTTGATAGGATAAGCATAAAAACATAAACCACAGATATCTCAGGATTAGTTATAAAACATTAAGGGGCATTCCCCTGTTACACAAGAGTCTAGATAATATTTTTTAGGTAAAACCCGATCATTTAAGGTTTACTACTAAAGCCTATACAAACTAATCATAAACTTCCAAGGAGATAACTCCTAGTTTCGCATTACCTGATTTGGCCAGGGTCGGGACGCAACCATATGTACGGGAACTGCATTAGAAAGAAACTGTGGGGATAAAGCTACGCTAGTTACTGAGTTTTACCTCCAAAATTAAATACTTCAAACAGCAATATATCAGGCAAGTTATATTAATAACCATATGAAATGCACAAACACGTGAGCATACAATACATAAGACTTTTCAGGAGTCCTATGTTGAATGGATTTATGCCCTCCATTTGGGGTTAGGTGTTTCAGGCCCATACAACCATAGATTTCAATTTTTCTCATTTACATTGTGGTTGATTCAGGTGCCTACATACTCACAATTTTGTAGATACAAGTACCTATACCACTACCATTTTAATTGCGGCCATTATGCCAACATTCGAGTTTACAGGCCCTTCGTTGCCCAACTATTATGCCTTCTTCCCACAAAGGCATAATAACAAATGCAATGTGACTCAACATATGGTATGCATGGTCAATTTGATTGTAAGATCATGACATATTAATTTACAATTTATGGGCAATCACAGATATTGCAGACACTGCAATTCTATACTAAATCATATAAGGATTTACAACAAGTATATTTCGATATTCTTATCATCGATTCAATCAATTGGGATCCATATGCACAATCCAATTTTATCTTGCCCTAAATCTATCCACTAGATATAGTGAAGTCATTCGCCATGGTCTCCGATCTCTAATGATAGTGATCTAGAAACACAAATTTTATCCGATTCAAAATCACCTAAATGAAAGAAATACCCCAATGAGTATTTCATACCATAACTAATTCCAACTTTTCAAATAAAACTCTTTGAGTTCATACTTTCCGTGTGTAATTGGAAATTCAACTTAAAACGGCCATAACTTGGTCATTTTAACTCGGAATTTTACAAATAAGCTATCGATTTCTATCTACTTAGAAAGATCTATCTATTCATGATGTTACTCTTGAGTTTTGAAAATGTTTAGGTCCCAGAATGCTTGGATCTGATCTGATCAGTAACTAGACCTTGAAATTCCGAAATTGTTTTGTGAAATTGCATTATTTCTACCAAGTATAATATATGTGCATGCATTATCTACATGTTATTATCATGGATGACATGATATGACTATCTATATGTATTTCCTTAATGATTTATGGCTAAAAAGAATTTTGTGAGAATTTTACTTGCAATAATGTCAAAAAACTTGTTTGAGAAAACTAACTTTATTTTTTTGAAAATCATACATATTTTTGCTATGATAAAGCCTTGATAATCTATATACCTAATACCTTCATTATTTTAATAAATTTCTTCATTTAAAGTTTGGAAAATAGATGTTTAAATGTGAGTTTTGCCTAGTGATGAATTTTGCATAATTTTTGTAAATGAAAATATTGTTTGATCTTAGTTGGAAAACTTTTCCTTTGTTTTAAGTTTCTATTTTGATAAAACACATTTACTCTTATAAAAATCAAGACTTTATTACTTTTATTCCCTAAGGCTCCTATTTTTTCTATTAAAATACTCATTTTGACATTTAGAAATAGGTGTTTAAATGGGGATTATTTTTAGATCCGAATTTTGGGAAATTATTTTTGAGATTATTTCTCGTAAAAAACTCATTTAATCTTTCTAAAATTAAGTCATAATCAAACCTACTCCCTAAGTCTTCCTTTTTTTTAATAAAACTCTTATTTTAGGGTTGGAAAATAGGTGTTCTTTTGGCATTTAATCCTGTTACGAATTTCAAAATTTTTTGATGTTGAAACATAAATCTTACTTAACTTTGTAATTCTTTTCTTGTTTTGAAAATTTCTTTTAGTAAAACCCTGATCAACTTATAAAATCACTCCTTTATGATACCCATTACCTAAGCCTTTCATTTACATGTAATATCCTTATTTTGGAGTTGGAAAATAGGTTTTCTAAATGGTTCCTTCTCAAGATCCGAATTTTCAAAATCACTTTTGATAGAAACAAAATGGACCTTTGAGTTTTGGCAACACCTTCATCAAGACTAATCATATTATAAATCCTTTATGTATGTAAAACAAGTGACTATGGCATTTAAAGTACTCCAGACAAGTAGATCTACTATACTACTCATGTTAGGGATGTAGATGCAAATGAACACTATGTAGATGAGAGCAATAATGAAAATATAAGCACAAAATTTCCATAAGAACAATATATAGCAAAATACTAGTATATCAACTCTAATAACAAGATCTACACATTGTGATGGCAAGGATATCATGTTTTAGTGTTTCCACATTCCTAGAATAAAGCTCATGGGGATTTTGGTGGAACCACACATGTATGACCTTGTCATTATATGTTTTTATAGTAATAGGGTCAAGATCTATTACCTATTTAGTGTTTGGAGAAGGAAACTTGAAGAAAAAAATTGCGTGTGTGTGTGGAATGAAGCTCACGGCAAAGGAGGGAGAGAAGGGAGAGAAAAAGACTTCCAAAGTTTGTTTTGTGAGAAAATGAGAGAAAGTGAAAAAGTGAAAGGTGAAAGAGATATTATATAGGAAAAGAATTTAGGGTTTGTGTGAATAATAAATTGAAAAAAAATCAAACAAATGGGAGTATGAGTGAGGGAGGGGGGCGCTGGCCTTATGAGAACAAAGAGGGAGAGAGTTGTTTTGATTTAATTTGTGTAATAAAATTCAAACTTAATAGGTAACTTTGAGTACTAAAATGTATTGGAAAGGTAAATTTGTAAGGAAGTGATGTAACATTGTAAGAATATGTTGTAAGGATGTAAAAATAGGTATGGGTGGTTGTACTTGATGAATAGTGTGAAAGAAAGCAAAAAGGTTGATTAGACAATTAAATTACCGGTAGAAATGAAAATACAATAAAAATGTCATAACTGTAACTTTTATAACTCGAAAAATTATATAACTAATATATTAGAAAATATTATGAAATTACGAATCTAACGGTACTAATGTCATATTTTTAATATCCCAAACCTCGGGACACAACGCTTTTCAAGGTCTGTACCAATCGGGCTCGAAATAGGTCGAAATCCACTCATCTGATATTGTTAAGCATCCTAATATTAATATAAGCCAATCTACACTTCCCACTCATATTTCGATTTCTTGGTTTGAGAACACGGGATTGCCAGATCTAAACTGCTTGGGTTTCCTAAGGTTTTGTTGACTTAGGATTTTTGGTTGAATTTCCGATTTAGGGTTTTATTTTGGAGTTAACTTATTTCTATTGTTCCAGTGTTTCATTCTTGGAATTTTCGGACATAAGGTTTCCAGGTCCGACTAGTCCAGAGGTATTCTTTTAGGGTTTCGGTTTCCAGTTTTAAGTTTTCCGAAACCGAACTCAGGTTTGTTAAGAAAACGAGGGCTTACACTATTTCTCTCTATTTCTTTCACACACTTCTCAAACATACCAAAACTCTCTCAAATTCACTCCTCGAATATTCTCTTTAAAATCTCTTTCGAACTTTCTCATCTTTCCATATTCTTACTATCTCCACACAACATCAACCCCTTTTTTTTCTACCCTCCACTTCTCTAAATTAAGTAAAAATTCCTACAATTATTCTTTATATTCATGTAACTTAACATGACCATAGTGTGTGTTTTCTAAACGCATGGGAGTTAAGAAGAAAGCAATAATATGTTAATATTTTATTCTTGTTCTTGCAAATATATTAATGTATATGTATTTCTTAGAGTATATAAGCTTACTAACATAACTTTTATTTATGCTCATGCAATTTATTTATTTATTTCTTGCAATTTATTTAGTTCATGCTATTATCTTAAGACTAGTATTTCTAATTTTAGACTTGTCCTCATTAAGTCTGTAAGCTCCGGAAAATTTCAGTAAATAATTTTAAGATGAACTTCGAAAATAAACCCTAAAAATCACTCTAAATTAAAACCGAATTTTGACAAGTCTTAAACCATGAATGAATCCAAAAATTTCTTAATCATGAGAAAATGAAAATCCTTGAAAATAAAATAAGAACTCAGTGGTCTTCAAATTCAAAACCACTACGTACGAAAAATTCCATATTTAACTCGGACTTATAAAAACGGGTAATATAAAGCCCAAAAACAAATTATTAAAAAGTAAATAACGATTAACTTTCGAAAATGAAACCCAATTCAAAAATTCCAAAAACGTTAAAAGATAATAAATACTTACAAAAAATAAAATGTAAAATAAACTTCTCAAATTAAATATGCTGTATGAACATAAATATCAGTTTCCAAATTGGCAAAGGTCTAAACCGGAAAATCACCCGAAAACCCTAACCGGAATACAATAGTGTAAGTCCGGCAATCTAGTGACCCCTAACCCTAGAGGCCGAGATATAGTTTAAATATATAGAATAGCTCATAGTAATATAAGTTTGTTTAAAAATATCAGATTGATAAATTTTTGACCTATTTCAAACCCGTTTGGGTACAAACTTCGAAAAGCGTGTCCCGGGGCTCGAGATATAAAAATATACCAATAGTACCGTTAGACTCGTAATTTCATAAGATTTCTAAATATATCAGTTATATAATTTTTCGGGTTATAAAAGTTATAGTTATAACCTTTTTATCGTATTTCCATTACTACCAGTAATTGATTAGTCTTTTGCACTATTCATTTTTATTTCATTACACAATTTTATATTCTTATAAATTCTTATATTTTTAGATAATATTTTATATATTATAGAAAATTTTGTTTTTCTAAAATTTAGTTAGTTCGAGCTTTTACGGGATCAGATTCTGTTTAAGACCCGATACTAAAATAAAATAAATTAATTTAATAATTTAAAAATATTTAAAAATATTTATATTTTCGTAAAAAATTTTTTTTAGAATTTTTCAGGTTATAAAAATATCATTTATAGACCATATTCGCGTATTTCGATCATACCGGTAACATATTTGTTAAAATACTAAAATAATTCAATTAATTATTTAATTTTTTATTTATGAAATTCTGCTACTTCTTTAAAAATATTTTTCTTAATTTATTTTATTTATTTTCCCAATAAAAAGTACTTTTTCAACCTATACTTTAAGTACACTTTATTTGTCACTTCTACACATTAGTCAAGTTTTCTTTACTCATTTCACACTCCATTTCCCCACAATGGCAGCTGACCACACCCCTAATGATTGCCTCTTTTCTTTTATTTTAATTATTTATTTAATGATTTAAAGCCTCTTTTAGTTAGCACATTAAATGATGCAAGTTACATTTTCAAATTTCAAGTTACAAGGCAATGTAACCTCTCTCTTTCCCTCACTCAAAATTCACGTGAAGCCCCCCAATTTTTCTGCCATTGTTTTATTTTTTTTTTCTCCTCTTTCAATTAATTAACACACATTAATGCACTCCTTCTCTCTCTCCCCTTCATTTACACCTTTTACCTTTTTCATTCCTTAGCTTTTCTCTCTCATTTTTTCCTCTCTTTCTTCTTCTTTTCCTCTTGTTCTTCTTTGAAAAACAAGCTGCCCCCACTTCTAAAAATGGCTTCCACACTTCATTTTTAAAGATTTTCTAAGCAAATCTTCATCCCAAAGCTCCATAGGTGATATAGGTAAAGTGTAATGAAGGTTTCATGCATCAAATGAACTTCCATAAGCTTAAAAGCTAGGATGATGATGCCAAAAATGAAATCTTTCTCTTCTTCACTTTTATTATCTTGTATTACAATTATTTTCTTGTTTAAGTTGATATATATGGTAGATCTAACTTTTTATAGCTTTGATTTTTGTTTATGCCATAGATCTTGCTATTTAAGTTATTATTCTTGTTATTACTTATGATTTATGCATATATTTCTCATTCCCATGTGTTCATGCTTTCAAAACTAGTTTATAAGACTAGATCTAGTTGTTTTAGGTTCATACATGCATTAGGCTTATGTTTTATGTTCATGAATAACTTGTAATAACATGATGATGATATAAAAGTTGTAGAAAACTCAAGATCTATTTTATTTTCAACAAAAACAACTTTTGAAAATTCGGATGAAAATGGAACCATATTTAGAAAAGTGGTTTTTCAACTTCAAAATGTGTATTTTTCATTTAAGATGAAGGGCTTAGGGTATAGACAACATAAATGAATGATTTTGATAAGTAACGTTTAGATCTATGAGTTTATAGATCATTACCATGGGTTTCTTTTAGATTTATGTTCATATTATGTGTAGATCTTAGATTTGAACTTAAAATAAAAATAATGAAATTCATATTTTGGCAAGACCCATATTTAAAAACCACTTTCCAAGTATCAAAGTGTAAAATTTTCTCAAGAAAACGAAGGCTTAATATATGTATATCATCAAGACTTCTTTTTACAAGAATCTAATGTGATTTTCAAAATAAAAATCTTATTCTCGGATTTTGGCCAAGGGATATTTTAAAAACATGTTTTCCAACTGAAAAATGAAGTTTTTGTTTAAGAAATGAAAGGCTCTTAGGATAGGATATGTAAGGAATGGATTTTCATGAGCTTATATAGATTTTATCAAAAGATATAACAAAAAATAAATTTTGTAAATTCGGATTCCAACCAAGACCAATTTTTAGAACCCATGTATCAACTCCAAAACTCATGTTTTATGTGAAAAATGAAGTATATAGGTAATAGGTATCATTAAGTAGTGATTTTTATAAGTTGAAAGGAGTTTTGATGAGATTAAAGTGTAAAACAAGAAGTAGAAGCAAGATGAAAAATTTTAAGTTAGTAGTCAATTTGTGAAATTTGTAATTTTGAATGAAGGCCATAAGAACACCTAGTATTCAAGCTCAAAATGAATGTTTTATATGTTAAATGAAGTCCTTAAGTAATTGATATAGTGAAGCCTTAAATTTTAATGCATTAAACAAGTTTTTCCCAAAGGAATCATGTAAAAAGTGGATTTTCTAAAATTCGGATTTTTGAGTAAATCATATTGGAAAACATATTTGCAAAGTGTAAAATGCAAATTTTTGTGTAAGAATGAAGCCCTTAGTAGTTATATATGGTTGAGCCTTAAATTTCTAAGTATCAAATGATTTTTACTTAAAGGAATCACTCAAAAACTAATTTTTGTAAAATTCGGATTTTGGAATCAACCCCACTTGAAAACATATTTACAAAGTGCAAAATGGAAATTTTTATGTAGAAATAAAAGTCATAAGTAATAGATATAATGAAGACTCAATTTTAACAAAAATAATTATATTTTCTTAGGTAATAAATCCAAAACAAATGGAAATGATCAAAGTTAGAAGACTAGATTTTTCATAAGTAGTTGTTTATTATGGTCTTGCAAGATAAAAAGTTATAAAATTTCCTTTTAGCAAAAATCATCAAGATCATGCATACATTAAACTCATCTCATGTCATTCATGTTAGGAAATCATTCATATTGCATGTATAGCTAATCTATATAGTAGAAACATTACAAACATTTACAAAAACTATTTTTCGGAATCGGAAACCGTTACTGATCAGATCTGATCCCTCTGTTCCGAGACCTAAATGTTTTCAAAACTTAAAAATAATATTAGAAATAGATAGATCTTTCGAAGTAGATAGAAATCGATATATAATTTGCGAGATTCCGAGTTAAAATGACCAAGTTATAGCCGTTTTACGTTGGAATTCCCGCTTAGGACGAGAATTACGAATTTGATAGTTTGTATGAGATAGCTTGGACTAGTTAAGTGATGAAATACTTATTAGGGTATTTCTTCCTTTTTAGGTGAACCCGATATTGACGATTCCCTACCACCGGATTACTTGTACTAAGAGACCAGTGATTCAATGGCCGAGTGAGTATTACTTCCGATTTCATTTATTGTATATGATTGTAATAATAGTTGCACTAGATATTTGGTAAAGATAAAATGGATATGCATGATGGGGACGAATGGGAACTATGTATGCTTGCTGTTGATATGAGAAATGGAATGTAAGAATATCGAAGCCGAGTGGTTAACTATTGCTTGTATAGATGAATTAGAATTGATTGTCTGCGATTATTGACTAATCACTTAAAAGAATTGGTATAATTGATTATTCGGAATTGAAGATGAAATTGAACTCATTCATACACGATGGGGATGGAGCATTAACATTTGTTGGTTTATCGTTGTACCTTAAACGATTTTATAGTTTATAGTTGTCCGTAAGCTGAAACGGTCTTGGTCGTACCGCATGATTCGTTAATCTGCTAACCCGGGATGGAGGGCGTAAGTCCATCCACATATGATTTCCGGCAGGTCATATGTTTGTTGAATTCACGAGTTTGATGCATATCACTTATCTGACTAATCACTTGATTGTATGACGTGTTATAAATGTAATCCTGGAAGTTTTCACTCACTAAGCTAGTGTAGCTTGTACCCCAATAGTTGCTTAAATGAACAGGTTATCTCAAGAATGCTAAGTGGGGACTGAGATGGTTGAATTCGAGGATGACTTCAGGATTCCGGCAAGACATAAGAATGTTTGAAGTTATTAGCTAGGTTTTATTATTTGCATTGTAATAGTTTATGTAGTAGAATCTTTTGATGAATTGTAATTGAAGTTAATGAGTTGTATTTTTGAAGAATAGTGAATTGAATTTCCTTTACATTGTTCTCAAGTTGTATCAACATAAAATGCATTACTCCGATGAGTCTCCTCCATGTGTTAGACGCCTTGTACATAGTATGGAAGCCTTCGCATGACTAAGGTGGTCATTCTTAGGCTTTAATATTGTGTACGGTGGACTGCCACGTTTAGGGTACCCTTCGGGGCGTGACAAAGTCAAAACAATTTTGTTATTTTTCTTTTTGGACTTGCCCATGTCTAAGTCCGAGAAGCCTTGATACAAGCTAAGACTTCCCAATACTTGATATTTGTTATGTGCTTATTTCATTTCTATATCTTCCATCTTTCATATAAATTATTTTTTTCATGTTACTTAATTATAAATTCATGTTCATGTTCATGTTGCTATTGTCTTAATAAAAATAAAAAGAAGTTCTTTCTTTGATAAAGAAAATAAGTTAAACTCACTACACTTAGGAAATGTTTATTAAAATTAGAATGTTGTTTCAACAAAATTCTTTAAAAAATTTTAGACAAGTTCATCATAGATTTTAGTGTTGTTATTATGCAAGACTTTTCAAAATTTAACTAAATAGGTCTTTATTATCTTATCAAACTACCAAAATTAAATTTGTCATTTAAAACCTTAATGTTGATAATTCTTTGTTATGCAAATTTTTCTTAAAAACTTATTATAAGATCCTCACTAACATTTTAATAAACACTAGATCAAGACAAGCTTTTCAAATCAAGTTAAAATCAACTCACCAAGTAAAAGTCTACTTAAAGAATAAAATGGGTATATAACTTGAAAGGACTAAAATTTTGGAATTGAAATTATATTTAAGAGTTAAGGAAAAATAATTGTGATTAGAAATCACCCGTTAATAACTCAAAATTTTTTAGTTTTCTTCCTAACAACATAAAATAAAATTTTCAAGATTCACTTTTCAAACTACTAGACAAGTTCTTTTATGAAAAATCATTGTTAACACAACATTATTAAGATCATCATATGAGTTTACATTGTATTGAAAGGATTTTTTTTTCAACTATATAAATATCTACGTATTTGTTTATGGATTTTTGGATAAAGTAAAGTTTACAAAATTCATTTTTTAAGGGCTAGGAAATTCATGAATATTCAGTACCGTACCATTTTGAAACCTAAATGACCTTTTATATTAAAAATAACCTTAGAAATAGATAGATTTTTCGAGTAGGTAGAAAACAACATATTATATGCGAAATTCCGAGTTAAAATGCATCCAAATTTTGACGAACTTAGTAAAATAAAATTGGCAAGCTTAAATAGAATTTCCATGATATACTCATTTTGGGTATTTCTCTTGTTTAGATGACATGGAAGGTGGTCTTTCCTACCCAGAAGACTACTTTGGCTAGTGGATTACCACAATAGCCGAGTGAGTTTATTTTTTACGTTTCATACTTATGTTTTTTCATGTAGAATAGTGGCATTAGAATTTAAAAAAGTTAAAATGGGAAAGTGCATGTACTTTACAAATGTGGTTGAATTTATGTTAACTATATCGAGCGAAGAATAGTCTATAATCAATCTTTGATTTAGTATAAAATGATATGTTTGCAAATTCTATGATCACCCTTAAATATTTAATACTATGCTACGAGTACTTAATTAAATTGATTCATGCATATCACGTAGTGAGTCACATTGCATCCATTACTATACACTTGGGGGGATAAGGGCATAGTAGTGAGGTCTGTAGAGCTCGAAACTCTATATAATGACAAATGGTCGCTTGAATTAATTTAACAGTGCGTAGACACTCGAATGAACTACATTTTAGCAGGCAATAGTGGCATGAATAAACTACAAAAACCTTATTTGTGAATAGCAGTCTATATGGCCTGGAACACCTAACCCTGAATGAAGGGCATAAATCCATTCAACATATGATTCCCATAAAATCATATGTATTGTATGCTCACATATTTATTGCATTGCATATGCTTGTCTAAATAACTTGTTTAATTATTTTTTGTACGAGTACTTTATTGTGGAAATAATTTTCACTAAACAAATAAGTTATCCCCTCTTAGATACCTTTTGCAGCACCCGTATTAATGGCTGAAGCCCCGAGGCTATTTCTCCCAAGTACTATCTTTTGGATTCAGGAGCTTTTGGAAGAAGTCAAGGATTAGAAATAGACTTAGACATCTAAGTAAAACTCCAGTGTAATTATTTTGATTAGACTATGTTGGACTTAATATATTTTGATAGAGGAATGCCCCTTCAATATTTGTAAGATTCCCTTTATTTTATATTTAAGATGCATTTGTTATTATTTCCATTCTTAATTGCTATTACAAATATCTTCTTGAACAACTTGTTTCAAAGTTTGGTCCTCTATGATCGTAAAGGTATACCTTCTACCTAATATCGAAGCTTTTGGGATGACTCAGGTTGTCATACTTAAGCTTTAATGTTGATTATGGTGACTGCCGCATTTAGGGTATCCTTTGGGGTATGACAAGATGATTTATGCTATAATTGGAATTTTGCTACTTTAAAAGGTAGGCAAGTTTTTGTGAGTTTAGATACACCCCAATTAATCAACTTCAAATATCAATCTATTCCAAGGCAACAACTTAATTCAAATGAGAATATACTTGCAATTCCCAATTTATAATTGGTATCTCCTAACCTTGAAAGTCTTAGTAGTATTACTAAGATAGGCGATTCAAGTGTTCAATTAGTTCTTAGTTTAGTCTTTAATTAAATAAATTTTTGATAGCTTAGCTTAGGGAAAAATTCAATATTTAATACTTGGAACAAAGCTCCTTGAGGAAGACGACCTTGAGTTACCACTATACTGTTAGTATGATCCAGTGCACTTGTAGGTTTTCACTTACTTAAAATGATTTTTACAAAACCATGCAACTGAAATTGATCTTTATAAGTGCTATCCAAGAGCAAGTCAAACCTCACTCATTACCTTTAACTTGCATTTGTGGCTTACAATAACCTTCTTGAGTCAGATGAGGTGGTAGGGAATCAACTCTACTCACATCTACACGATTTGGCTTTGGTGCATCATTAAAAATAATGCCTTTAAGCTAACACATAACTTTTGCAACCTCTAGTGCCTTAGAAATGATATTGGTGTATGGAATATGAGGAAGTCACTCAATAAAGTTAACCTAAATTTCACGATAAACAACAAGCTTAGAATAGAAAGTAGATAAAAGATGAAAACAAGTTTATCAGGTGGTGATCCATATACTATATCAACAAACATGGTCATGGTGTGACTAGCATATCATCGTGTGATCTCTTGATGTTATGGTAGGTAATTAAGGGAAGCACCATCGGGAGCAAACTTCGGCCATGCATTCATCTCTCGATTTTCATCACACTCTTCCAACCATCTTGGATGGAAAGTCACCCAATTTATCTCAACATTAACCATGCAAATCAATTTCATGTAATGGTCCCATCTCCTCTACAGGGTCAGGTATATGATGAAGCCCGTCAAACTACCTTATGACATGGTCTGAATAGTAGTGCTCTACAAAATAAGTGGCACTCGAGCCAGCCAAATATTGTTACTTGCTATGCAATAGGGCATGTAGGCTCATCAAATCAGCATGGTTGTATATCACTCAAACAACATATGTATTAAGAAGTTAACAAGTGCATCAATAAGTAGGTGGTGTAAGTGGGATCAGTGTTAGAATTACACAGCGGAATCAATAAGATTTAATATATGTTTTTGGGTTTTTGATTTATATGCCTTAAACCGAACGTGTTATCAACCTACCACATGTCCTAACTTAAGATAGACATGCTAAGGCTATTATTCCATGATAAAGTTATATTTCATACAACTTTTATAGGACAAATAGTGCATAATTTCTCTTAATCTTTATGAAAATTGCAAGAATTGGTACTTGGACATACTTAAATTGATGTTTCAGGTCAAAATGGAACATGAGAATCGAAAAAATCAAAATTAAGGAATTTAAGCAAGATCTATCGAAGAAAATCAAAGAACACCGGTTAAGTAGCAAAGGAGTACCGCTGGCCTTAAATAGAGCAAATGTCAGCCTTGGAAATTTCATTGAATGTCGGTAAAATTTCCATATACGCCACCGCCGTTGTGCCGGCCTTGTTAAGGAATAAAATACAAAAGATTAAAACCGGCATCAATACTTTCGGCCTTCAAGAAGAAATTAAGCGGCTTTGAAGTTTTTGAAGATACACGACAATTCGGGAAATATACGCTGTCGGCCTTAAGGTAGTGTTAAGAGAAGATTAGTAGCCAATTTTCAAGCACTGGCACAAACACCACAAGTGTAGGAAGAAAGAAAGGATGGCTTCTGCAAATTAATTGTACGCCGAAAAATCCTGAAGCTAAGCCGTCGGCGTTGAGGCAGTGCAGAGCATCTACAAAATGCTAATTTTAAATGCTGCCCTCTGCATTACCGGCCTTCATTTGGATCTGGCAAGTCTTGAATGTTTCCATTGTACGCTAGCCTCTTGAAACCCTACACCGCCGGTGTTGGAGCATTGTAGGTCATCCATAGAAGACAAATCATTAGAGCCATCTTCAACACTGCAAAGAAGTTCAATCCGCTTACAAGTGTATGCCGCTTATACGTCACCGCGCGTAGAAGTTGAAAACGTTGACGTATGTTTTGTAACTGCAAAAATAATATAAAGTGTTTCAAATTCCATGAGACCTTTAGCTATAAGAAAGTGATGATTCCTTTGTTCATGGGTATCAGAAACATATTAGGATATATTAAGAGTTCAATTTTAGAATAGATTCTTTGTGAGAGAATTGTTTCGAGATTAAAATCGTAGTGATTAAGAAGTCTTGTATTGAAAAGATTTTGCAATTGAAGATCTTGATAATTGAATTGGTGATTTCAGATCCTATTCTTGTTATATGCAATTTGATTTTCTTGTTTTATTGTCCATCATGTTATCAATTGTAGAATCTCATTTGATTTGTGAATCTATATTCATGAGTAGCTAAATCTTCATTGTGGGACATTGATGAAACCCTAAGCATGCTAATATGATTATTGAGATTGTGTTATGTAATAGTTAGAATTACGAAATATTCATATTGAATTCCTATTATAAATCTTGTTTCTTAATGGAATTAGGGTTGATAAAAATCATAATAACTCAAAAGGAAAAGTAGGGTTCAAAGGAATTCATGAATTAAGGTTAAATGACAATTGCGGAAGCGGCGGAGTTTAATCTGATTTAGAAATTGTTTATTGGGATTCATGTAATGTTTTATGTTGATTTTTTACTAAGGGATTAGGAGAAGTTGATTTAAAGCATTAGTCAATTATAGAATTGGGAGATTTATATTGTAAAATTGTAAAATTGATTCCACTGATAATTTATTTAGTGGAAGCTATTAGGTTAGTTTGTGGTTGAAAAAGATTTTGAAACTTCAATAGGGTTTTACATCTTTGACAATTTCATATGAATATCCATAAGTTTAATTGTCAATATAACATGATTTTAGTTTGATTAACAATATTAGGGTGGATTCTGTTTTCCCACACTTAATTATTATATATCTTTTAAAAACACACTCTCTTGCTCTGATAGGTGATTGATAGTTTAGTATTAGTTAATTCTCAAAATTGATTGCTTGAATATTAGTAGAATTGATAATTGTTTAGTAGTTAATCGATCCTTGTGGGAATGATATCATGCTCATCATTTGTATTACTTGATCCGATTTAGTATACTTGGTGGTAGTATTCGCACTTATATTTATCTATTCATTTCTAGCAGATTATTCCACTAATCCAAAAATATACATATCATATTTCATCAATATCTCACATATAAGGATACTATTAAAACATCATATAATAACCACAAACTTCATAACAACCTAGCTGGTATAAAACAAAAGCTAACTTATATTAACTTATAGCATCAAAATAAAAGTCTCATAAAATTTTAGAATCATCAGAATTATATAAACTTCATATGGTTTAAAAAAATTATCTTCAATTCAAAGTAAATCTAAAAGTGAATAAGAGAGTTAGGTCCACTATCGTCCCCCCCATAGTCTATGAACACATCATATCCTGATAAGTCAAATACTACTGGATCATTACCTATTCTTGAAAAATAGAAAAGAGTAAGCACAAATGCCTAGTATGCCAAACCACAAATGCATGCGCATGAACAGACATAATATAACTTCACATACAACCTAATAACTGATGCAACAAACATAGGTTATTATCTTTGATTAGCCGACGTATAACACAGTTTGGAACCATTGGTAACTAGTTGTACACCTGGAGTATCTCATGAATCCATAAAAAAGATCAATATATAAATAATATATATAAATATATTGGCGTTAGGTACCCACATGCAGCTTGGATACTCCTTATGCATCCTGGGTACCATACTTGTACCACTCCAAGACTAATCATCTCTATACATGACTCTACTCGATACAACAACATCCATAGATCATCTGGGTGTCATCCTATTAGCGACGGTACTCTCGATCTACTAGACCTAGCAAAAAACAAGCAAATTCAATTAAAGTTGAATAGTATTATGTCAATTTACAAATACTAAGCCTACAATCACAAATAACAAGTAAAGTAAGGTCGTACCTGAGATAACTTTTAGGAATAGAAACCCTAACTTCACCAAAAACACCTGATCACAATCAAATACCCATTCAAAATATGTTTTCACAAAAAAAATCGTACTCCTACTATCATCTAAACCCTAAACTCAAAAGAACTACAAACCCTAGATTTATACACACCTTTGTCCTTTTGATTGTAGAATCACAAAATCTCTAAATACCAAAATTAAGGTTTTATCCAAAATTTCTCCAAAGATTTGACTCCCTTCAACATCAACAAAAAATTTAGAAATATCACACTTTTAGATCACCAAAAAGGATTGACTTACTTATTTCTTGATTTTTCTTCGTCCTTGATTGTAGAACATGAAATCTCCCACGAGAAACTTAGGGTTTTCTCTACAACTCCTCCAAGATTAACTTCCTTCGAAACCATTAAGAAGACTTTAGGAAGAGATCATTCTTTTAGGTCACTGAAAAATTGAAAATAACCAACTTACCTTATTCTTGAATGTCAATCTTCCTCGAAACAAAGATCATAGGTTAGAGAGGTCTCTTAGGGTTTTCTATAGCTTAGGATAGGTTTTGAAAAAAGGGAAGATAGGATAGGCTGTATATAGAAGTTGGAAATCTTTACAAGTTCCATGTATGAAGGCTGGCAACGTACAAAAGAATGTTGGTGACCTATACACTGGTGGTTTAAAACTCAACAGACGAAACTAGGAAAATCTATACTAGCATCTAATGCCGACGGCTTAAACGTCAAAGCCGGTGGTGTACTTTTCAAAGCCGGTGGCCTACAGGTTGGCCTACCGTTGCCTCTTCTTGTCCTTCTCAAACAACTCCCTCTTGCTTGCATGTGTCTACTATAACAATATATATTAATATTCATTTTAGGGTGGATTATAAAACCCTCTTAGTTTTCAACAAATGACACTTTTTCCCATTATTATAAATTATTTATTTATATATTACATGATATATATAAAACAAGAAAGTAAAAGATATGAACGATCTATCCTTAGATATGACACACCAAGAGAAGAATTGAACTAGTTGTTTCACTCAATCAATATGACACACGATTGAAAGAAACAACAAAGAATAATCTTGAGGAAAAACTCAATATTACTCAAAAGGTTTCTAAAACAATTATAAGAAAGGCAACAAGCCAATTGATCTCAATCAATGACAAAAGAAAGGTTCAAAACTTTTGCTAACACAACCCTAGGGACCCTTATATACTCCCACAAGCTGAACAAGGGTAAATATGGAAAAATAAAAGACAAATAAATAAAAATAAGAAACTAGTGTTTTAAAAAACACATAAAACAGGACAGGAGATACCTTATTGATCACAGCCATGACATGGGTCCTGATCCTCTCGTATCAAAATTCTTCTCCAAGCTTTAAACGATCATGGGCGTAATAAGGGTCATCATGAGCAACATAACGGGTGTGACGAAGGTAGTGGTCCTCTCTGTACCCAAATTCACATGTAGACATGGTGATCACCATTTGTGATATGGGGGTGATACAGGCGGTGATCACTATCACCACCTGTGATACAAGCATGACGAGGGTGAAGATCTCCTTTACAACTTGATTTTCATGATCTGCTTCAATCATTGTCTTTGTCATGGGCGTGATATGTAACTTTGATGATTTCCCTTGAAATTGAGTACTTTCTCTACACTTGAACATACCATATCATTCCCATTACCAATGCGCATATATTCCTAAAATATTCTAACCTATCCTTATTCAACTCATTAATAACGATCCATGGAGCTAAGTTCTTCAATCCTCTCACCCCAAATTGAGCTATCGATCCAAGTGAGCCATGATTCCTATCATTTCCTTGAGACTCTTGAAGATTTGCCCTTAAATCTTGATCAACCTTATCTTGATCCCTATCAATAGGACATGCGGCAATTAAACTACATGAGTATATACGAGTATTACTTGATCAGGGACCAAGAGATCTAAGATATCACGATATCTCCTAATCACATGCGTAAGGCGCTCATTGACATAAAACTCTACTCCCTAAGACTTGGAGAATGACTATCAAGCCTATAATATCTATTGTGTCAATGTACAATGGTACATATAGTTGAAAAGTTAAGTACATTAGATCCTACAATTTATCTGCGAACAACATACCCCTAATTAACATTAGTATATAGTCCCTAGCATGTCGCTAAATAGTCACATCATTAGCATCATCTAGTAAGTCTTTGTAGTGTTCATCTAGCCAATTAATCATTAGATGGGTGCTCTGGATGCTACGTACAGTTAGTGATGTACCAAAAGCTGCTAGTAAACCCTAACCAATGCATGTGAGCATATGATATAACTGTCTGTTCATCTATGAGGAGTCTAGTAAGGACAAATTCATCCTAGAGAATTATTCATCTCTCCTGTAGAGAAAAAAGGTGTGGGTCTCTAGATTACCAATGTCATCACTGACTACTAATGCAGATATATAAACGATATGTGGGCTACATAATAAATCCTACCTATTGTAAGTATGGATAAAGCCACGAATTGACACTAACCAACTCCTAGTGCATCATCGTAATGTTACCTTACAACAATAGCATAGTATATGTGAAGATAAAAGATAAAATGTTGGAATTGTTAGAAACTCAAATAAATACAATAAAAAAAAAAAAGCATAAGCTAGAGAGTTAAACTCTTATCAATTGTCAAAGCTATCTGCGACTTATGAAGGCGCTAACCTTGGAAGATGAAGCTATCTCATGGCCCTAGATCCATTTGAAAAAAAAATGGAAAAAAAAAAACATTATCACTAAGTAATCACTAACAAACAACCAACACAAATTATTAATGAAAATATTATAGTTAATAGAACCTAAGTTACATGAACATGCAATTATAACTAGTATCACTATTGTTGATCACGTGCTACAAAAATTACCTAAGGGACCCTCTTAAATATCCATCTCAGTTTTGAAGCATTTCTCTCAAGGGCTCCCATAATTCTTCATCAAACTTAACAATGAGTGCAAAAGCAAAATGTTAAGGCAAGTCCAATTAGTCTTGTCCTTGCTTAGCATGATGGAGCATTCATACATACGCATTTGATGTTTTCATATATATAGTGACCAATGGAAGCAATATAATCCATATGCATCTTAGCAATAACTACCATTACATGAGAAGTAGGATTTTAAAAGTCTCCTACTTTTGACAACTACACTTGCATACCCAAAATTCTACCTAATGTTAGTTATCCCCCTTTTGGCCATGCATTGTAGGCCATGGTGAAATTTGAATCTTAGAGATTTGACTCTAACAATCAAGTATTATCACATGATGGGCCTTTGCTACTTTCTCTATCTTTCAAATTTCTTTAAAACATAACCACTTAACACCTAACCAGTGGCCAATGTATCAAAATTTTGTTTTATTTGATTATTGAAGATATCATTACAATTTTAGAATGTTATCTTCATCAGAGCAGCAACAAACAAGTTTCTTGCATCTTTGAGGTTAGTATTGTGTCTACTGTTGTCTCGATGTTAAATCATACACCTCCTTTATAAGATAAGGTTCACATTTAGGGATTTCAGTCCCTAAAATATCACTGTGTCCACGAACTCATATGATTGGCAGCATCAAAGTACCCCAAAACTATCTAGGCTACATTTAGCAAGTTGTCTTGTTCAATAGATTCCTACATTACTTGCTCTTAGTCTTTGAGTTGAAGTTACACATAATATGTTGAATGCATCAGTGCTAAGGCTAACTCATCGGCCACACTACATTATTAACCTCCATTACTTTCTATATGCCTGTATGACAATTAGAGATCAAGCAAATGTTAGTGCAATCATTTTTTACATGAATTGATAACCACTTTAGGAACTAGGTCCATGTGTCCTTAGCTTCTTTATCTACTAGGGCATATGCCAAAGGCATGAGATGGTTTTCATCACCTATCATGGTGGTTAGAAGCAATTTATGCTTTCATTTCCCATACATAAAAGTGACTTCATTGGTGATTACTAGCTTCAAAAGAATGATAAAAGGTTAATACAATCAAGGAGCACTAGGTTAGACAAAATAAGGTTAAATTTTACATTTGGATACTTGCAATAAGCAAATGCCTTAATGCAAGGTCCAAAAGCCTAGAAGAGTTTATTAAAGAACACATGCCTTGTAGTATCAAATTTTATAGTTATCCACTTAAACTTGGTTCTAGGATTGGCCTCTTATATTATTGTTAGTACATGTAAGAGCTCAACATATGATTGCTCCACTTGCCATAAATTTGTTCCGTAGCCTTATGTTTTGCCTCCCTAATCCTCTTCAAGTGAACTTAAAAACTTAAATTGTTTATGATTCGATGCCTAGAGATATTACACCTTAACAATAGAGGAGTTATAGACCACATCAATTATACATTTGGGCATAGTGGTTGAATCCAGCTAAGAGTGATCTTAGCTAGAAATTGTATTCAAACATGTGTGTGGTCTCTCAAAACCAGTAATCTAGAAGAATCTACCATGCTTTTCAAAGCACGCTCTATGTCTCCGCTTACAACCCTTATTGATGCAATGCACCTATATGACCACAATTTCTTATCTGACTCAACCATTTCATAATTATGGTGATTCATTATGTGTTACATCTTCAGTACCCATATGAGATGATCTTTAATCTCAAACTGTATGCCCAATTTGAATTAATCATTAATGCTCCATTTGTTATCGCACGCTAGTTTCTCATCTTCAAATGTTCCATATCCATTTACTACAACTTCTGTTATAAAGGACACGAGCTCTACTTCAAACTGCATCCACGTCTATTTGAGCCAACAAATGGTGTCAATCATTTTTACTCTGCAAGCCATGAGGCTCATCAAGTGTCTGGATCTAACTCCCATTTCCACCACTCTCATCATCACTATATCATCAAAATCCTCAAAAGGAGTTCTAAAAGATCATTAGTTTCACTATCAACATCCTTATTAGGTTTGTTGATCCCGAATATAGCTCATATTCTCCTAAAGGTTTTGAATCTTATTAAACTCAGCTCATTTGATACAGATCACTTAATAAAGAACCAATAAGGTTTTGTAAATGTCTAGTTCTTTTTTTTTTTCCCTTTAAGTTGATTGATTTAGAGTCACGCACCAGGCGAAGCTGGAAAGCAAAAGGTGAACCAGATTTCAAAGGGTGGTTTGATTTCTAGTTCAGCCACTGATCCACATAAACAACTAGAAATTATGAGTTTGGGGACTGCTATTTTAAAACCATAAAGGGTTATTTAGACTTCTTATGGGCTTTAAGAATTTTCGAATTATACAGGCCAAAAATTAGCATTAATAACTTAACTTTTTTGTTTTTATTATTTTTTCAATTTTCAACTTTTTTGAATATTTTAAGGAAACATATTTTTTTAGTTTTCTTTTTTTTTTGGGAAAAAAAGGTTATAAAGGGGAAATATATATATATATATATATTCTCCATTTTTTTAGGATTTTTATGAAAATGTCTTAAAAGTCATTATTTATTGCTACAAAAACGCTTTAAAAAGTTCTTTATTTAATTATTGTAGTCGCCCATTAAGTGCTTACGTATCCATTAATTATAATCAGATCCCCATAGTTCATTTTGATTTTATAAAACTTTAGTGCACTAGTTTATTTTAGTTTGTAAAAGCCACCAAGTTTAAGTTATTCAGCCAATTTAATTTTTATTTTTGAAAATGTCCTAGAAAGATCTACCTTTGGTCTCATGCTTTTGAAAATTCCTAAAAAAATCCTAATTTTTTAAAATCCCCCATTTATTATTTTTGGTTTTTTATAAAATAACCATATGATATATATATATATATATATATATAAGCTGGCAAAGCGTTTTATTTATATATATCCCATATATGGGAAGGATGAAGAAAAGGAAAACTCTTTTTATTAGTTTTTATGAATTCTTCTTTTTTTCTTTTTTAGTTTTTAGTTAAGATAGAAGAAACTTTGTACGAAGGACTAAAATGTGCATAAGTAATTTACCAAAATCCTAATTTGCTTAGAAGATCATAGCCCTTATTAGCAAGTTTTTACTGTTATGGAGGATAGCGCATGATAGAAGTTACTATTTGTGGAACTTATTTACATGCAAAGGGAACATTTTATATGATCTTTTTGTCCATTTAATTTTTAGTGTTTAAGAGCAAAACTTATTTGTCTAAATCTGTACAAGGCATATTATGGTTATATTCATAAGATTATAATTGTAAACCTAGTTTATATCTAAGTCAGTATTCACCCTAAAGTTCTAATGATAAATTATATCTTAGAATTTTATTTACATCATTTGTTAAGTCCAATATCCGCAAGTTCATCCATATTCAATATATTCACATTAAAACATAAGCTTATATTAATATATACATATATATATATTTATTTTTTATGCACATGTCTAAATACTATTGTTTTATTCACATCGAATATCACATCCTAAAGTCTATTTACTGATTTCAATTTTTCTTTTTTATGCACATGTCTAAATACTATTATTTTATTCACATCGACTATCACATCCTAAAGTCTATTTACTGATTTCAATGGATTTAATGAACCTAATATTTATAAAAATCATCTAAACCAATGTCATTACAAAACAATAATGGAAATAATGGCAGGAATATAACACACACAACATATAAGTATTTTTTTTTTTTTTTATCACAAACCTATATAACATCTACAATAGTGCACCTAGTATTATTAATCATATACATCCGCATAAACTCACGTATGTATGATAACGTATATTCTTTTTATTCTACACATATATTTATCTTTCTGCTATTTTCCTTCTGATATATATATATATATATATTATTTTTTTTTTTTTGTGGTTACATGTGCCCGCAAATGTTGCAATGATTCTACGACATATAATTGTGAACAAAGAAAAACTAATGAACAAATAAAGAAATAAAATGAATAGAACAAAGCACGATAAAAACTGGACCACGCATGGAGGAGACTATGAATTGGACCATAGCTTCTTGGGGTTGGATTGGAGGGGTCAAAGGATGGGTTTGTTTCGGATATGGAGGTTGGTATTCAGGCTATGGGTTTGTGTGGTATGGCTAGTAATGGCAATCTGGTGTTTGTGTTGGGTAATGGAGTGGTGCGATTTGCCTATGGCTTTTCGGTGGGTTTGGATCAAGTAGGTTCGTTGGGTTTGTCGTGGTCGGTGGCCGTTTGGGTAGGGTGTCATGGTGGTCTAAAGAGAGGTGGAGGTGTGGTTGGAGTGGTGGTCGTAGAGGCGGCTAGTCTTAGGCGGTGATGTGCGGCTGAGTTTATGGTGGTTTCGAAGTTGGGGACGGCTTTCAAGTAATTGTGGGATGGCTATGGTTAGCTTTTGTGTGAAAGCGGTATATAATTTTTTTTTTAAAAAATCTGAAAATAAGCTAGACAGAAAAAAATATATATGGATGGAGGCTAGTAGAGGTGTTTTCCTTGAAGGTGCCTTTAAATTTGTATTATGGGCGTCTTCTTGAACAGCACCCATGTTTTATAATGAAGGCGCTGTCCCAAATGGTGCCTTCAATGTAAATGTTGAAGATGTCGTTTCAGACAATGCCTTCATTGCTGCCACTTAAAAAAGGAAAAGAAGAAAAAAGAAATCAACGAACCAACCCATTTCTCCCACACATTTTACTCTCTCACAACTCTCTCACTCGCTCCAAAACTAGCATTAGCTAACCATTAAAAACACCCGCTTCTAACACCAGATTAGGCATTTTAACACAAATTTGGTATCCCGATATCAGGTAATGTACTATTCCATGGTTTTTTCCCCTTAATGTCTAATTGTTGTTGTTTTACCCATTTTTAGCTAAAATATTGGAGATAATTGCATGTTTGTTCTTGTCCAATTTAGTATGTTTTATTTAATGATTTGAAGATGCTACATGGAATAGAAGTAGTCTATGGATTGTCGGTGATGTTTGTGTACTTGCATTAGTTGATCTATGTCGTTTTTAGCAAAAAATATTGACGCTTTGATGGTATTCGGTGAAATGCCCTAATTACTAAATCTTAGTATGTTAGAGAAAATTGAAGTTTCTAGAGTGTGCTTCGTTGACGATTGAGTTATCAAAGATGTTTTCCACAATTTAATTTGTGAGAAACACTATCTAACATTTGTAGTTTGTTGTTGATAGGTTTGAGATGGCCAACTATGTAAGATTCATCATCTATGCGAATGGGAATATTGTCGATGGAAGCCATAGTCCACAATATGATAGGCCTTACATTAGGAAGGTGAAGGTTAGAATAGATGTGAATTTTGAGCAATTTAAGAAATTGATATGTGGAAGATTGGTATTGATCAAAATGATTTCGAAGTTGAGATAATACATAGACATGCTTATTACATGAGCCATGGGGTTATCTACATGTTAATGTCAATTGTGGATGGTGAGAATCTTGAGGATCTAATTTCAATGGATGTTGAATTTGATGTTAGGATACTTTAGGAGATATTTGTGGAAACCATTACTAAGATAGGCACTATCTAAGGGTTACATGATGTTGTTAATTATCCCTCTAATATCAGTTATGGAGAAGTGCATCTAAATACTCCCAACTATGGAACATATGTTAGCATACCTCCACAAGACCAAGGGTAGTGTCATTTTCACCCATGTATTATGAAGAATATGACCCTATGGCAATGAACGAGTCATTATCAGATTTTGAAAATGAAACACGAGGAGGAAACGACACTAATGTTTAACTCTGGTGTGGAAGATGATCATTGAGATGGATATTGCCACGTTGATGAGAATGGAGATCTTGTGGAAGATGAGAAAGGCTAAAAAGAAGAGGATGAAGTGGCAGAAGAGATTCAGGGATGCAATATAACATTGGTTGTCCCCAGTGCTCAATGCCTTAGGAGGCGATGTCAAGCCAAGTGATGGTAAGAGATGTAGTCTCTTATTTTAATGTGGGTAGAGGTGGCGATGGTTGTGTGACATTTGAGGATGATGTGAACACAATGTGTAGTAATCTTTATGAGAGCCAATAGAATGATGCTCAACACAAAAGATGATCTAATCTGAGCTATAAAGTCTTTCCATATAAGAACACACTATAATTTTCACATTGATGAATCAAAGAAAAGTTTGTAAATGGCTCGTTGTGGAGGATAAGGCTTGCGAGAAAGAATTGGAAGGTCTTTTTGTAATGATGAGACTTGATGGCCCCCATTCGTGTACTAATCTAATACTTGCAAGACCACTCTCAAATAAACTCTAATATCTTGACCCGAAAATGTCCGAAAAAATCCTGATTGCAAAGTTCGAGAGCTTAGGTCCCTTTGCTTAACTATATACAGGTATATGGTATCTTATAGAAGAATATGAGAAGGGAAGAGAAAGGCAATTGCTATTGTATATGGTGATTAGGCAAAATCTTGCAATGAACTCCTAAAGATTTTCTATGCATTCAAGGCAACCAATCTGGGATCGCTAATAGAATGGGGTTGGATAAGATCGCCTCAACTTGACGAAGTGTATTTCAAGTGGGTTTTCTAAACTTTTGGGCTTTATGTGGAGACTTTTAAGCACTGTAAACCTATGTCGTTAAACGTAGGGAACCGACTTCGAGGCATGTGTAAGTTAGAAGGCCCATTGATGATCGCCTTTTACCTTATTTGGAGCAAGCTAGCTTCATAGGAATCACTCGACTCCCGTACATTTAACTTAACTAGGATTTTATTATAACATTAGTTGAGCGATGGAAACTAGAGACCCATATATTTCAAATGTCACATGGGAAGATGACCATCATCCCACAGGATGTAAAGGTACAACTTGGACTACCAGTTGATGACATTCCAGTTGTGGGTATCACTTCCCTGCTCACTGTATGGAAGCAATATGTGAGAGATTGTTGGGGACTATCCTTAAGGGTGTACCATACGAAGAGGTCGCCTGAGTCTGACTTAGTTGCGTAATCACTTTACTCATCTACTCGAGCATGCACCAGAGGAGCAAATTGTTAGACATGAGTGTACCTACATCCTTCAGCTCATTGGATCATGTCTTTTCGCTGACAAGTTAGGGTCATTGGTTCATGCTATGTTCTTACCTTTACTAAAGGACATGGCATAACTTGGCCAACATAGCTGGGAGGCTACTTGCCTAAGTTAGTTGTAATGATAGTTATGTTGAGCATTTACTGAGGATGTTGTTTAAATCAATGGAGCAAGTGTGTTTATTGCAAGTTTGGGCCTGAGATTGATTTCCAATTGTTGTATTCCATGCTCGTTTGGCCTTCCTTATAGGATGGGGTATCCCTTGTTGCCCGATGGCGGATTGCTTAGGACACGATCCATTACCCATCTGATGTGGTTTTTGCGTACAAGTAGGCATTCGACATGCTTGGTTCTCAACAAGTACATTTGGTTTCTCATTATTATCTTATGTTTTTCAAATAACATTAATTTAAATTGGAGGGTCTTTTTATGCTGTGAAATAGGTTATGTGGATCCTTTACGTATATGAGATTATGAGAAAGCTTCTACCATACTTTCACAGCGAGATTGATGTGTGGATGACACAAGTCCCCCACATTTTCTTTTGCATTATAGAGTATGTTTCCCAAACTTTGTCATGCGAATATTTGGGAGATAATAGAGAATTCCACCAACTGTGAACACTAAATCAAATTTATGTCAAACTGATTTGAGAGGGAGAGTGGCAACTAATTGGCTAGTGCATCATGCAATTTATCATGGGATGTGGAATGAGAGGCATGACCGATTGGTTCCTATTGAGCCTTCGTTTGGTACTGAGCCAAACTATGCCCGCTGGTACAGACGAGTGACCAGGCGATATATTAGCCACATTAGATCTATATACGGTCAGTTGGTAAGTTATGATTTCAATATTTTGCCGACGGTGTAATTTTTCTATTCACATATTAACTTCGTGTGTTTCTCATTGTTTTGCAGGCTGATCAATTCCTGCATATACAATTAACACCTGACATTCTTGGTTCATGCAATTAAAATGAAGCTTTAGCAAGATAGATGAGCATGGAGTCCTGGATTACCTATATCTTGAGTTTTGACATGAGGCATAGGAGGAAGGTGAAGCTAAGGGTAATGATAGCGGTGATGAGAGTGGTACTGCTAAGGACTATGAAGATGAGGAGCAGGAGTACTAGACTATCCAATAAGCACCATTTTTATCTCTTGGATGGCATAGTACTTCTTCAATACCACATTCATCAGCATTAGGCTTTGGATCATACTACGTTCTACATAATGAATGTGGAATATCTTTAGGTCCAACTCCACCTGCACCATAGAAAAGACGTGTTGGTGATGATCATGACATGGGTAAGGGATTAACATAGCTCTCTCAGTCTAGGTGCCCCTCACGGTCAAGTACACTTGAGTTGCCTGATTTTAGTCCACTAGCAGCTCAGGATGAGGGGGCAATAGCTTCACAGTGCAGTCGGCAATCCATTGTGTCAAGGATTGCTCAAGGACTCTGTAGGGGTAGTGGGAGGTAATGGTAGTTCAAAGTTTAGTGTTTTGTTACATATTTATGAATTATATTATCTAAAAACATGTACTCTTGTATGTTGATTTATAATGAACTTTGTTTTCATTACCAATGGTGTTTATTTACAACATTTTGCTTTATAATGAACAATTAACTTCATTGGCATTGAGCTGGGAAGATTTGTGCAAGGAATTGTTATTGGTGTTTAGTAGTATATAAGGAGTTAAGAGGATATGGGATGAGGAATTTTTTTAATTATTTTCGCAAGTTTATTGTGAATTGTTGAATTGAGTTTGGTTGTAAAAAATATGGATGTTTGTTGACATTTTTCTGTGGAAGTGTAGGTTCTCCACTAAAGGCATTGTCCATATGTATTTGCACTGAAGGTGCCGTCTTGAAGGGCACCTTCAATGTAACTCTAAGGAATTGTCTCAAACAACGCCTTGTAATGCTATTTGCATTGAAAGCGCTATCCAAGAGAGCACCTATGGTACAATTTTGAAGGCACTCCTAATAATAATGCCTTCACTAGCTTAGATCTACATTTTTTTTTCTCTCATATCCTCATTTCTTTTTAAATATACATAGTATCTTCGATAGAAAATGGCTATGGTTTCAACAGCTGTTTTAGGTATGGTTGGTGTTACATTGTGTGGTGGTTGTGTATTTAGGGAGGTGGTGGTAGCGTTGTGGAGAAGAAGGAAGGTAGAGGGTGGTTGGTTGTGGTGTTGGTTCTTGGTTTTGGTTGCATGGGTGCTGTTTTACGTGGTTCAGTATCCTAGGTCTAAGCTATAGAGAGTGTAGTGATGGTGGTTTTGAGAGGGAGAATGAGGGTCTGGGAGAGAAAGTCAAGAGGTTGAGAGAGAAATGCTAGAGTTAATATATCTGCCATAAATGGTATTGACAAGAAGACTAATGGTTTGATGAGTTAAAATAAAAATTACACATGTAGTTTTTTGAAGAAGATCTAGAGTTAGATTCTAAAAGAAATCATCTTCTAGAATGATTCTTGAGCTTGTTCTATGCAAAATAAGCTCGAAACGAGCTTCAATGGAGTTGGGCCAACAATCGGCCAGGATCCACTAGTTCATAAGTCGGAGTTGTATCGACTTGTAATCGACCTGGCATGACAAGGGTCGGGTCAAAGACCATCGACCTATGATTTTTTTTCTAATTTCGTTCGTTATTTTTTTTAAATAAATGTGATGAGTTAAATGAGTAGGCGGGATTGACTCACTTATAACCCGACTACCTGCTAGTAAAAGTTCATGACGAGTCACAAGTCAAACCTGACTCGTGCCTATATCTAGGTTGAAGAATCTTCTAGAGCTGATTCTTGATCTTTCTTTGTACAAAATGAGCTTTAATGGAGTTGGGTTGAAGGTTAAAGATAAGGCATGAGGTCACACATGCTTGCCTAGGGTCTACATACGTTTGTTTGTTTAGTGCGTGCTTGCACATGCTAAAGGCAAAAATTAGACTTCTCATGTATAGGGAGAATTAAACCCCCGACCCCTTATTTGTAAAGCGCGCCAATGACCAATTGAGTTGAGGTTAGTTTTTGGTTCATTTACTCAATTAAAGTTTACTCAAACAAAAATATGCTAAGAAAATGAGCCTAAATGAGATAGGTCCAGGGCCTTAATTTAATTTACAAATGCAGCCCAACACAAACACTAAACCTATATAAAAGCTCATCTCTATAATAATAAATAATGGTATTATATTTTTAGTTTTCTTTCTTTCCAATTTTTCTTTATTTAGAATATATATATTTTTTTTATAATTTCTACTTAAACCTATTTACCTAAAAGAAAGGGATTTCTTCATTTCTAAAATTTTTAATTTTTTTTCTATCTTTCTAATTTTAATTTTTATATTCTTTTTTTTTTTAATTGAATTGAATTAATTTTTATTTTTTAATTTTTATTACACTTCTTTTCAATATTTTTTTTATTTTTCCACTTATATCTATATTTTTTAATGGGGACAAAAATAGATGTCGATAGGGTTCATTCAATCAAAGTTATACACCATAGGTTAACTAAGACCTATCTTTGAGGTCACAGAATCAACCTATGATTTATACACTTGACTTTCCAATGGACCGCGATACTCAATATCTAGCCTTAAATCAGCTTCATTTATAGTTGGCAGCTCATTTCTTTTATCTCCACATATACCATCACTAAACTCTATAAATCCCAATATTTGTTGCACATCATAATTGTCTTTCACAACCATACTATCTTTGATAGGAACTATATGAAGAAACTCAACCCTATACATTGTATTATTTATTTTAAGATGATTGCATATTATACTTACAAGCTACTCAAAGCTTACATCTCTTAAAACAATAACTATAGTCACTAGTTGTTGATCATAATGCACTCCACCATTCCTTTTCACCACTTCACCATAGGCATGGAAACCAATCCTAACATCTATCTTTTTCACTCGTACCTTGCCAACTAAACACATCAAGTCACTTGAATGCAATGCTATTTGTTTTCACATTTCAACTCAATGAATATGCTACATATATGAAGAATACTTTATTCATATCATGTTTTGTATCGCCTATATCATAAATTGAAAAATGTCATTAACACATAATGTAATATAAAAATAAATAAATCATAGTGAAGGGCACAGTTGCCATATGTTGACAAATAAAGGGTTTTATGGTCCACCTTAAAATGAATAATAATGATAAAATAACCTTTTCCCTTCCTTCGCCTAATAGAATAAATATTTTTCTATAACATCACAAGGAGACAAACCCTAAAACTCCATCAAGCTTGTATCTTGCTTCAAGGAGGATCAAGGGTCAAATATTTAGGCAAAGTTTGCTCGTTTTCAATCCTTTATCAATAAAAAAAGGTTGTATTTTCTAAGTTTTCTTGTTGGTGTTGAAAGGATTCAATCTTTGTGAGAGAATTAGGAAAACCCTAAATTTCATCTTTGGTGATTTTGGTGTTTTTGAGATCAAAGGAGAAAGGAACATCGTTTATGTTTAGTAATGTGATTATAATGATGTTTTGTGTTAATATATATGTTTTAGGAGTTTAGTCTAGATTAGAAATCAAGAAAAAGGGTTTTTCTTTTGATGTACTTTTGTGTTTTGATCGAGTAAGAGTATAGACAGAGATCGCGCCAAGACAGAAGCCGTGGTCTCCTCGAGTGTGATGGATTTAAGATGATTACGACCGTGACATAGTCTGTGATGGCCGTCACCACCCACATGTGATGGATTTAAGATGATCACGATCGTGACATAGGCCGTGATGGCCGTCACCACCCACATCATGATCGTGACAAGGCTATGATGGCTATCATGCCCCCTATAACGAGCATGACGATGGCGTTATGTTGAAGTTGTTTATTCCCAAGCCTATCACGCCCAAGATGTTTTTCCCTTAGAGGCTATCACGCCCGCTAACACAGGCGTGATTGTGTAGCTTTCTTCTTTCCTTATTTTTAACCTTTTTAAACACCTTATCTCTTAGCTTATCTTCTTGTACTCCTAAATCTAAGTAAGAAGGTGTGCTTGAACGTAGGATATTTATAGTTCTTGTAAGTTTAAGGGTTTAGATGACCTTAGGAGTATGTTTACCTTTTGAAATCGGTTTTGAGTGAGTGTTAGCTTATGTTCAAGTGTCTTTGGTGAAGCCAGGTTAACCGTTCCAAACATTGTATTAGGTGCGTCCTTATCTTGTTTGTTGGTTATGAATGTAGGCTAATAAACTACAAATGAAGTCAATGCTATCATGCTTTAACTGATTGAGAGTCCGGTGCTACTAGGATGGTGCTCTGATGATTTGTGTGTGGCGTTGTCCCAAGTGGAGTTGTTGATACGAATCCGACCACACTATGATTTGTTCCACGTTCGACACGAATAGATTTGAATATTTCTAATTCAATACCCTCAATCAATGCTGCGACCCCTACGAATAACAATCCCAAGACCCAACAAACAAAGGAAAACCTTAACCCATCAATTTAAAATAAAAGCACGAACCTTGGTTCAATTGATATAGATGCCACAATCAAAGAGGGTAATTTAATTGATAAGTCAATTAAAAAAACAAGAACACCATGGATTATCAATCCGATAAGTTCAACAAGTTCTCACAAGAACTCACAAGAGAAAACTCTCAAAATAAAAACTAATATCCAACTCTGCTTCATACATAGCAAATATGACTACTTATAAAGACTTAGGAAACTCAAAAGACCTAAAAACCAAAAGTCATGACCTAGGAAACTTAAAAGACCTAAAAACCAAAAGTCATTACGTAATAAAAGATAAGCTGGCGGCCTAACGAACAAAGCTAGCTGCCTTTAAAGGAAATAAAATAAAAAAAATCCAACACTAACAGCCAGTCTACGTCGGCATGAAGGCCAACAGCCTATCTCTCAATGCCGGCAGTGTTACCCTATAAAGCTGGCGGCATAGGGCCGGATTACGCTTCAAAGCCGGACTTTTCTCCTTCAAAGCCTGCTGCTCAGCTTCTAATGTTCCACAATGGTTCCTTCGCTTCACTTTCATATCAAAATGTATCTTGTTCCATTTTATTTTCACATTACTCCCTCCTTCTTTGGAAGGATTTGTCCTCGAATCCTTGCGTCCATGGGTCTTTAAAGTTTCTTGATGTCTCCTACGGAATTGTTGCACTTGTTGCTTGTCCTTTGAATGCTACAAATAAAAATCATTCTTTCTAAGAACAAGTAAATATGATTGTTAGCTACAACTTTCCTAGCAAATATTACACTCTTATTGTTCACAAGTGTATCACTCTTATTTTTGTTTTGAGCACTCCTGTGTTTGCTTTTCTCTCTCAAATCTCTCATTAATATTTGCTAATCTTCATGTGCTTCACTTGGAGTGATAGGTGATAATTCCACATGCTGGTTGTTCAAATCAAATGAATAGCAATTCTTGAAACCATCATATAAAATCCGCCTATCAAATTGCCATGGACAGCCCAATAAAATGTGCCTTGCATGCATTGGTGCTACATCATGGAGAACTTTATCCTTGTAACTACCAATTGAAAACTCCAATAACACTTGTTTCGTCACCTTCACTTCACCACATTCATTAAACCATTGGAGTTTATAGGGATTAAGGTTCTTCAATGTAGGCAAAGTAGCTTTTCTATCAACAAAGTACTAATAATATTAGTGCTACTTCCATTATCAATTAATAAGCTATAAACCTGATCATTCACTAAGCTTCTGGTGTGGAAGATTTATTCTCTTTGCACTTCCATCTCCACTTTCACCTGCTCAATTGGTTCCTTCTTCCCAATTGCAATCAACTTTCCTTGTGCATGCTCTTCATCATTGACATCTACTAGTGGTGGTAGATCATCATTTGAACTTTCACTTTTAATGTAAACATTATCCCTTACAATCATAATTCTCTTTTTTGGACATTCAGAAGCAATATGCCCTAGTTCCTGACACTTAAAACATTTATCACATGCTTTTGAAGAAGATTTGTTAGTTTTATCTTTAAAAACAAAATTAGACTCCTCAACTTCACATCAAAATCAAAATCATAACCCTCCTTTTTAGCCATTCACCTTCGAGAGGATTTATGCTTAGATTTGGAATCCAAATTTTCCAATCTTCTATTCAAATGTTCCAATTGATCTAACATATACTTCATAAAAAATCTCATGTCACTGCTAGAGATCTTTTCTCCACTCATTTTATTAGATCTCATAAATCCAACAATTCACAACAACAATCAAATCACAAAAACCCTAATTCTCCAATAACACCTACAACAACCAAATAATTCAAATGGAGATAAATAAAATTAAGAGATCTTACCAAAAAATCACGTCGAGCAACTCCATAACCTATTGCTCTGATACCAATTGATACGAATCCGGCCACACTCTAATTTGTTCCATGTTCGACATTAATAGATCTGAATATTTTTGATCCAATAACCCTCAATCGATGTTGCAAACCCTAGGAATAACAATCCTAAGACCCAACAAATAAAGGAAAACCTTCACCCGTCACTTAAAATAAAAGCACGAACCCTGGTACAATTGATATAGATGCCACAATAAAAGAGGGTAATTTGATTGATAAGTCAATTATAAAAACAAGAATGCCACGGATTATGTAACGCCCTAAACTAAGGCATTACAACCCCCCATGTGTCCTCTCTTGAAAGGCACATCCAAAGGCTATAATACATCTATAAACCACAATATTCCATCATATAACTCCAAAACTCACATAAAGGAATACTCAATATGAAAATCAATAAAAACATAACTCCTAAAATATCCATGTTGGTATAAACCAAACCAACTAATAAAATCCTCATAAGAAATATTAAACTAACAACTTATAAAATCTTTACAACTAAAAACCTAAAGGAAATCTAATAAACTCATCATCATCAGCCTAACTCCAATCTAGCCATCTACATATCAGCTAGGTAATCATTTCCACTATCGTCCTCCCTAGGCTCTATGAATACATCAAAACCAGATAAGTCATATACAATCTCATCTTCACTTGAACCTGAAAATAAAAAGAAATGAGCACAAAGGCCCAATACATTCAAACCGAAAACACAGGCATATGATCATACATCAAATAGTTCACATGCGACTTAATATCTAATGCAGCAAGCACCAGTTATTATATTTTATTTAATCTAACATATAACACAGTTTAAGATCATCCGCGACTAATCCCAAACTTTGAGTAACTCTGACTCCTTAAAAACAAGTAGTATAGGAAAATAGGTATATAATACATATATGGTATTGGGAATCTCCCACACACCTGGGTGCCGTACTTGCACTCCTTCTAAACTACCAGAATCATCTCTATGCACAAGTTCACTCGGGATAACCTCACACATAGATCATCAGGTTGCCAGCATTAGTATCACACTCTGCGTGGACTTTACTAACCACAACCACTCACAACTAACACTCAATTCAATTAAATTCAGATATAATTAGGTCAAATTTATAAACTAATCCTACAACACAAACAGCACAAGCATGGTGAGGACGTATCTATTTCTGCTTAAGAAATAAAAATCCTATTCTCAAATAAACACCTGAACAAAGAATCATCTATTCTACTAATCAATTACAACGTTGATAACAACATAAGAAAATGTAAACCTTAGCCCTAAATTCATCAATACTAAAATCTTCAACACATCTTTCTCCTATGAAACCCGTAGAATCACTAAATCTCCAATCAACACCACAAAATAACGAAACCTTAATTCATATGAATACCTATTCACCATTGTTTATACATTCACAAATCATCTTCAACAATATATATGATTGAGATTCTCCTAACAACTTAAGATCTACAAATTATAGTTCCGGATTGAGTCTTACCTTCTTCAATTGATTGTAGATTTGAAATCCCCAATTTCCACACTTAGGGTTTTCCTTCAATTTCCACCAATGATCAATTCCCTTCACCAATCAACAACACAATCTTAGAAGGAAAACATCTTAGAAAGAACTAAAGGATTATGAGAGGTTACTTATCCAATTCCTTGATGAAATCGACCTTGGAGAGTGTTTGCAAGGGTTTCTATATGTTTAAGAGAGGTTATGAGGGTTATGATTGAGTTTAGGTTGTATTTGTAGAGTTAAATCTCGAAGGGATATAGGTTGGACGCGTAGGAAACAAAGCTAGTGGCTTAAAACTCTCAGGTCACAAAATTTTGCTCAAGGCCTCCACTTAGGCCGGCGGCCTTCTTTTGTACGCCGGCGGTCTACCAATTTATACCGGTAGCCTAAGGCCGGCATAGGGCAAATATTTTCATTTCGCATAATTTTTCCTCCAAAGCTCTAAGCTAGCATTTAGGACATTATCCATTGTATTTAGGCTGGCATCTTAGGATTATAGGCTAGTAGCCTATATGAAGGCTTACTCCAAAATCGTCTAATCATTCGCACGTGACTTCCTCGTGTCCAAATTCATCTAGGGTTTTGACTAAGGAATGGTGTGACAAATTCACAGGTTAAAGGTCTATTTATAGAGGTATATTGCTTAGGAAAAACGCTAGGTTCATGTCCAATTTAAGCTGCCTATGCCAGAGGCATTGAAGCTAGTGGACACTCTGCCAAAATCTATTCTTAATCAAGTCTTTACCATGTGAACACAATACTATTATATCTAAACTTTGACCATAAAACCTCTTATTTAATATCCTTTGGCACTTTGACTCTTCTTAATGTTTTTATGTACTCTAGGGTTGACTATAAAACCCTCTTATTTTATATCAAATGACACACTTGCCCTTATTTATAATTTATTTATCTTTATATTACATTTCTCCCCTCCTAAAAGAACTTTCGTCCTCGAAAGTTACCCAAATCACTATCTCCTTTTTATCCATGAATCCATCAGTTCTCTGTCATTCCTTTTCTTCTTATTTCTGATTCTTTAGACCATATTGACCCATCTTCATGCTTATATCTTCTAACTAGAATATAATTCCATCGACGTCTCTTTAATTCCTAACTTTCAACACTCAATTTGAATTCACTTCCTTCGTTACATCCCAACACACTTTTGATTATAACTTAAACTTATTAACAATTTCCATTGAAACTTCTTTAGGATGTAATCACCTTAGAATCCTTCAAATAACAATCAGAAAACTCAAATTACGAAATTTAAGATTTTTCAACCCTAACTCTAATAATCAAACCTCACATTGCTTTGTTATTTCATATGATCATAGCATCTATGTATCTACTAGTTAGTTTTATCACCCTTGTTAAACACCGTAGATAATCCACAACTTTTATTTATTCATCGTACTTTTCCAATTGTCTTCCAAAACTTGTATAACTACTTTATATAATGATTTATATATGTGCTCTCATATATACACTTTTCTTAGATCCATCCTAAAACTCGTCATTATATATTAATTCAGATATCATTATTGTTCATCGTCCTTAGATTTCTCATATCTTACACTTACTAAAATCACAATTCCTTCTTGTAATTGTTGTTCCACTTGTTCATTCATATCTTCATAGAATTTGACTATTCTTTAATTTATATTGATTATCTTAATACTTTTCCTCTATTCTTCATCATGACCTTTCTCAATTATCTACATACTATATTTGCCCAGCTAACAATCCATTTGTTAATCATCTATGAGGATTTCCTGCTTCCTAATTGCACCATTAGTTCCTTCTAGTCAACTCTAGTCATTCATCTCTTCTACCTTAAAACCTTTGTTTGCTTAGTACCTTTAATATTGTCATTTTAATTCAATAGTATCATTTACTTTTCTCTTATTTCATTGGTCATATTGTCTAACTCTCATCATCATACTGATATAGGTTACTTTCACTTTTATTGATATTCACCTTAAATACAGCTTCACCCATAATATGAAAATTTTCTTCACTCTTACTCAAATTTTCATTTTAGTAATATGATTCTTCTCTACTTTCTTTACAAATAGAACAAAGTACTTCAAGCTTATTCACAATAGATTAAACTCCAATTCGAAAAATATGTTTATAAACAACTATTCTAGCACACATTATACCATACCTTTCACCATACTCACTAACATGCAGATACAATGATCCATGCATCAATACTGATTATATTAATCCATTGGTTATCTGTGTCTCACCTTAATATTAATGCTTACCTAAAAAGACTTGACTTTTCTATGTCTCACGATCTTTTATCTTATTCAAAACTTGCTTAACTGTCTTTGCTTATTAACCACAGCTGAATAATTGGTCAAATTCCATCTAATTCACATGATGTTGCATCTTATGTTCTAACCCTATAATAAACTTGCTCACCAAGTTCACATCGTTTCTTTATAATTATTATTCCACATGAATCTTCATACTTTTCATATGATTTAATGATTCTCTTATCTATGTTAGTCATTCAAATTCTTTTCATCTATTTTTCAATAATGATTCTTCTCATTTTATTCTCCACATATTTATATCCATTGAGCCACCAATCACATTTTACACTAGCATCCTGTATCTAAATTCACATGCATCTTAATTATGTTACTAAATCCTTCTATTCCACTCTAAATATCCATCTTTTATCTCAAATCAAAACTTTCTATTCAAAATCTACACTAGCTTTTTCCTTCATTGTCTTTGTATCATGTATAGCTCACTTCTTACTCTATTTGAAAACTAAATCTCTAAAATTCCATCTCCATTAATGGAATTGTCCCAGGTGATCAATCTAACCATATGTTTCTTGATATTCATCTACCAATTATTTGATCTCCTAATGAGAAAAATAGGAGACATACTCCACCTTCTTATTTTCAAGAATATCTAGGGTAGCAAAATTTTCATTAACCTCTTTATCCATGTTATGCCTCAAGTGGCATCCCAAGCATTGGTTCAAACTTATAGACTATATCCACAAACTTGTTTAAACTTAGAAATCAGCACACCTAGGTCCATATCCACCATTCCTATTGTTTCTTTGAGTCTCCTGTCTCATATTCCATTGCTGTTAGGAAACTACTCCCAAAAGAGAATTCACCACCTACATGAGTTGTGCAGCATTCACTGGCACCTATTAACCTATAGGTAGTGGTAGTAAACAGATTATTAGGTGACTAGTTCTCATGTAGTTATCCTCTATTAACTTCCTCTTAACCATCTATGGAGGAACCAACATAAGGTATTCTCCTTCTAGGTACATTCTAACATAGATCAACACACCACAAAAGATAAAGCTAAATCCAACTTAAAGATAAAAATCTTATATACTTACTAGGTAAAACCAAAATAAGCTAGAAGAACAACACCTATTATTGCTACCCCACTCATCAGTATCACCATCCTAAGGAGTTCCTAACCTATATCTATCAAGATCAAAACCTATTGCTCTTGATACCAAATAAGTTAAACGCCCCAAACTAAGGCATTACAACCCGCTACGTGTCCTCTCTTGAAAGGCACACAAAAGGCTATAATACATCTATAAACCACAATATTCCATCATATAACTCCAAAACTCATATAAGGGAATACTCAACATGAAAATCAGTAAAAACATAACCCTAAAATACCCATGTTGGTATAAACCAAACCAACTGATAAAATCCTCATAAGAAATATTAAACTAACAACTTATAAAATCTTACAAGTGGAAATCTAATAAAAACTCATCATCATCAGCCTAACTCCAATCCAGCCATCTACATATCAGCTGGGTAATCATTTCCACTCTCGTCCTCCCCAGGCTCTATGAATACATCAAAGCCAGATAAGCCATATATAATTTGATCTTCACCTGAACCTAAAAATAAAAAGAAATGAGCATAAAGGCCTAGTACATCCAAACTGAAAACAGAGGCATATGATCATACATCAAATAGTTCACATGCAACTTAATATCTAATGCAGCAAGCACCAGTTATTATATTTTATTTAATCCAACATATAACACAATTTAAGATCATCCGCGACTAATCCTAAACTTGGAGTAACTCTGACTCCTTAAAAACAAGCAATATAGGAAAATAGGTAATATAATACATATATGGTGTTGGGAATCTCCCACACACCTAGGTGTCGTACTCGCACTCCTCCTAAACTATCGAAATCATCTCTATGCACAAGTTCACTCGGGATAACCTCACACATAGATCATCAGGTTGCCAGCATTAGTATCACACTCTGCGTAGTCTTTACTAACCACAGCCACTCACAACTAACACTCAATTCAATTAAAGTCAAATATAATTAGGTCATATTTATAAACTAATCCTACAAGCACAAACAAACAAGCATGATGAGGACGTGCTTGTTTCCGCTTAAGAAATAAAAATCCTATTCTCAAATAAACACCTGAACAAAGAATCATCTATTCTACTAATCAATTACAACGTTGATAACAACATAAGAAAATGTAAACCTTAGCCCTAAATTCATCAATACTAAAATCTCCAACACATCTTTCTCCTATGAAACCCGTATAATCACTAAATCTCCAATCAACACCACGAAATAACGAAACCCTAATTCATACTAATGCTTGTTCACCATTGTTTATACATTCACAAATCATCTTCAACAATATATATGATTGAGATTCTCCTAACAACTTAAGATCTATGAATTATAGTTCCGGATTAAGTCTTCCCTTCTTCAATTGATTGTAAATCTAAAATCCCCAATTTCTACACTTAGGGTTTTCCTTCAATTTCCACCAAAGATCAATTCCCTTCACGAATCAACAACGCAATCTTAGAAGGAAAAAATCCTAAAATGAACTAAAGGATTATGAGAGGTTACTTACCCAATTCTTTGATGAAATCCACCTTGGAGAGTGTCTGGTAGGGTTTCTATATGTTTAAGAGAGGTTGTGAGGGTTGTGATTGAGTTTAGGACGTACTTATAGAGTTAAATCTTAAAGGGATATAGGTTGGACGTGTAGGAAATAAAGCTGGCGGCTTAGAACTCTCGGGTCACAAAATTTTATTCAAGGCCTCCGCTGGCCTTCTTTTGTACATAGGCGGCCTAAGGCCGGCGTAGGGCAAATTTTCCCATTATGCATAATTTTTCCTCTAAAGCTCCAAGCTGGTGTTTAGGCCGTCGTCCATTATATTTAGGCTAGCATCTTAGGATTATAGGCTAGTGGCCTATATGCAGGCTTACTCCAAAATCGTCCAATCATTCGCACGTAACTTCGTCGTGTCCAAATTCATCTAGGGTTTTGACTGAGGAATGGTGTGACAAATTTGTAGGTTAAAGGTCTATTTATAGAGGTATATTGCTTAGGAAAAACGTTAGGTTCATGTCTAATTTAAGCTGCCTACACCGGAGGCATTGAAGCTAGTGTATACTCCAAAATCCATTCTTAATCAAATCTTTGCCTTGTGAACACAATACTATTATATTTAAACTTTGATCATAAAACTTTCTTATTTAATATCCTTTGACACTTTGACACTTCTTAATAATTCTTTTATATACTTTAGGGTTGATCATAAAACCCTTTTTATTTTATATCAAATGACACACTTGCCCTTCTTTATAATTTATTTATCTTTATATTATAGATTATCAATCCGATAAGTTCAACAAGTGCTCATCAGAACTCACAAGAGAAAACTTTCAAAATAAAAACAATATCTAAGTCTGCTTCATATATAGCAAATATGACTACTTATAAAGACCTAGGAAACTCAAAAGACCTAAAAACCAAAAGTCATTACGTAATAAAAGATAAGCTGGCAACCTAACTAACAAAGCTAGCGGCCTTTAAAAGAAATAAAATAAAATAAAATCCCAGACTAACAGCCAATCTACTCCAGCATGAAGGCTAGCGGCCTATCTCTCAATGTCGGCAGCGTTGCCCTACAAAGCCGGTGGCGTAGGGTTAGCCTACACTTAAAAGCCTGACTTTTCTCCTTCAAAGGCGGCTGCTCAACTTCTAATGATCCACAATGGTTCCTTTGCTTCACTTTCATATCAAAATGTATCTTGTTTCATTTTATTTTCACATCAGTTATGTGCAAAGATGATTTTAGTAGTTTAAGAGTGGTACAAGTACGGTACCAAAGGTGTGTGGGGAGTATCCAACATTAATATATTTATAAATATCTATATGTATATTTATGTTTTATGGGGTCAATGAGTTACTCCGAGTTTAAGACTAGTTGCAAATGATTCTAAACTGTGTTTATTGATTGGTTAATTCAAAGATAATAAATTGTGATTGTCGTATATGTTGCATATTGTGTGGGGATTTGTATGACGATTTCTTGAGAGCATGTGATTGTGGTTTGGTATACTGGGCCTTACGCTCACTCCTTTTGTTTTTGAAGATCAAGTGAAGAACCTATAGTGTTTGACTTATCAGGCTATGATGTATTCATAGACTAGGGGGATGACGATGGTGGAGCTGATTTTCCAGTTAACTATTAGAAATTTCGGATTGGAGATAGTTACTGTTGAAGACTTTAATAAGTTTTAAATAGTTTTTACGATTTTTGATATTACGAGACCTTTTTCTTGGGATGTTTTAAGTTTGATTTAAGTTAGTACTTGGTTTATGCCAACTGAATTATTTTGGAGTTTCATTTATGACATAAAAATTTTAAAAGTACCTTCAAATGTGAGATGTTGAAGTTATATTGTGTTTGAATTGCAATTTAGTAGAATCTCAACCTTAGTATGTCTATCTCTAGTGAAGACACGTAGTGGGCTAATAACGCCTTCAATTTAGAGTGTTACAGCTTAAGTGGTATTAAAGCATAAGTTATAAATCTTACTATATCTAAGTTATGTGCTCCTTAGGACGATAAGCAATGATAAGTGGGGTAGCAAATAGTTGGGGTTGCTTACCTAGTTCGTGTTATTGATATCTTGTAGTTTCTATGGTATTTTTATCCTTTTAGTTTTCTTTACCTCTTCTCCCATATTATGTATGTTTATACTGGTTAGAATGACACCTAGAAGAAGAGCCCCTGATGTTGGTTCCTCCAGAATTGATGAGGAAGAAGTTAACGGAGGATGACTACCTGTAAGCCAGTTTCCTTTGAACCAGCTATCATGCCCCAAAAGGGGGGCCTAGAAGGAAAACCTAAAGTAATGATATCAAGTATGCATCTAAGATAAGAGAATTGTTTTGCAAGTCAGAGATTACAAAACTCTACTTAATATTTACTACAAAAGTTTTAATTTTTTAAAAATAATTTAACAACTAAGGAAATGCAAATTCCCACAGTCCAACAAAACCACAAAGAATCGGTATTCGCTACTAAATAGTGAAATAAAATAGATCATATATGAATTAAAAAGCCTTAGACTATTTTCTAACCCAACAAATCTATTCTAAGCTTATCATATGTAATACAAAACAAAATAACTTAATTACAAACATATGAATTATATTCTAGGCTCTTCTTCTTATCTTCAAAAACTTCACTAAGATTAGCTCATCCCACCTGGAGCTATTCCTAAATAAAAACTATAGGGGTGTGAGCTAATCTATAGCTAAGTGAATGACAATAACCAACCTACACAACAAACGATTATCAAAAAGATTTTATTAACCAACATATGCAATGCTACACTCAACCATATGATATGCACAGTTTGGATGACCGAAATCCAAACCAGTGGAGATTTACGCCCTCTCATGGGGTTTGAAGGACCAGCTCCAGTATCATGCCCAGGAGAATCTAAGAACTAAGGAAAGGAGATTTCTTTTCTTAAATTTCTTGTCATGCATATTTACTATCAACATAACCTCTAACCGCTCCTTAGATATCATTAAGGAGGGAGGATTTCCCTTGAAACTCATTTGTTGAAAAATAACCTATAACTGTTATTTAAATATAACTAAGAAAGGAGGATATTCTTTGAAACTCATTGAAACATAGCCTCTAACTTCTCCTTAGAAAGAATTAAGGAGGAAGGACTTCATTTTAAACTCATTTTGTTCCCAAGCACTCATACTATTAAAACATCTATCACTTCACTTTAGAACCTTAAAAACACCCTAAGTATTATCATCTCATGCCAATTCTCATCAGGCGACGTCTTTTAAGCCTACTTGGTTCTTGCAGAACTGGCAACCCTATGGTAACCCTCACCAGATTTGCTGGATTTCCCTAAGCGTTACCCATGGAATAGGAATAATAATACGTGAGGTGCATACTTCATAAATACTAATGCAGTATGCTATCATCCAATGCATGTCTATTTAATTTAATAGCCATATAGTGTTAAGTTCATTTATTCAAGTGACCAATCAAAGTAACAAGCACTCATCAACAATAACAATAAATTCATTTCGTGATCACTTTGATTTTTAATGTTTTATTAAGCCATATAGTCAACAAACAACAAATGGTTACCCAATCCCCACACATAATCAATTGTATTTATGTTAACTTTAGATGCAACTATATTACAGGCACAAACAAGGTGATAGGGTCAATGTTACCCACCTAACAACCAAACTAAGCTATAATAATCTCTCTAGGAAACCAATTCCTCATCCCTGTCATTTGTCATCAACACCAACAAATATCATCATCCTTCATATATGAAATCCAAATAGAAACAGAAGGTTGGCTATGTTGGAGTGAAGGACTCCTAGAAATTAGGAGTTTATGACTGGTCAATGAATATCATTAATTAAGAGTTTATGGTTGTATTATAGGGTCAATGAATATCATTGAAAACAAAATCAATCATCATTATAGCAAATTTGTATACAAAAAATAGGAGAGCTTGATTATGTGTAAATACCCATGTATGTAGAAAAGAAAAGAAAAATAAAAAAAAAACCTACAATATTTCTTTCTTATTGAAAACATGGTATCGGAGCATGTTTTCAATTCCCATCCTCTTCTATACAGACAACACTAAAGCAAATAACATCCTACAACACCGATATGGCTAGTGAAGATTTACAGTCATCAGAAACCTTTGAAATCTCTTCTTCATCTATCTTGTCAAAACTCACTACCAGAATGATAGAAATCCTATTTAAGAATTCTGGTACAATCTTAACAATGGACGTAGCTACTGCTCCAATAGGAATTAAATTGGATGGGATCAACTATGGCCTGTGGTCTCAAGTGGTGGAGATGTACATCTCTGGCAAAGACAAATTGGGTCATATCAATGGTGATCTACCCCAACCTACAACGATAAATCCAACCTTTCGAAAATGGCATACTGATGATGTCATAGTAAAAGGATGGCTCATTAACTCCATGGACCCATCATTGATTGGGAATTTCATCAGATTTCCCACGACAAAAATGGTATGGGATGCTATAACAACAACTTATTTTGATCGAAGTGATGTCTCCCAAGTGTATGACCTTCGATGCAAATTATCATGGCTAAAGCAAGTAGATGGTTCATTGAAAAAATATTACAACAGTCTACAATGATTATGGAGAGAGATTGACTTTCGAAGGCCAAATCCCATACAGTGCCAAGCTGATATTCAGCTTTATAACAACATGTTGCAGGAAGATCGAGTTTACATATTCTTGGATGGCTAGGATGACCAACTAGACAACATTTGTAGAGATATTCTACAGATGCAACCATTCTCCACAATGGAGCAGGCTTATGCCCATGTTCGATGAGAAGCAGTGTGACAAGCAGTCATGATAGGAAATTCAACTAAAGAATCATCAGGTTCCGTATTTACGTCAAAGAGTTTGAGGACTATAACTCCTTTGATAGCTTCCTCTCATAATGGAAAATCAAATTCCTCTTCTAAAAAGAATACATTTGATGGACTGAAATGCTCTCATTGTAGAGGGACTAAACATACTCGGGAGACCTGTTTTAAAATCCATGGGTATCCTGAATGGTGGCTAAATTACAGTCAAAGAAAAAGAGCAATGGCACAGCTCAATCTCACAATATCAGCACCACTAAATTTCATAAAACAGTCACAGTTATGAATCTACATGAATTTAAAATAGACAATACCCATGGCCAATGGATTCTTGACTCAGGAGCCTCTAACCATATGACCTATGATGAAAATGATATCTCCTAAAGATCCAAGCCTAGAAGAACCAACATTGCAAATGCCAATGGAAAAATTTCCCTAGTAACATGGGCTAGTACAGTAATAGTGGCACCTAATATGTCATTATCCAATACTCTTCTTGTTCCATCTCTTTCTCATAAATTAGTGTCCATGAGTCAACTTACCAAAGATTTAAATTGTATTGCAATTATTTATCCTAATCTTTCCTTCTTCAGGATATTCTAATAAAGGAGATTATTGGACATGGTATTGAGAAGGGGGGACAATACTATTTGATGGATGTAAAGATCGGTAAAGCATGTCACACCGCTCATCGGAATATGTCTACGGAGGAGTAAGTATGGCTTTGGCATCGTCAGTTAGGTCTTCTGTCATTTGGATATTTAAAAAATGTTCTTCTAGATTTATTTTCAGATATAGCAATTTCTCAATTTAAATGTAAAACCTGTGTTTTTGTGAAAAGCCATCGGGCCACTCATCCTTTGAGTTTTAATAAAAGTACCATTCCTTTTTCCTTAATCCATACTAATGTGTGGGGACCATCCCTAAAACCTAATATGCATTGCTATCGATGGTTTGTGATTTTTGTTGATGATTGCACACGGATGACGTAGTTGTATTTATTGAAACATAAGGATGAGGATTTCAATGCCTTTCAGTCCTTTTATAACATGGTTTGTACACAATACTCCACCAAATTACAAGTTCTCCATTCTGATAATGGCGAAGAATATGTCAACACGCAATTTAATGACTTTTTTCATCAACATGGAATGATTCATGAGAAATCATGTTCGCATACTCCCCAACAGAATGGAGAAGCCGAATGGAAAAATCAGCATATTCTTGAGACTGCTAGAGCTCTTCTTATTGGGGCTAATCTGACTTGGCATTATTGGGAAGAGGCAATCATGCATGCAGTTTATGTTATCAACAGGATGCCAACGAAAGTTCTTGAAATGAAAACTCCTCTTCAAGCATTATCTCATTTTGTAACACTACCCTCAATCTTGATGATGCCACCATGCATGTTTGGGTGTGTTGTATTTTTTCATGTCCAAAAGGATCAACGCACAAAAATCAATCCTCATGCTGTGAGGTACATTTTTTTAAGCTATGGCCTACACCAAAAAGGATATCGCTGTTTCGATCCCACTCATAGGCGAACATATGTTACTATGGATGCCACATTTTTTGAAACTGAAATGTTCTTTACTGCTAAGCTTTCCACTCCACCTCGTCAAAGGAAGAATTCTAGTGAAGAGGTGAATTGGATGAGATATGAGTGGCCAGGCTTTAATGAATATGACATTCAGAATGAGTCAGAGACAACTTCCTCAAATGATGACGTGCCCCTTTCTTCTCCAATAACCACTAGTCCATCTCCTGAGAATATCACTAAGGTAAGTTCTCCTTCAACCCCTATTGATCATCAACCCTCTAATGACATAGATACTGTTGCTTATATCCCCGGCTATAAATTACCTTACAGGCATAATCGTGGTGTGCCATCAAGACGGTACTCTCCTGAGATGGAAGAATGACGAGCCAAATATCCTATTGCCACTTACATGTCTAATGGATTACTATATGAATCTTTGAAAAGCTTTGCAAATTATCTCTCATCTTATCACATTCCCACTAATGCAGAAGAGGCATTACAGGACCCCAAATGGACTCAAGCCATGAAGGAAGAGATAAAGGCCTTGTTGAAAATAAAACTTGGATTCTCACTACAATACCAGAAGGGAAGAAGACAATAGGGTACAAATGGGTTTTTTCAATTAAATACAAAGCAGATGGATCTGTTGAAAGGTACAAAGCTAGAGTGGTTGCCAAGAGTTACACGCAAACATATGGAGTCCATTATCAAGAAACCTTCTCTCCAATGGCAAAATTGAACACAAGCAGAGTTTTATTGTCCCTTACAACAAATCTTGACTGGCCTTTACATCAATTTGATGTAAAAAATGCCTTTCTCCATAGTGACCTTAAAGAAGAAATTTATATGGATATCCCTCCTAGACATGTGGCGGACTCTGACAATAAGGTCGTTTGCAAGTTACAGAGAACTCTATATGGGTTAAAACAGTCACCTTGAGCTTGGTTTGGAAGATTGAGTGTCACAATGAAGAAAAATGGCTATTGACAAAGTAACTCTGACCACACTTTATTCTTGAAACACCAACAAAGCAAGACTACAGCTTTAATTGTCTATGTTGACGATATGATCATTACAGGAGACGATATAGATGAGATAGCAAAACTTCAATCTCAGTTGGTATCAGAATTTGAGATGAAGATTTTGGGAGGACTCAAATACTTCTTGGGGATTGAAGTTACTAGATCCAATCAAGGGATATTTCTTTCTTAGCAGAAATATGTGCTGGATTTATTAACTGAAGTCTAGTTATTGGATTGCAAACCAGCTAATATACCTATAATTCAAAATCACCAACTTGGAGAATATTCAAATCAAGTGCCAACAGACAAAGGAAGATACCAATCGGTATAGTTAGCCAATTCATGCATTTCCCTAGCGAAGATCATATGACTGCAGTTATTCAGATTCTTCGATATCTAAAACCATCGCCTGGTAAAGGCATTTTATTCTCTAAGAATGGTCATCTGAATATTGAAGGGTATATAGATGTTGTAAACCCTGGTTTTTCAAGTAGCCAAGATAACCCTAGAACCGGAAACCAAAACCCTAAATCGGAATAGCTCAAGTCTAGAGTGAGAACTAGGAACCCTAATTCCGGCTTTTCCTTGGTTTCCAATTAAGAAACTTTTCTAAGAAAATTTAATTTTGAATATAGTCCTTGATTATATTTCAAACCAAGAAAATATCAGATTTTAAGAAAATTTCAATTCCGGGTCATCCCGAGACCTATTATAGAAAAACGTGCCCCGGAACTAGAATTTCAAAAATTTACTTATGAGTACTCATTTGAATCGAAATAAAATAAGGATTTCAAAAATATATTTTTCATAATTTTTCGGCTTATGAAAAATATAGTTATAGCCTTTTTATGCGTATTTTCTTACTATCGGAAATCAAATTGTCTTGTCTACTATTCCTCACTATTCACAAGTACCACCTATATTACCTATTTGCACACTCTACAATTTCAACTCTTACCATCACTCCAATCACCCTTTTTCTAAATACTTTTTGTCCCTTAACTTTCCATACAAATTATGACAAATACATCAAAGTTAAATCAATCAAATAAAGAAAAAAAAATTCAAACTAATTCCCTTCCCCCACAAGCTCCCCAAAACCGGCGTGATGCCTCCCCCCCCCCCCCCCCCCCCCCCCCCCCCCCCCCTCTTTAAAGCTCCCAATTGCATTTTTTTTACTCCATTTAACCTAAACCCATTTCATATATATAAACTACTTTTCTCTCTCTTCCTCATTCTTTCACTTTTCAATTTTTTTACAAAGTGTAAAAGCTCTCAAATCCTCCCCATTTTCCCCTCCTTGCCGTAAGCTTTAAGTCCCCACACACACACACACAACTTTCCATTTCCTCTTTTCATCTTCTATTTCACTTCAAGTAAGTAAACTTTTACTCCTCCACTCATAGATCTTTGTTATGGCTAAGTGATTCTTGGATATTTCCAACCAAAGGACCCCATGAGCTTTTGCTAGGGATAAGGAAATGTCAAAACAAGGAATACCGAACCGTTACAAAGTAGTCTAACATTTAAAGGAGTTTTCATGCCAAAAGCTTTATGTTTATCATCAAAAAGTATTTTAAACAAAAGATCTTTTTATAAAAATATAGTTTTTATGTTTCAAAACTCATTAAGCATTTGAAATAATAGATCTATCATTTTACTACTATCATCATGTAGGCATTTAAGATCCATCATTATTTGTGTTTATGTGCATTAATAGTCTTATAATGCTTTGTCTTTAGTAAATAACCTTCTTAGTATATAGATTATGGGTTAGATAGTTAATAAAAGTTAAAAGGAAAACACTTTCCAAGAAATGAACTTGTGTAAATTCGGATGACTTTAGAAACCCAGGAATAAAACACCTTTATCAACTTCTAAACATATATTTTACAAGAGAATGGAGCCTATAGGTAATAGATAATGTTTGGTAGTATTTTTCATGAGTCTAAATGAGTTTTACTAAAGAAAATATTTGAAAACAAGAGATGAATTCTAATAGAAGTTTGGAGTTAAAAGTCTGAAAACCAAATTCGTATAATGGATAGATGGTTAGAAAACACTATTTTTCCAACTTCAAAAATGGTATTTTCTTAAATAAATGAAGTTCTTAGGGTATAGGTATAATAAATACTTAAATTTTTTAGTATAAAATACTTTTTTTTTTCCAAGGAATCAACTTGAAAATGGAATTTTCTAAATTCGGATTTTTGGAAACCCCCTAGTAGAAGACCCATTTAAAGTTTATAAATGAAGATTTTATTAAGGAAATAAAGGCCTTAGGATATAACTAATTAAGGGTCAAAATTTCTTTAAACAAAGTGGAGTTTTCCTAAAGAAAATCCTTGTAATAAGTAGGTGTGACTAAGTGTAGTAAACTCACTTGTTATACAATAGTATGAAATGGTTTTCTAAGAAAAGTTTATTTAAAATTCTTTAAATCTAAAGAGTTATAAGAACTTAGGCTCATTAGAGTTCATATCATGACATTCATGATAGGGAAAATCATTACTATGGCATCTAGTTTCATTTGTACTTAGGAATCTCAAGTGCATTCATGGAAATCGCATTTTTGGAATCAATATACCCGCTGTACAGATCTGATCCCTCAATTCCGAGGCTTAGATATTTCAAAAACTTGATTTAAAACTTCATATTTAGAAAGCTCTTCCGAAGTAGATAGAAATCGGTATATAAAATTTGCGAAATTCCCGACTTAAAACAACCAAGTTATTGGCCATTTTAAAACGGAACTTCGGAAATGACGCGAATTCCGATTTCACTAAGTTTTCTTAGAGTTTTTAGTGTCCTAAGTTGGTAGAATACTTTTTAGGGTATTTCTTATATGAATAGGTGAACCCGAGGACGTTGAATCTTTGCATCCGGATTATTATTACTAGAAGAAAGGTGAACCAATGGCGGAGGAGTGAGTTTTTCTTCCGATTCATTTATTGTTTGTGCTTGTAGTAGTGCACTAGAATGTAGCCAAATGATGGAATATGAATGATGGGGAATAATGGGAAATTATATGTTGATGATGATGTGAGAAAACTCAAATTAAGAATATCGAAACCGGGTGATAAATTTTGGTTGTGTACTTAGCTATGATGGATTGTTTGAGAAATTGTTTGGTCGCCTAAGTAAAATGACTTAATCAACTACTTGGACTAATGCTAAATTTGACATGTGCATATCATAAGGGGAAGGAGCATTAGCATTTGTAGGTTAATCGTGAACCATAAACGATATCGAATAATAGTAGGTTAATCGTGAACCATAGACAATATCGAATAATCGTAGGTTAGTCGTGAACCATAAACGACATCGAATAATCGTAGGTTAATCGTGAACCATAAACAATATCGAATAATCGTAGGTTAGTCGTGAACCATAAACGACATCGAATAATCGTAGGTTGACCGTGAACCATAAACGGCATATTGATAGTACTGCAGTAGTCGTTAATCTGCTAATCCGGGATGGAGGGCTCAATTCCATCCACATATGATTTCCGGTTGGTCATATGTATGTTGAACTCACGTGTTTGATGCATCCACTTGCTTGATTAATAACTTGATTGAATTGTTGTGACATGAATGTTATTGTGGAAGATTACACTCACTAAGTTAGTTAGCTTACGTCCCTACAGTCCATTCCTTTTGCAGCTATCCCATTTGTGGCTTAGGCGACGTGACCCGGCTGAACAGGTACAGAAGCTAGGAGTTTCCCCTAGAAGTTGGAATTTATGTATTAGACTTCCATAGAAAACTTCTAAGACTTGGATGACTGTATAAGACCGTTAATTATTCTTTTGCGGGGAATGCCCCTTAGATTATGTAATATTTATTTATGTCTCATGAATTATATCCTACTGCTAATGCATGCCAAATTAAGCTTTTATCTCCATTTGGACTTGTACTCTATTGTGTAAAGGTACGCCTTACATCTATATAAGGCTCTCGAAAGACTAAGACGGTAATTCTGGAATCTTATATGGTATGTGGCGGACTGTTATGTTTAGGGTACCCTATGGGGCGTGACAGATGCAGATTGGGCTGGAAATCTTTTAGGTAGAAAGTCAACTTTAGGCTATTTCACATTTGTCGATGGGAATCTTGTTACATGGAGAAGTAAGAAGCAAAAGGTAGTGGCATTATCAAGTGCGGAAGCAGAATTTAGAGGAATGGTAAAAGGTTATGTGAACTTCTTTGGCTTAGAAATTTGTTGTTTGAGATTGGATTTCCTCCTAAATGCGAGATGGATTTATTTTGTGATAACAAAGCAGCTATTAATATTTCTTATAATCCGGTACAACATGATCGAACTAAGCATGTGGAGGTTGATCGACACTTCATCAAACAGAATCTTGAAGAAAAGACAATCCATTTTCCCTTTATGAAATCAGAAGACCAGTTAGCAGATATCCTAACTAAAGCAGTACATAGCAAGAATTTTCATAACTCACTTAGCAAGTTGGGCATGATAGATATCTATGCACCAATTTGAGGGAAGTGTTGGTGTAAAGGACTCCTAGAAATTAGAAGTTTATGGCTGGCCAATGAATATCATTAATTAGGAGTTTATGGCTGTATTATAGGGTAAATGAATATCATTGGAAACAAAATCAATCATCATTATAGCAAATTTGTATACCAAAAATAGGAGAGCTTAATTATATATAAATACCCATGTATGCAGAAAAGAAAACAAAAATAAAAAAAAAAAAAAGAAAAAACCTAGAATATTTCTTTCTTATTGAAAACAAGCTAGAGCTAAAACAAGAATATAACAAACATCTATATAAGGAATTAAATTCATTTTAAGATCCTATTTGATCAGGTATTAAGTAAGAACCCCGCCATGGTTGTGAAGATTGCCTCGCCAAGATACAAACAGTTTTTCACTATCTGCCAAAGTATTTCTTGTCTCTTTATTTATAATCATTTATTACAAGACAACATTAAAACATTCACATACAAAACAATCATTACCCAAACAAATATACATATGATGCAATATATTCCTTTTCTAAACACGTCATAATTCATTATTACAACACATCATCTCTAAGCCATTTTTGCAAATTTTAAGTATGTTAATTGAACTTAGTCAAAATAATTAGACTTAACCAATCTAATTCGTTTTAACTTAATAAAGTTCATTAAGTCAAGTTGAGCTTAGTTATATTATTAACCCAGTTCATTTCTAAGAACCACATTAACTTGAGTCCATTAATTCGTCCACTTGTTAGGTCTAGTTTAGTTATTAAATTAGATTAACTTAAGTTAAACTTAGATTTGTTGACTAAGTTCATTTTTATGAGCTTAAGGTCTACATTAACTTAATCTTAGTCAAATACTTAATCAGTCTAATTCATTTTAACTCATTCAAGTTCATTTGATCAAGTTGAACTTAGGTTTATTAAATAAGTTCATTTTATACTTAACTATACATATTCAACTAGTAAACACAAGTTTTCAACTTTATTTAAATATATAGCAGCTGGAAACAATTGAAATTTTAGCCTTGATACTTTTATAATTTCCAAAAATGTAAGACATAAAAGTTGTAGATCTCTTTTTAAGCTTTTTGTAGCCTCTTGAATCATCTGAATCCGAGCTCGAATGAAAAAGTTACGATCAATTACAAAACAGCTATAGAGTCATGGGTGGATATACATGACCCATGTAAGGGGTAGTGTACGACTGGAACATTTTATTCTAAGCTTCTGATTAGTCATGGGTCCTCCGACACAACCAGTGTATCCCCTTTTTCACTTGCATGAAATTCTTTCCCTTCTTTTACATCTTTTTTATCAATTTTTACATATTTTACTTCCATCAAAATATTATCTAAACATCATACAAGTTAATTTTCATGCTTCTAACACTTCCTTATTCATCCAACAACATCAAACACAATCAAACTCTTCCATCAAACACCATATCCACTATTCATCATCTTATTCATACACCCATCTCATATCAAACACTAAACCAACATATGCAAACATAAACAACAAATAAAACAAAGGAAAAAGCAAAACTTATCTCTTTTTAGCAACTCAACTTCTTGATTCTCTTTATCTCTATACTTCCCAAGCTCTTGAAGCTTATATGTTCATGGATTCCATCTTTGATCTTGTTTTCCATTTCATTTTCTTCCAAAACTTTATTTAGATTAGAGATTTAGAGTGGAATTTGAGGAGGAAAGAGGAGTAGAGAGAAGAGGAAGAAGGAAAGGAAGGATTTGGTAGAAAAGAAAAAAAAAATGAGAAGGAAAGAGAGAGGAAGGAAGAAAAGGAAAAGGAAGCCAAGGTCAAAAAGGGAAAAGAGAATAAAAGGATAACGATTAAGGATATTTATTAAATAAAGATTTGAGTCTTAAATCTTTCAGATTATTATCTTAAGCTCTAAAAAATTGAAAGATAATTTTAGGATTTATAACATATAAATCAATATCTTGAAATAAAAATCTAATTTAAGAATTTAACTTTGTAAAACCTTGATATTTAGTTTGAGTTTGGGTTTAAAACTAATATTTTTAAATAAATAGTTGAACTCAAAATTTAGAGGAATCGAAAAACTAGAATTATGGGTTAAACTGGCTAATTTAAGACATTTTATTAACTTTAGTAATGAATTTGAGGAGTTTAGGTGATTTATAAATTAAAAAAACAAGGATCTAGTTTGTTGTTTTTCAAGAATTACATGAATCAGTTTATGAAATGAGCTAAAATTTGAAGTCTACAATTTTACTAAATATAGAAATTGACTTTTCCAAAAGTTTAGAGATTTACGAATAAAAGAAAGGAAATTTAATTTAAATTTATAAAAGATAAAAGATTTTATTTTTTGAAAAGATAATTAGAGCAAATTAACTAAATGAAGAGTTATGTGAAATCTCAAATCCAATTCAATTTTATTTATTGTTTGATTTAGTCAAGCTATTTGATTTTTATTTTATTAATTATTTTACTTGGCTTAATTAAATTATCAGAGTTCAATTTCTAACTTAAGTTTTAATTTCAAGTTTTGTTATTATATTTTATTTAATAAAGAAATGTTTGATTCCCTTGTTAAGTATTCATATTTATTAAGTTTATATATCACAGGTAGTATGATTACATTGTTTTGGTCTTTTGTCACATATATTTGAATTACTTGCTATTTTCATTTTCTACAAAATATTTCAAGATTTAAATGTTTTCTTTACTTATACAACTGATATTATATGCAATAGAGTATATATAAATCATAAGAATTAGCTTAATGATTTCAACCTTCACTTATTCGATTTTTTTTTTTTTGAAAAAGAATTGTACTCGACAAAGATGATAGATGATTGAAAACACAACTAGACTAGACTCGACTCATTTCTAGACCTAAGACAACATGTAAGGACACTACATAACTCACACACACAACAAACACAACAATGAAGATTGTATACTCCCTTTTCCTAAATATATATATATATATATTTATATAGCAAAGTGCATACAAATATATAGTGCTCATATTCTTTTAATCATTAAAGATATTATGTTTTATAATTTCTTTCTATTAACGTGATCATCTTGACGAGATTGAAATCAAGATGTTTCATTCTTGCTTTTTACATATAAGTCGAAATTTTACCATTTTATTTTTGTAAGATATTAACGAAAGTTTTGAAAAATTGTATCTCAAAATTTTTTTAATAATGATTCAATTTCTTAAACATTAATTATATTGTTTGCATTTTAATATTTTTGAAACGTGAAAAATTAAGAGAGATTTTTATGATTTCTTTCAAAACATTTTCAAAAGCTTCACATTATTTGCTTAATGATTTTTATATTTGAGTTGTACTATTTTGGGTTATTACACCAACCACCCCTGAATCAGTTACTTCAAGACCTACCACCACCACTGCTCCCACCTGCAGGTCAACAAGTATCAATTGATGTTGCTCAGCTTATGTAAACAGTGAATACCCTCTTAAGGGTAGTTATACACTAACACTAGAACATGCATCAGGATGTGTGGGTGATACAAGCCAATGCTAAGGCCTGGAGGTAGGAAACCCAAAGAAAAATGGTAATAGTGGCAATGGTGCCAGACATGCTGATGTGTTAAGTCTAAATAAGTTTGTAGATTTGGTGTACAAGTTTAAGACAAAGCCTGAGAGGCAGCTTGACGCTTAGTTATGGATGAAAGAAGTGGAAAAGACTTTTTTTGCTCTAGATATTCCTGAGAATAAAAAGGTTGAGTATACCTCTTATTTGCTGAATGAGAGAGCAAATAATTGGTGGTTGGGCACCAAGAGACATATGGCTAGAGTGATAAACTAGAATAGATTCTAGCAGGCCTTCTATAGGGAGTTTTTCCCTGAAAGCACCAAATATCATATGCTACAAGAGTACTATACTATAGTAAGATTGAATGACTGTTGAAGAATATGAAGCTGAGTTGAATAGGTTGATGAGGTTTCTACTAGATCCTCTAAAGGAGAGTGAGGATTCTAAGGTGAGGAGATTTATCACAGGGTTAGTGTCACACCACAAAGGGTACCCTAAACGCGACAGCCCACCACACTCAATATTAAGACTTAAGTATGACAACCTTAGTCATCCAAAAGTCTTAATATCGGGTGTCAAGCGTACTTTCACGATCATAGTAGACCAAACTTTGGATCATTCCATTTAAGTAGTTATGCATAATAGCAATCAAGAAGATAAATCATAACAATATAAGCCAGGTTCCATAAACACTTATAAAGAGTCTTTACAATATTAAGGGGCATTCCCCTATTAAAGATAACTAGGTCTGATAAAGCTTATCTTGAATTAAATTACACTTTTGAAATATCTCTTAAAATTACATATCTACTTCTAACTTGCACTTCTATCCAAAAGATCTTGGCTTGAAAGCATTGCCTGGGTAAAATAACCTCTTAGTTCCAACCAAAGGTACCAGAACTATAAAAAATATCTAAGAGGGTATAAGCTACACGTTTAGTGAGATTTATTTTCAAAATTAACACTCGACAACCAGTAATCAAAACAAATTTATTTAGGCAACCATATGAGATGCACAAGCACGTGAGCAAACAATACATATGATTTTCTAGGAATCATATGTTGAATGGATTTATCCCTCCATTCAGGGTTAGGTGTTCCAGACCGTATAGGTCACTATCATAAACATAATTCCATGGTAGTTTTTATTTTTGCTACTACCTTGTTTTCAAAAACATAATACAACATATTTATAGTTTATTTTCAAGCCACTACATAATTGCTAGATATGTTTTTATTAGGTGTTTTCTCACCACCATTTAATTTCGGACAACCCTTCGCCGCTTTATAGAATTTACAGAGTCTATGATCTCCTTACTAAGCCTTCGTCTCACCAAAGGTATAGTAATAAATGAAATGAACTCACCCAATGATATACATGAATCAATTTAATTAAGTACTCATGGCATGATTAATTATCTTACGGATGATCATCAAATTTGCAAACAATCATTCTTATGTTAAATCAAACATTTATTATAAACAATTCCCGCCTCTATATTCTTAATATTAATTTCAACAAAGTATGTAAAGCACATGCATATTTTCATTTTATCTTTTCCTAATTCTAATGTGCTAATTTTACAAGCAAAATCATAAGTGTAAAAATATAAGAAATAAACTCACTCGGCCATTTGCTTGGATATTTCTAGTCAAGATAATCCTTCGGGTAAGGTAGATCAGACTCCACGTCACATATACAAAAGAAATACCCAAAATGAGTATTTCTTGGAAGTTCTACTTAAACTTGCAATTCTATTTTACTAAGTTCGTAAAAAATCGTATAGAGGGAAATTCTAGCTTTAAATGGCCATAACTTGCTCATGTTAACTCGGAATTTCACATATAATATACAGTTGTCTATCTACTCGAAAAGATCTATCTATTTCTAAGATTATTTTTTTCATAAAAAGTCTTTTGGGTCACGAAAAAGGTCGGTACAGAACTACTACGAAATTCGCAGCCCTTAAAATACAATTTTCCAAACTTTTCATGATTCTAAAAATCCTTTAGTAAAAATATAGATATTTATATGATTGAAAAATCCTTTGGAATACACATATATAGTCTCATATTGTATGAAAAATTTAATGGTGTTGTCTCAATGATTATTTTTCATAAAGCAATTTATCTCATGATGTTGAAAACTTGAATTTTAGCATTTTCTTTTCTAATTGTTTTGAAAGAACTTCATAAACTCTTAGGTTATTATAAATGAGTATATTCTTTTTTTTTTTATTTTCCAATTTCTTTTCTAAGATAAGTTAATTTTTCTTAACTTTGATTTTGTACAAATTTTACTTCTAGTGACAAGGAATGAAATTTCCAAAATTGTTATTAAGTTGTTGATAACCTATAATAATTTAAGTTGTATATATTTATCCTTTTAAAAGAAAATGGTTTTGATAAACAAATCTTTTTTTGTTCCTCTTGAATTTTCATTTCTTAACTCCTTTAAAAAAAATTGTTTTTAAAACTTGGTTTGTTAAGTCTTTTACCAATTTTACTTGGAAGGAAAATCATGTTTCATTATTTTCTTAAGTTGTTGATTATATCTATTGTCTTTGAAATTTATTAGGTTTATATTCTTTTTATTTATTTGAAAATGGGTGTATTATTTAAAAACTTGGCAATCTTTATTTTTCTAAGTGAGTTTATAAATTTGTGAGTTAATTTTATCTTAACTTCAAAAACTAGTTTACTTCTTAGTTTTTATTATGAAGTTGAAAAGATTCCAATCTTAAGCTTTTTAGGAAAATCTTGTATATCACAAATTATTAATACTAGGCCTTAGGTTATCTATCATGAGAAGAGAGCGTTGATTTTCTTAGTTAATTTCTTTGGAAAATCATCTTTGTTGACCTTTATGAAAATTCATGGCGAGTTTGACAAGGAGTTGTAAAAAAAAAAAAAAATCATTTTTCTATGTTTTGATGACAAAAAACTTTTAGTGACAAAGTTACAAGATAAAAGAGTTTTGGTTCCATTTCCTTTGTTAAAGAAAATTTTCCTCTTAATTTTTTTGAGACAATATCATTATGATTATGTATGTACATGAGTATATAGTATGAAAAAGATGAAATATAAGAAGATATAAGAAGCAAATAATAAGTAAGATAATAATATCAAGTATTAGAAACTTTGCTTCATCAAGGTAACCCAGTTAAGTATTAGGAGCCTTAGCTTCACCAAGGCAACCCAGGACTAAGAATAGACTAGTCACAAAGGAAAAGAAAAGGAAAGCAATAATAAGAGCATTAAGAATAATAAAAGCAAGTTAGTAGGAGTTAGTGAGCATTTAGGCTCTAGGAAATATATAGATATACATATAGATAATATATATATATATATATTGTTAAGTTAGAAGCATAATAACAATAATAACAACATAATATTACATAATAACAAGATAATAAAATTAGAATTTCTTGGCATGTGCAAGAACAAAACATAAACATGCTGTTGCTTCTACGACTCATATGAGTTTTAAGAAATAACACCATAGTTATGCTAAGTTACATGACATGGGTAAATGAATAATGGTAGAAGTTTACTTAAAAGTATTTTTAAGTTGAAGGAAGATAATAGTGTGGTATTATGTGGGTAGTAATATGTAGTAAGTGGTGTATGTAGAGAAGGATTTTAGAGAGTTTTGTTGTAGAAAGTTTTGGTAGAAGGAATTGTAGAGAGAATTTGTGAAATGAATTTGAGAGAGTTTTCTTATGTAAAATAAAGGTGTGAAAGAAGTGGAGGGAAATGGGGTATTTATAGTTAAAGATGGAAGGAATTTGTGTAATTAAATAAATTGAAAAAGAAAAATAAATAGATAGACAGAGAGATGGGGCACCGGTTTGCAAGGGAGAGAGGGGGAGAAATTATTAAATTTTGTAAGAAAAGTAAGTAATGTGTAAGATATGATGTGATTAGAGATGTATTGGAAAAGTAAAAAGTAAGAAAATAGATGTATATATAGTAAAAATATAGTAAGAAAAGGTAAAGATAGATGAATAGTAATGAATAGTAAGATAGGACAATGAATAGTAAACAAGACTAATAAGTTACTAGTAGTAAAGAAAATACGCATATAATTGCAATATCTGCAATTTTTAGTTATCGAAAAATTACGAAACTGATATTTTTGGATTCCTTATATTATTACGAATCTAATGGTGTTATCAGAATATTTTTACCATCCGGTGTACTGGGACATGGTTTTCAAAAATGATCATATTCGGATCCAAAAGACACCAGAATTGGCGAATCTGATATTTTTAAGTTTCTCCATATTATTACGAACTATTATAGATCATTAACTCAATTTCGTTGTCTAGGGTTTAAGAGCGCGAGATTGTCGGATCTAAACTCTAGGGTCTTGGCATATGCTTTTTATTGATTTAGGGTTTCCAGTTGACTTCCAATTTTAGGGTTTGAACTTAAGAATTGTCGAAACAATCTAGGGGTTTACAATTAAAGTATGAGATTCAACACCATGTGCACTTGATGGATTTGACCAGTTATTCTGTTATGGTCAATAAAGCAAAGATAGTTGAGCAGGACTTACGAAAGATGAAGGGGCAAGAAGCAACAAAGAGTTAGTTCTATTTGGGAAAGCGATCAACCACTAATGTCCTTACCTAGGATAGGGGAAGAGGTTAATAACGCATCAGTTTAGATCAGTAGTTTAAGAAACTAATAGGAAGTGCACTAGGTGCTATGTACCACATGATATCAAAGATTGCAAATGGCTGGAGGAATGCTTGTTTTGCATGTGGCAAGGTTGAGCATAGCAGCAGATTCTGCACAGAGAAGATTCTCCCACAAGTGTTTTGTTTTAAGTATGGGCAGCGAGGACACGGGACCATAGACTATAAGGAGCCTGGAAGACTAATGGTTCTAGGATCAGATAGGCTACCCTCAAGGTAGCGATCAGGGACAAAGAGCATCAACTAAGGTTATTCCCTTTAGCATAGGGATACTTCCAGTCTGGACACTATTGTAGGTATACTCCTATACTCCTACATAATGGTTATGTGCTTTTTTTATAACAGTGCGAGTTTTTCATGCATCTTTGAATCTTTTATACCTATATGTGATGTGTGTGTTGAGAATATGACTGAATGCTTATTTGTAAACACACCTTTGGGGAGTGGAACCATGCTGAATAGGACTTGTAAAAATGTGGATGTAGAGATAGAGAGTTGACATCTACTTGTAGACCTAAAAGTCTTGGACATGGTAGATTTTGATGTAATCTTGAGAGTAGATTGGTTAATAAAGTACCATGCTGTGATTGATTGTCATAACCTGGTAATAGAGTTTAGTCTGTCAAATAGGGATCAGTTTCTATATAAGCTTGAAGTGCAAAAACCTCCAGCTCTACCTACATATGAGTTGTGGGGAAGGTCAACTTTAGCTATAGCAGCCATGATGATAGAAGATAAAAAAAAGACAGACCTTACTCAGGTACTAATAGCATGTGAATACCTAGATCTACCAGGGTTAACACAGAGAGAGGATAGCGTTATGTATGGATGTGGTGCCATGTACTTTGCCTATATCTAAAATACCATACCACATGACACAATAAAACTTGCAGAACTCAAGATTCAGTTAGAAGATCTGCTCAAGAAGAAGTGTGTCAAACCTAGTGTATCACCTTAGGGGCTTTAGTTTTGTTTGTGAATAATAAGGATGGTAGTATGAAGTTATGTATAGACTATAAAGAATTGAACTAGGTGACTATCAAGAATAAATACCTTCTGCCAAGGATAGATGATCTATTTGACTAGCTGGTAGGAGCACAAGTATTCTTAAAGATCAATCCTAGATCAGGATATCACCAGTTGTGGATTAGAGCAAAGGACATATAGAAGACAGCCTTCAGGACCAGATATGGGCATTATGAGTTTGTAATTATGCCGTTTGGTCTTACAAATGCACCAGCCATCTTTATGGACATTATAAACAAGTCTTCAAATACTATCTAGATTTGTTTGTAGTAGTCTTTATAGATGATGTTCTCGTGTACTCTAAAACCAAGGAAGAACATAAAGAACATTTGAGTTTAGTTTTGAGTCGATTGTAGAATAAGAAGTTGTATGCTAAGTTCACAAAATGTGAGTTCTAGTTAAAACAAGTATTTTTCTTGGGGCATATCATCGATGGAAATGGGATAACAGTGGATCCTAAGAAAGTAAAGACAATAGTTAAATGGTCAATTCACCTGCTAGTCTTCTGTGCTCAATATTGATCAACCTGCTTTAATGCTAAAGTATGTATTAAAGTGTTTCAAGTAGGAGAACATGTCCTGATTAAGATCTCACCTACTAAATGTGTTGTCAAGTTTGGTTTGAGAGGCAAGTTAAACCCTAGAAATGTAGGACCCTTTCAAGTCTTGGAACAAATAGGTGATGTGGCTGATAGATTAGCTTTACCAACTAGTTTAGATGGAGCACATAATGTGTTCCACATTTCTATGTTGAGAAAGTATGTGAAGGATCTTGAACAGATAGTAGTCTTGGAACAATTGGAAGTACAACTGAATCTCACTATAGTTAAAAAGCCAGTAAGGATTGTAAATGCTAAGGAATAGAATTTAAGAAGACGTATGATAAAGTATATGAAAGTGCAATGGAAAAATCAATTTGAACAAGAAGCTACTTGGGAGCTAGAGGAGGAGATGAGAACAAAGTATCTCGAGCTTTTCGATAATCGAGATAACTTTCGAGGATGAAAATTTCTTTTAGGGGGGAAGAGATGTAATATATAGTTGTCATATATTGATAAATAAGAGGGTTTTATGGTTCACCTAAAATGAATAATAATGATAAAAATAACCTTTTCCGCTCCCTCACCTAATAGAATACGTATCTTTCTACAACATTACTAGGAGATGAACCCTAAAACTCCATCAACCTTATATCTTGCTTCAAGGAGAATCAAGGGTCAAATATTTAGGTAAAGTCTGCTTCTTTTCAATCCTTTATCAATAAAAAAGGGTTGTCTTTTCTAAGTTTTCTTGTTGGTGTTGAAGGGATTCGATCTTTAAGAGAGAATTAGGAAAACCTTAAATTTCATCTTTGGTGTTTTGTTGATCAAAGGAGGAATGAACATCGTTTTTGTTTAGGTAATGTGATTATAATGATGTTTTGTGTTGATATATGTGTTTTACGAGTTTGGTCTGGGTTAAAAATCAAGCAAAAGGTTTTTTTTTCTTGTTTTTGTGTTTTGATTGACAAGGAGTATAAATAGAGATCACGATAGTGATCTCCTCGAATGTGATGGATTTAGGACAATAACGGCCATCTGTGACAAGAGCCATGATGGCTATCGTACCCCCCATAATGGCCATGACGAGGGCATTATGTTGAAGTTGTTTCTTCCCAAACCTATCACATCCTCTACCACGGGCATGACAAAGGTATTTTTTCCTTCCAGATGCTATCATGCCTCCTATCACGAGCGTAATTGATTAGGGGATTGCTAGCTTTCTTCTTTCCCTACGTTTAATCTTTTTAAACACCTTATCTCTTAGCCTATCTTCTAGTACTCTTAAATCTAGGTAAGGTATGCTTGAACCTAGGATAGTTATAGTTCTTGTAAGTTTAAGGGTTTAGATGACCTTAGGAGTATGTTTACCTTTTTAAATTAGTTTTGAGCGAATGTTGCTTGCGTTCAAGTGTCTTCGTTGAAGCTAGGTTAACCGTTCCAAAAGTTGTATCAGGTACATCCTTATCTTGTTTATTATTTGTGAACATAGGCTTAGAAATAGTAAGTGAACTTAATGCTATTTGGCTTTAATTGCTTTGTTGCTTGTATTTGGCTAGGTCTAGTGGATCGGGAGCACCGGTGCTACTAGGACGATGCCCTAATGATCTATGTGTGGCATTGTCCTAAGTGGAGTTTTGCATAAAAATGACTCTTACAGTTTAGAAAGTAGTACGAATACGATACCCAGGTATGTGGAGAGTACCCAACACTAATACATTTATAAGTGTGTGTATATATATATATTTGTTTTATAGAGTCGTGAGTTACTTCAAGTTTAGGACTAGTTGCAAATAGTTCTAAATTATATTAATTGCTTGGTTAATTCAAAGGTAATAAATTGTGATTGTCATATATGTTGCATATTGTGTGTGGATTTGTATGATGATTTCTCATGTGAATGTGATTGTGGTTTGGTGTACTGGGCCTTGCACTCATTCCTTTTGTTTTTTCAGGATCAAGTGAAGACCTTTTCTTGTGATGTTTTAAATTTGATTTAATTCAGCGCTTGGTTTATAGGAATTGAATTATTATAGAGTTTCATTTATGACATAAACATTTTAAAAATTATCACTGGAGATGGACACGCTAAGACTCACATTCTACTAAACATAATGATGATAGCTTTACATAGAAAGTGAAGGGAATGGATAGTTATTAAACTTAAGTGAATGAGTTGTTAATGTTAAATTAATACAGATTACGTAGATTTTGAGTTTGGTTAATTAGGGTTCTTTATGGGCAAAGAGAATTTTCATTTGTTGAAATGAGAAAGAAAAGGTGTATTGGACATTATCAAGGAAAATCATTTATTGAAGACACAATTTTGAAAGGAAAAAAATTATTTCTAAGATTTTTTATTATAATATTTTTTATCTCCCTCAACTTTTTATCCTAATATCTTGTTAAATACTCATAAAATTACTATATTGAGAACTATAAAAGTATTTGCAAATATAGCTTAATATTTGTTGATGGTATATTCTAATCATAAAGCTGCTAAAGCCGAGCCCGATACACCAATGGGTCAGACCAACTTGACAGGCCTAAATTTCATTAGCATATCCTACTATGAGTGACCCAATCCTATGTCCAGCCTTGGTGATCACTTGGTCACCTCTGCCTTACTGATTGCTCGACACAAGTAGCTCAATCAGCTTTGGCTCTGAGTAGTGGAGACGTGGCTCACCCAACTACCTCCAATTGTCCACTCACCTACTTGCCTACGGCGACCATAATTGCCAAATTAAACCTATAAATACTCATTTATCTCTTTAGAGATAGATAATATCATACTCAACCACTCTCTTTAACTTAAATTACAAGCTTACTATGACGAACTTTAATTTAAGCATTAGAGTAGCCATACTAGGCATCTGGTTTCCTATTTTATAATCTCTTACCCAAAATTGATTTAAGTCCAGATTCTTGAATTCCAACCTCTATCGGATTCGAGCAAGCAATAGTATTCATTGGTCAAATCAATGAAAAGGCCTGTTAAAAACATATAATCTAAGAATCTAATAAATGATTTAGATTTTATTGATTAGATTTTGATCGGCTATGGTTTGCACAATATTATATCTTACATGACAACTAACACTTTCTCTGCAATCTTCAAGTTCATGTTAAAAGGACCCTCGAACCAAATTACACCTTTGTTTTCTTCTTGTTTTTATTTTTTCCCCCTAACCCCCTTCTTTCCCCTAGGCAATTCGATATTTCGATTGGAATAGCATCTACATGACAACTAACACTTTCTCTGCAATCTTCGCGTTCATGTTGAAAGGACCCTCGAACCAAATTACACCTTTGTTTTCTGTCTCTCTCTCTCTCTCTTTTCCCCCCTACCCCCCTTCTTTCCCCTAAGTAACTCGATATTTCGATTCGAATAGCATCTAGTCCAGTACCTTTCCGATTCTCATGCACTGCTGATTTCACCATGGATACTTGAATTCTTGATGAAAATCTGAATTGCTACAGTGGTTAAACCTGCTTAGCCCCTCTAAACTGATTCTATCATCTGTGCTTTTGTTAGATACGATAAAAATATACCATCCGTCTCTATTTAATTGCACCATGCCACCATCGTCCACCAAGACCTTTTATTTTTATTTTTTTATTTTTAAGTAAGAAGAACTAAAATTGGAAAGCCAAATATAGAGTTGTCCTAGATATATAGTGCAAAAAAACCAAATATCGTCCTCCCTTCCGTCCGGTTGTGTATCGTCAAGTTCAACGATATTAGTGTTGAAGCACCGATGCCCAAGAAACAAACTGCAGAAAGGTGCTCATAAGTTGCAGCGACCAGCTCTAGATTTAATGAAACACTCATTTTCTGATAAAAGGATGTCAGATTGAATGTTGAAGAAGATATATCTCATGTAGAAAAAGGCAATAATAAAATACAGATCCAGCATTAGGTTCGTCTAATCTTAGCCAAGAAACAACTCTCTCATCCTCTTAATCAAAGAGAACTGTAAGAAAAAGTCGAAGCATATTTATTTTGATCATCCATTCAGGCTTAACAGAAAGAAAGAAAAAAATGAACGAGAGTATGATTACATGTCTGTAACATCTAGCCAGCTTAGAAGACATTATCAACTTCTCTTCCACCACCTAGTGCAATCATTCTTCTTGCAAGCAGCTTCTGGAGTTCATTAATCAATCAGTCTTGGATCGTTTTATGACTGTATCGGTGTTCCACAAATCGCCACTCCTGCCTTTTATTATAGTCTGGTCATTGTAATCAATGAATCCAGCAGTTAATGCCAGAGCTGATCCTGCTGAAATAGCAGTGGAGATGGATTTTCCTGCAATATAAACTACATCTGGTGAGTACTTGAAAGTAACCAAGGTTTAGGACTATGCATGAGACATCCACTTTCTCCTAAGATGCCCTTGATATTTTTCAATGGGCAAATTTTCTTCGCGGATGGCAGTGGGAAACTTGGTCTCTTTTAAACCTGACCAAAGGCTCACAAGGGGTCTTTCCTTTCCTACACCCCATACCTTTTCTTTACCTCCCTCCCTCCTATTTAGAACAGGAAGATGAAAGCCAAGGAAGAAAGAAAAAAAACAAATATGCCCTTGCACTTGCAATAACAAGAGATCAAATGGACGACCATTATCTATACAAAACTTCCTGTTCCTCATCAGTTGAACTAAATATGTATGTTGGAAAGACAAAATGCAGTTGCTGTCCTGTACCCATTAGAAGAACCTCTTTTTCACATACCTTACCTGCATATACCCTTAAAAACAAAGTCCCCTAAAGGTCCTAACTGAAAATCAAATGATTTGCATCTCACCTCCTTTAATGTAATTAAAAAGAAACAAGGGCTAGAAAATGAAGGGCTAAACTTTTGAATGAACGGCTGCTTTCTAATGGCTTGAAAGAAAGAAGTGTATGACTCTTCAGTTTAAAGCATGCTGAATGCACTATATAAGCACATGATTAGTAGCAATGGAAAATATAATAATCTCCTTTGCATCAATGCTGAGTGATAACATACCAAAAGGAGAGAAGATGGTACTGGTTCAACATATTCTACAGAACACTATTCCAGGTGCCATTATTCTGATACAAGCAAAATTCTTTTAAGCATTTGAGGTTGTGAGCCTGATGGCAGATAGAAAGACCAACTAGGACATTCAAAGTGGTTCATAACCAATACCAATAGTGTTATTGAGAATGTAATCCCAAATGCCATAGCTCAAAATGAGAAATACAAGAAGAGTAAGGAGAATTCTTGATATAAAAATCTGATTTGACTTGCATCAAATATGTTTCTCACCTTTGTAACCCAGGATAGAAGCTCCAGCAACAAAACCACCAACCGCACCATTGATAAAGTCCCTTTTCATCCTATAATGCTCCATCAGCTGCTCCACACCGATGAAAACTCCTCCGATAGCCGCAAAAGTCACACCATGGTTTCCCATCATTTTCAGGGTCCTCAAAAGACCAGGAAGGGCAACACTCCTCTCAACACGAGGAACATCATGCCAGGTGGCTACTATGGTTCCCCAGATAGTTCCTGCAGCAAATCCAGTGGCTGTACTCTTGATTACTTTTGTTGTTGGAGTGTCTTCATCCTCCAAATATTGACGCTCTGAAGTTCTCATCATAGCACTTTGAGTTTCTCCCATTTGACTGGTGCTGCAAATCTCTAATCTGCACTATGATACAAATTAAGAACATGTATACATATGTACATGTATCTTAGTAGAGACAGCATCCCATAATTTAGAAATGGGAGCAAAAACAGCTTAACACTCAAACAACATAGGGCCATTACGAGAAGCCGAAACAAAGAAATTGAAGTTGGAACCAACTCAAAACGCTGGAGAAATGTAGTAACTTTCCAGAAGAGACAAAGACAGGCCAATTTCTAATAATTTATGACAATATACCCCACACGATCAATTAGTCTATTGAGATTATACGCGGTAAGGTAACATGGAATAGATCAACACTGGACATCAGTGAGGTGGGAAGTTTTATTGCCGGTGGCATTCGCGTTTCAATTGGAATTGAATCCATATCAACGTCTAAAAAACATAATATATATAATAATTTTGTCAAAGCATATCACCGTGTCACATTCAAGTTGGTCCTGTTTGTGTCATGTTGATTTCGGGTTTTGTTCTTATGTTTGTGTCCTATGATTCTATCATATCGACATAACGGAAATTTCCAGCCACACCATCAATCAAAAAAATCGTCAACCAAATGAAACCCCAACAAAGTCATAAATTTCGAAAGTCAATTTCTGTTTGGGACCAAAATCACATCTTGTACTCGTAGAACACTAGTGATAATGATTGCATTCTGAAGAAAAGAAACATAACCAAATAAAATTAGGGTCCAATTGGTTATTAAATTATATCAAATCGAACGAAACCCTAGACATAAATGCCAAATAATTATCTGAAATGCAATATTATAGAATAATTCCAAGACTTTGAAATTAAATCGCTGAAATGGATAAAACAGAACTTGTAACAGAAGAGAGAAGTAACCTTTTCAAAGAATCACCGAAGCAGATAAGGAGAGTTCACTGAGTTGCTACCGAGTTGAGAAGGTGAAGCGCTCTGTCGTGACTGTTGGGTGTTTTTACATTTTAGCACGAGACAGAGCCGCTGAACCGCTGGTCGGTTAAGTTAAATTGCTTATGAGCTTTGATTGTTTTTGTGTCCATTTTCCATGAAAGCGGGATTATAAAAAGTTCTTTTACGTCGCTCGTTCTTTACTTGAATTTCTTAATTAGTCACTTGAATTTTAAAAATATCATTTAGTATTCGATTTGTTCTTTTTGTTTTTATAGTTAATTGCTTGAATTTTAACCATTTTAGCAATTAACTACTTAAATAGAATTAATTCCAATATTATAAATGACATTAAAAAATTCATAGATGGATAAATTGATACTTTTGAATTTAAGTAATTAATTGTAAAGATAAATATAATTCAAATATTAAATGTGGCATTAAAAAATGAAAAGCAAAGATTATATTTTTTAAAAAAATATTTTGAACTCTTATTAAGGATTATAATATCAAAGGAAATAGTTATAGTACCTAACAAGTAATAATGTTATTTTCATAAGATGATAAGATTATTATATAGTGAGTTTGATTGGGAAAAAGAAATTAATATTTTTACTTTTAATAAAATTATAAAAATACCATTGAGATAAAGATAATCTTAGTTTTATATAACTCAGTTTTGTCTCTTGAAGAGACAAAATCGGTCGCTTACTAAGAGACGAGGTTGGTAGGGCTAAAACACCACCCGCACTCTTCTTCCCGATATTTCATTAAGCTCCTAGTTCTCTCGTGGTCAAACCTTAACCTTGTGCCTCAATTCCAATTTCTTCACTTTTTCGGCAAAATTGACACAATTCATTGATGTATTTCGTTCAATCTGCCCCACCCAAGTATCGATTGGTGCTTATTTCAATTGATTTTCATGAAATTCATATCGTACGTTCCATTTCCATACATAAGTTGCTCGAATTTCTCCTATGATTTTTTCTTTTGTGGTTTTTGATGTTGCATTATGTTAAATTTGTTATTTGAAGCCACATTGATGTTTACTTATCTGATGTTGTATTGTGTTAACTTCTCCTAGTGCTCCAATATTCACGTTGATAAATTATGATGTTCACATTCATAGCTTCTGATGTTGTATTTTTGAAGCCAAAGCAACGTATAATTTTAATAAACATTTAATGAATAGACGAGTAATAGTAAAAGTAGTTGCTAATAGGGGAGTATAAATTATCATACGTGATGTCTAAGTAATATGACACTTTAATCGAACTCAGATAATCCATTGTCTCATTATATGCATTTAAGCTTGTTTTTCAGAGCTAGTAAGGTAAGGGTAGAAATGAACAAGTGTCATTACCCTAAATAAGGGCCTAATAGGATTACTGTAAAGTCGTCATACCACATTTGCACCCATAACATGAAGACTACTTTGCAAGTTAGAGATTGCAAGACTCTAATTAATTATTCTCTCGATATATTTTACATATATATATATTGTTTTTTAAAAATAGTTTTGGATACCAATATTTCCACAAATCACAAGGATCGCAGAGAATCAGATACCCTATCAAAAATGAAATAGGATAAAGCAATTTAGGTTACCTATCATCCACTATCAAGGAGATAACAAAAGAAAATAAATCAAGTTTTAAGTCTTTTCTCTCAACTAAGTTTAGTCCATCAGCATTCTAATCTTCTAATTATCATGATTTGATCTTTAACATGCTCTGCACTCGATTTCTATCTCAATCCCAGCTTCAAAATTTTCCTACAAAAAGAAACTATTAGGGGGTAAGCACAACTAGTTTAGTGAGATATATCCCTATGCAAAACATACTCATAACAAACAAAATAACAAGGAAGTTCGTTATCAAGCATATGAGATACACCAAGCACGTGAGCAAGCAATATATATGATTATTCGGAAATCATATATTGAATGGATTTACGTCTTTCATTCGGGGTTAGGTGTTTCGGGTTCATATAACCATAGTTCACAAATAACATTATTTTGTAGTTCTTTCGAGCTAATACTCGCTTTTAAATTGTGGTTCATATGGGCTCTTATGCGTCAAATGCAGATTTACAAGCCCTTGCTTACCATGCTACCATGCTCTTGTCCCATCAAAGGAATATTAGCGAATGCAATGTGACTTATTTCGTGATATGCATGAATTAATTAATTAATTTATTTATTTCTTGATATGTAGTTATGGTATTTTAAATGCGATCATAGAATTAGCAAACACTCGGCATGCTAAATAAATCAACAATTTAGTTAACAAAAATTCAAGCCCTGAATATGCTTATCATAATTTCAACAAGTATTATAAATCACATACACATTCCATTTTTATCTTTTTCCTATTTTTTGTGCATCTAAACTACAAGCACAAACATAAGTATATAAAACAACGAGACAAACTCAGTCCTTAGTACAATCCTTAGTCGGAGTGATCCTTGAGGAAAGGTACGTCAAATTCCTCATTACCTAAACAAAAGAAATACCCATAATGAGTATTTCATATTGATTCTACTTAAATTTCTAACTCTATTTGAATCATTTTTCCCGGTTATGAAAGTTCCAACTTAATTGACTATAACTTGCTCATTTTAACTCGAAATTTTGCATATAAACAGCTGTTTTCTACCTACTCGAACAAATCTATCTATTTCTAAGGTTTCTTTTAATTTTTAAGGTCATTTAGGGGTCAGACTAGATAGGTACATATTGTATCACACATGTTCCAATCCTTGTTTTTCTTGTTTTTCAAAGTTTTTATTTCTCTTGAACACATTCTAGTAAACATAAAATATTATTATCTTTGAAAAAATTTAATATGGATATTAACTTATATTATATTGTGATCCTAATGATGTTGTTCCAAAATTAATAATTTGTAAAAAAAAAATCTTGGTGAAAAGTAGAGACGTTATGCTTTATGACAAATTATCTTTTGATTTGTGACATAATTCATTTTCCTAAATTTGTAGGCATGTATTAAAAGTCATGGTTCAAATTTTATTTTGAAGCTTTAAGGGTCTTATGTTTATTCTTATCACTTACTTGGTGAGACGGTTTTAGTTATTTTTGTTATGTTATTTTAAGTGTAATTACTTTATATTTTCCTCAAGTTTGGTTCTTGCCAAATTTTAAATTTTTGGATGTTGTAGGTATAAAGCTCAACTAAAGAAAACCATGGTATTTATTTTAAATCTATAGATATTTTAGGATCACACTAATCTTTCTAACTAACTAATTTACAAAACATGAGCTTCTTTATGTTTGTGGGTGGAATCTATTCAAAGTGAAAACTTGCTTGAGATTGTTTTAGTTTCTATTACTTAAAAGAATTATGTAAAAGACTTGTCTTAAGCTTATAATTATCTTTGAAAGAAAAGTCTGTACATATCTTATGGATAAGTTTATAGACGATATTTTTGTAACAAAGAATTATCAACACTTGTAGTTTAGGAAAAGCTTCATTTGATATTTTAAAAGTTTATTTGAGTGCCTATTTTTATTCTCTTATTCCTAATGACCAATTTTCCTAAGTGTCGAATTTAAGGTCTTAAAGGTTAATTTAATCATTGAAGAATTTCCACTTTTCATATCCTTGAAACTTTATCACGACAACATCACTTATGACTATGTACATACATGAGTAACAAAATATAGCTATTATGCCAAGAACAAAATCAAACATAACTTCATAGAAAAGTTAAAGGATGAAAAATATCAAAATAAAATTATGGGAGTCTTAGACTTCCCTAGGACTTGAATGATCTCCAGTCTCCATAAAATAAGAAAAACATGGAAGTTTTAGATCTTTTTCAAAGCTTATTGAGATTCAAAATATTTCCAGTCTCATAAATAAAATAAAAGCATGGAAGTTTTAGATTTATTCCAAGACTTGCCGAGACTTAGAAATTTATTCCAAAACTTGTCAGGACTTAAAAATTGACAAGCCCTGTAAATAACAAAATAATTAAGAGAAAAAAAAATGAAGTCTTAGAATTTTTAGAAAAGGCATTCCTGGGAATTAGATTAAGGACAAGTCCCCTTTTTGTTTTGACTTGATTAAAGACAAGTAGCAAATATATAATAGAGATGAAAATAAATAAAAGCATGAGGTCAATATAAACATGAAATAAATGTTAAGTTAGTGAGCAATATGCTCATATTGATATAAATATGTACATAACTATATTTATACATATAGATAGTTAGATTAGATAAAAAGAACATAACCATATAAACTCAAAATCAATATGGTCATAATATAGATGAGATATGAGTTTCATTTTTTGTATTATCATCCCTAGCTCTTATGCATCATGGGGAGATTTTATCCATGAATGATGCATGAAACAACACCTACATTAATTATAGACATATGGGGAGTGTGTTTACCTTAAAAGATAAATTAAAGGAATGTGTTTGAGTTGAAAAAGAAAGCCGGGGGGGGGGGGGGATTGGTGATGGTGATGGTAAGGGGAGTATGGAAATCACGCCACAAAGAAAAGGCAAAAGAGAGAGGAAATGAGATAAATTTGATGAACGTTGTAAAGAGTAAGAAAGCATAAAGAAAATGGGTATTTATAGATGTAAACTTGGTGATTTTTATGTGGAAAATAAATTAAAAGGAAAAAGAAGAGGGAGGGGGGAGCAATGTTTGTGCAGCTAAGGAGAAGAAAAGAGAGAAAAGAGAGAAATTTGCTAGAAGTTGTAAAGTGTAAAAACGAGGAGATGTAATAGGGATTTATAGAGATAATTAGAGGAATTTAATTGGAATAAATAATATGAAAAATTACACAAAAGGTTGCTATAGCAAGGTACAACAGGCATGAATAGTGGTTAGAAGAAAAAAAATCAAGTGAACAGTGACAAATTTGATATGTAATGAAATAACTAGTAAAACTAATAAATAGGATATGATTTGTAAGAAATATGCATAATTTTAAGGACAATATATGGTAGTAAGTAATGGAAGAAAATTAAAGCAAATAGTAATGAATAGTAGCAGTAAATATCATATAAGTTATTGGTAGCGATAAAATACGCATATATAGTTATATCAAATGTTTTTTTGACCCGAAAAATTTTTATATGATATTTTTATGAAATGATAAATCATTAAATGATTTTGAAAGATGAATTGATATTATTTTATCGTTAATTGTTATCCAGTTTTATTATCTCGATTTGCATACTAGCGATTGGGTGCGAAAACTGTTCGGTTGACGAAATTTGATTTAGAAACTTAGATGTTGTACTATAGAAAATAAATTTACATTATTTATTATTACTAAATAATTAATTAAATTATATGTTCTTGATTTATGTGTTCGTGATTGGATACAAAAACTATTCCTGTAAAGGTTCGAAACGATCGAATTTTAGGACTATCTGATCTTTTAAGGTTTATACTATATATATGATTCATAATATTTTTCTAATTAATTTATTATTTTATGGCTTTTAGAAGTTTTTTGATCGAGTTTGGATGTTTAAAGGTTTACGATTGACTCAGTTTAACTTTAGGATTCCAGTTCCGTTTTTAGTCTAAGGTTCTACTTATAAGATTACTGTAAAATTTTGGGAGTTTTCAATTATAGGAAATTATTTCTTATTATTTACCAATAGATATTATTTAGATGTACTGCCTCAATTTGTCTGTTAGAGATCAAATAGAAGAAATGTTTAGCGTAAGATTTTCGGATTGATTAAGCTATCGAATTGTTTTGTTAATGATATGTTTTTGCTATACAATTTACTTTTAGGGTTCTAGACTTTATTTAATTAATCTGATATCATAAGGTTATTGAAGCTATATCTGATTCTGTTTATGGTTCCTAAGGTTTCGAATTTTTGAAAACTCAAGTTTAATTTAGTTTATATGACATTATAGGGTTATAAGATATATTTGATTTCATCTAAGGTTCCTGAGATTTTAATATGATCTTATACAGTTTAGGATCTTGATCCAATGTGAATTTTAAGGTTCATGATATGTTTTATTTATTTTATTAACATTCTAATTAATCTTTTAATATGATCTTGGTCTATATATTTAATTAGTATCATACTATTTTCTTTGATTTGCGTGTTTACATGTTTTCTATCATAATTATCTGATACAATGTTTAAAGTATCAAATGATTTGTCAAATACGTAGTTCGTGCCAATAATTGTAAGCTTTCTTAGGTAATTAGCCCTAGGGTCTTGTTGTATTATATATTATATTGATATTATGATTATGTATAAATTATTATTATAATTATTACTATAAAAATTGCAAATTAATAAGTCCAACAACACAATTGCATTCTAAAATTTCAAATGAATAAATCAAATAACCATAAAGCCAATTAAATCAAGAACATAAGTCTAATACTAGTTCATAAGACTTGAAATTCAATACCAAAATTACACAAATATTATCTATACCATTAAAGAAAAACCACCCTTTTGGTGTCTTTAGTGTAAATGTTTTTAGCATATGGGTATAAAATATTTTTTGTTACTTGAAATCATGAAAATTAAGTAAGGTTTGAATATAATTAAATAGGGGTTGATAGACATAGGTTTTTCCTGTTGTAGCATACGGGGATAAAATATTTTTTATATTCTTGAAATCATGAAATTAAATAAGGTTTGAATATAATTAAATAGGGGCTGAATAGATATAGTCTTTTCGCGTAAAATATTTTTGGTATCCCTGAAATCATGAAAGTAAATATATTTTGAATAAAATTAAATAAGGGTTGAATAGACATAGCTTTTTCCATTTTTAGCATACAGGCATAAAATATTTTTGGTATCATTGAAATCATAAAATTAAATATGGTTTAAATAGAATTAAATAAGGTTTGAATAGATATAGTCTTTTCCTTTTTTAGCCTAAGCATGTATCTTTATATACCGATCAAAAGCTTTAATATCATATTTTATGCATGGCAGTTACCCAACATGGAGAAGTTACCTATAGAAAATACAATTGTAATTATGATTTGTAATTAATTTTCTAATTTCTAAGACTAATTAAGATTGTCATCTTCCAACCTGTCAAAACAATATATCTATTTAATTTATATATGTTTGATTGTTTTATTTACACACGCATCACAGATGTGTCGTCTTCTTGTATATGTTTATAATAAACCATAAGATTCTTTTGATTATAAAGTGAAATCAAAACCGAAAATGAAAACTGAAAAAATCAAAAAGTATAACCTGAAACCAATGGACTAGTTAACTATTTTTTCGGATTAGTTTCTTGGTTTCGGTTCAATTTCATCATTTTTTTTTTTGCACACATCTAAGTAAGATAATTCAAAAAATTAAAGAAGTAAATGAAGATCATGATAAGATAAAAGCCTGTTAAATCGTGATCATTTGCAATTAGGAGTTAATAAAGTCCAATGAACAATCTCCTTGAAGATTAGCCGTCTTGCCTAAAAAAAGGGGCCTAGTATGATTAACCTAAAGCAATCATATCACATATACATCATAATATGAGAACCATTTTGCAAGTCAAAAAATTGCAAAACTCTACTTAATATTTGCTATACAAGTTTTAATTGTATAAAAAAACATTTTTATAACTAAGGAAATACAAATTCCCACAGTCCACCATAATCACAGAGAATCGGTACCCCCTACCAAAAAGCAGAATAAGATAGATTACACATTATAAGGTTTTTAAACAATATATAACTAACCTAGTTCTAAGTTTATCTTATACATTACAAAATTTCTAACTTAAATGCTAAACATATGGATTACACTCTAAGTCCATCTTTCTTATCTTCAAGAACATACTAAAGAAGATCTCTTTACACACATCCTTAGCCCATTCCTAATGCTTTCCTACACAAGAACTATAAAGGCGTGAGCTAAACACTAACCACACATTAAACAATTATCAAACAAGTATATTTAACAAACATATGCAATACGATATTAAATCATATGAGGCATGCATAGTTAGATTTTTCGAATTCAAACTAATGGAGATTTATGCCCTCTCGTAGAGATTAAAGAACCAACACTAGTAATTCATGCCCAAGAGAGCCAAATAACTAAGAAAAGAGAAGTCTTTTTAAATTCATTTCTTACACACACACACACACATATATATCCATGTAAGGATTATAATCTCAACTTCGCCTTAAGTCTCAAACCTACCACTAGGTATTAGCTACCTCTATGCAACTCTCATCAGGCGACGTTCCTCGATGCCTGCTTAGTTCCTGTAGGGCTAACATGCTCAAAAGCAATCTTGCTAGATTCACTAGACTCTCTAAAGAATTACCCTAGGGCTGAAGAGCTAATACATGATGTGAACACCATATTAATGCAAGGTATGTTGTCACATAATGCATAATTGTTTAATTAATTAACTAGATAATATTAGGTTTAATTATTAAAGTGATCATTCCATAATAAATACTCATCAACAACAAAAACTCAATTGTAATAAGCAATGTGTGATCACTTTGACTTTAATAGTTTATCAACAAAACAATCATCAAATAGCAAACGAGTACCCAATCCCTACACATAGGTAGTTATGTATATATTAACACATGTGCAATTATATTATAGGCACAAGCAAGGTTATATGGTCGATGTTATGCACCTGACATCTTGGCCAAGCTATAGAAATCTTCTAGTGCTTTCAATGATTGATTTAGTTTATTCTTCTATTAAAAAGAATAATAATTTCTCATCACTTTTCTTAATATATACTTTATGACTTTTTAGTATTCAAATTTACTTTCAGATCATGATTTTATACTTGATTGAAACATATATTTATATTAAACCCATTTGATCAAACACTAAAAAGAAACTCCACCATGGTTGCAAAAATCGCTCTGCCAAGAGACAAGCAATTCACCATTGTTTGTCAAATTATTTATTTTCTTTTGTTTATAAATCATTTATCATAACAACATTATAATTTATTATTCACTTTTAAGTTTTAGATAAATCATTAACCTTTAGGAAAATACTTATTTATCTTAGTAAACAATATTTCAAACAACATACTCCCATTATTATTTAAAGTCTAACATACTACAATCATATCTAAGACATTTACAAATTAAGCCTTTTTAAACTTAATTTAATCAAGTTGATTCAATTTAACTAATTAATCCAATTATTAAATCATAATCATGCATCTATTAAGCTCTTACTTAATTTACGTATTCTACTTTAAATAAAATTCATTTTTGTACCTTATAGTTTATTAAGTCAAATTAAACTTAAGTTCATTAACTAATCTACTTTACATTTAAAATCTATATTAAATTTAATTTAATTACTAGTTAATATTCATTCATTCCATTGAGACAACATTATGCGTACATATCCTATAGAATCTTAGTTAATCTAATTCATTTTAGCTCGTTTAGATTCATTAAACCAATGTTGAACTTAAGTTAATTAACTAAGTTCATTTTATACTTAACTTTTATATTAAGTCTAATTAGTTATTAAGCTTATTAATTTGATTAACTCATTCTTAATTATTCAAGCACATATTACATCCTATATTATTGATCTAGTCTTAATTGAAATCTTATTTTAGATAAATATTCAGTAGAATTCCCAATCACTAAGTTTCAATCTTAAAAAGATCATAATTAACTCATTTTAACTCTAATTTTGGTGTATGAGTAATCAATGTTTACCTATTTCGAATCATCTATCCATTTCTAAGGTCATTTAAGTCTAGAGATTTAAGAATCATGGCTATGATTCAGGCCATGACTTTAGGATTTTAAAGTTTAAAAACAATCCGAGACAACTAAGGGCTAAAGCTCGCCTGTGATTTGTTAAAATTTTTCAAAATGGAGCTACTGTGTGTAGAATCACGCCCATGATTACTTAAATTCATCCAAACCGAGCCGACCAAAGGTTGTGTCACACCTGTGATCTATAGGCCCTTATTCTTAGGATTTTTCCCTATTTCTTTTGTCCATTTTTAACTATTTGTCTACTTGTTTTATTCTTAAAACTCAACCTACATCATCTCAAGAGTAGCATACAAGTTCATGTTATGTTCGCATAACATTCCTAAACATATTTCTTCAAATCTTTATCAATTCATGTCATCAATCATCTAGTTTATACGTGCATGGACATATACTTAGGTTTTGACATGTATGCTTATATATTATAAATTCACTAATTTTATTACAAGCTCAACATCTAGCTCTAATTCCTCATTCTCATGCATAAACAATAACTAAAATAAGGAAAAGCAATTGTACTTATCCTTTTAGTAAACATATACAATTTTAATCTTCTCTATACTCATCCTCCTTAGTTTGTGAAGCTATTCCATGCATGATCTCCATCTTCTATCTTATTTTCTATCTTTAATTTCTTCTATAATCTTATTGAGTTTGAGATTTAAGATTAAAATTTGAGAAAGAAAAGAAAATAAAGAGAAGAAGGAGAAGAAGAAGAACCGGTGAAGAAGAAAAAAAAAAGAAGAAGAAAAATATAGGGTAGCTAAAGTCAAAGGAAAAAGGAAATAAAGGATAAAGTTAAAGATATTTTCAGGTAAGAGTTTTAAGTTTAATCCCTTTCAGATGATTTTCTTAAGTATTAAAAATAATTAGAAAGTAATTTCAAAATTTATTACATAGAAATGAATATCTTGAATTGAAAATCTAGCTTAAGATTTTAATTTGTGAAAATCTAATATCTAATCCAGGTTTAAACTGAAGAATTGAATTTTTTTTTTGGACAATTAGTTGAATTCAAAAATCATAAGGATTAAAGAAATAAAAATGAAACTAAAGTTTAAGGGTTTAGAAATTCACCAAACATTTAAATTGTTTGTTCAAGGGTTTAAGAGATTGAAATTTAAGGGAAAAAATGAGTTTGAATGAATAATTAGGAAGAATTGAATATTTTGATTCATTAAAATAGGCTACTAAGGTAAATAGATGATTAAAAAGAATATTTGAAAGCTCAAATTTCAATTTAAATCTATTTACTAATTTATATCAATTTATCTAATCATATTATATAATTTACTTTAGTTAATGCAAGTGGCTATCTAAATCAAATTAGTTATTTAGTCTGGATTTGAGAATTTAGAATATAAAACTGATACTTTTGAACGTGAAATCGATTTCAAAACTTATGAGCATTAAAAGAATATGATTTAGTTTAAAACAACTAAATAGAGCCTATTTATAAAATTTTAAGTGGTTGAAGTTTTGAAATCAAATTCAATTGAAAATTGAAAGAAGAGAAGTTAGGATGAAGATTTGTCAAGATGATGATGCAATCTAGTTTGTGGAAAAAGGTAATTAAGGTAAATAGACAATTTGAAAGGAATAGAGTTCAAATTTGATAGTTAGGTAGGATTAAGAAATTTGATTTATGAAATGAGTAATTGAAAAGAATATTTGAATTCTCTATTTCAATTAAATCCATTTATTAATTTGATTATGTTTACCATCTAGTTATATTCTATAGCTTACTTTACTTGATTTAATTAAACTATCAAGTTTAATTTCTAAATTAAATTCAAGTTCAAATAAATAAATAAATTATTTATATATTACTCTATTTAATCATATCAATTTTTAATTTAATTAAGCCAAAAATTTGGGATGCTACATCAACTATGAATTCTAAAGGTAAAAGACAAAACCTGCAAAATTCTATTTAAAAATATGTATTTTTGACTCAAAAGTACTCTCTCCCTCCATAGGGTTTCATAAAAAAAAAAATAAAATAGAATTTATAGTACCAAGGATACTGACGTGACAAAAAGATACAAAAATAATGGAATCCATGTTAAAGAGGTGAGACACACCTTACCATATAGTTGCGCCTCGGGCTGCACCTTCCTCACTTAAGTAAAGTTCTTTCTTCACACGGCCGCCTATGAATGTATTGTCAACTTTAGGTGATTCACTTAGTTCTCATGCCTACACCAATGACTGTGTGCTTAACCATGGAATTTTCTTTAATCACGATACTAGTGTTCGCATGGCTGCATCTATGAAGGTGTCTACAATTGTGAAAATGATCATCTTATAAAGCACACCCACATCTTCGTCCCCGTCGGATCTTGGAGTAATTCACTTGAGAATAAGATCGGCCCTTCACAAGGTCGCCTCTATGGATGCAGCATCCTCTATGCCTTCATTTTCTTTAGACGTACTCATGCTTAGGACTGTGTAATCATTTGTGAATAAATCATCTTTGACCTATCCTTAAGCATAGCCATGCCTTGCTTTTGTCTCCTTGAATTGTGCGTATTTGTTGATCATTCACTATTTCTTTGTAAGTTAAAGCTTTATACTCCTAAGATCAACACATAAAAGCATTAAGTATCGGGTTTTTAGGATTATCGATGAAATAAATGCAAATTGGAATCAAATAATCCTTGAATGAATAGAGTAATTTAATCATATTATACTTCCCCACACTTAACCTTTGCTTATCCTCAAGCAAATAGTTGATAAGAGAACAAGAAAAAAATTAAAGCATAAGACATAGAAAAAGCATATCCTCAATATCACTTCATCATTCAACAACAAATTTAGGCTTTCAACGCCTCACACTTTATATTTCAACTTATTAAGCAGCGATAAGGATCATTGTGCAATTTACTTCGTTCAATCCTACTATAACATGTACTTAAGTTACTAACACAAGAATTTCAGAGCTAATCCAAGTCAATTAACCTTTACCCTCATCTTTTAAGCTAGCTTCCATAGTAACAGTTAGCATCCCCCATATACAAAAGCATAGACTTGCTTAATTACTTCTCTAAGTAGCATACTCTAAGATGAAGACATATACATCAACTTATACCCTAAATCTTTCTCTCCTTTTGTACTTATAACTTTTTCTTCTTTTCTTCTTTCTCTCTCTCTCATTTTTTTTCCTTTTTTTTTTATAATAGTTAACAGCGATGAGTGAATCATGCTTTTCTAACGGACCAAGACGAGCCTTTATGTCAAGACCCTATATAAGGGTACGCCTCAATTTAAAAGTAGAAAGAGATAGATGGATAACATGCATAAGTAAAAGGTTAATAATGATACTTCTACCCAAGCTACAACTATTTAACTCTATTTTTATACATACATAAAGTCCCTAGCTTTTTTCATTACATAAAGACATAACTACAAATACTTAACAATATTTGTTGCAGTCTTTACTCTCATAATTTTCTCGATAGTGATGGTGCCCCCTAATCTTTGATCATACCTCAGGATAAATAAGTATCCCCTTAGCTCACTATAGAGCTAAATGAGTGGATGAAAAAGGAAAATACAACATAATATAAATACAAATAAACATGAAAAAATATATAAATAAAACAATAATGCAAAAAATACATATCATGTTAATGCACGTGACATGCACTTGTACCACTATCCTAACGCAGCCTAGTTTTCATCCTGTGAGTTAACATCTCGGGTATTTGGATAAGAAATCTAGGAACCTAAAGCTACAAAGAGTAGCTAAGGAGGGAACCCCTTATAAACCTAGACTAGTTGTTCATAATAGTAGCTAGAAATTGATTTGTTAATGCAACTCTATATGCCAAAAACCTAGCTTAGCATAATTAAAATTTTGAAAATATGATCTATAGGTTTTCTTTCATGCCATGCCATAAATTTTCTAATAATAAATGAGACACAAATTCTTATATCATCAAAGTATTGTAATATTGAAGTTATCCATAAATTAATGTTTCATTATTATCACTTAGACTATATATAGGGTTGAACTTAAGTGAAAGCCTATGAGGATTTATAAAGGAAATTGTTTTCTTCGTGTTGTTTGTTGGTTTTGGTTGGTCAAGTAGATTGAAAACCATTTAAAAAAACCGCAAAGTTAAAGTTTTAAAAAATTTACAAAATTAATAGGTTCTATTCAACTTTAAAAGCAACTACCAACATCAAGCAAGCGAACCTATCAAAGTAAAATAGAAAATATTAGGTCGTATTCTAAGGGATCATTGGCATCTATCTTACTCACTTCTCATCTATTATCTAGCCAATAAAAATTTAGAAAGCCATTATAAAAATAGAAGTTAAGGTTAGTGAAAATTTACAGATTTTTTAAGGAAAAATTAAATATGGATTTGTAAAAATGCAAGATGGAAGCTCAGGGTTTGCTTCACTAATTCCTTATCATCTAATTTCTTGACAAACTCAATGAAAGAGTTGTTTGCTAGTGTATTTGCACTGTTAGATTCACTGGGTAAGCTAAAGCCTCTCTCAAGGTCAGTAGCTCTAAGTTAAACTAGACCACTGGAATCTCTTCACAAGTTATCAGCAGTTTAGAGCCACAAAAAGTTTAAGAACACTTTGTTTTTAAAACCAACCTAATAAATTTCAAAACAAGAAATAGAAAGTTTCACCATTCCTCTCTCAAGGAGATTATGAGCAACTCCATTAGTAGCTATAGATCTATTTAAAAGAATGATCTTTTAATCTATTCATTTGAAATCAAACATGTATCTAATAGGTGCAACACACATTTAGACCCGTGAAAATAAGTTCAAGCTACTAATTACAAATATTTAGTTATTAATTACTTGAAAGCACATTTGAGATCACGTGAATCAGGATTTTGGTTCACAAATCCTAAGTTGTAGGAGATTATTTCTCTATGGATGCAAACATTAAACACTGATTCTGAAGAAATAAAATGGAATTAACGAATAATATTACAATTGAAGTTCAGAATCTTGCAAAAATACAAACAATGGGTTAAAATGATTTTACCCAGAAAACTCGAGATTTCTAAAGAAAGAAGAAATAATTTTTTCGCCTCAGAATTCTCTCACTATACTACGTTAGAAAATTTACACTTTGTTAAAACATATTAATCACAGGCCTATGTACCTTTATTTATAGGCTCGGGCACAGAAATCATGACGATTTTATTCGCTGACATGGTAGATTCTTTATAATAAAATCGTCTTTTATTTCCATGCACACATTGTAAATGCCAGCTCATAAAGTCACTTGTCATGTGATAGGTTGAACGCTCGAATATTGCATGAAAGTCAGGGCTCGACTTAAACTATGACATTCTGCTAAAATACTCAAGTTTTTGTCCATTCTTCAACCGATGGGTAATTTGAGTATGTTGAAGGCTCAAAACTTGAGCTCGGCTCAAGTTGTACTTTTGAGCAAAAGTCTGATCTTCATCCAACATTCGTCGTAGGCCAAATCCAGGGCTCGATAATATAGCGCGACAAAAGCTATTCTTTAAGTCTTGACCTTGATTGCCTCAAAACATACATTGAGGGTCATGTTGAGGGCTTGATTCAGGGCATGATAGACTATTTTGCCTTATTTTGGCTTGATGTTTAGGCTTCGACAGGCACTTTTGTAGGGCTCGATAGAAATTTGTCTTTAAATTTTATGTTATTTTGCTCCAAATCTGATTCAAACCACTTTAATTCTTCTTCCTTTGATTCTAGGAGCTAAAAAACAACAATTATACATTAAAAGCACCAGTTTTGTAGGAATTTATCTAAGAACACATCAAATTAAACCTAAATTCCTATGAAAAAGAATATAGTAAAAAGGAGTTATCAAATTGCCCCACACTTAAGCCTTTGCTTGTCCTCAAGAAAACATCATTCATAACCAGGCAAGGCTTTTAAAAATAGGAAGATAAATCATAAGTGGAAATTTTGACCAAACTAGTTCAAGCTCGAATCACCTTAGCACTTTGAATATTCAATTAATCTCCATTAAATTGGGCTAAAATTACTTCTGTTAAAATCACAAGACTTGTCCATGTAAATAAGTTGTTACCCTTATTATTTAATGAAGAATTCGAAAGCAAAAATTATTCAAAAGATCAATCGAAGTTGGAATTGGAAAGAAACTCAATCAACTTTATCCTCTTATACACATAAGTATGTAGTTCCTTAATCATCTCTCTAAGCATCATAATCAAAGATGAAGGAATATACATCTGTTCATTCCCTTACTTTCATTCCTTATTTATACTTTGTATTTTATTTTTATTGATTATTTATGTATTTCAAAGCTACATAGGGGAATATTTTTTTCATTCTTCTTTACTTTTTCTCTGGATGGGTTTTAGCTCGCTTCTTTACACTTTTTCTTTTTTTATATCGTGGATTATTTAAAATTGAAAGAGGGGACAAGAAGTTACTATACTAAGGGACTATTCTTTACACATTTGCATCCTAAGCGCATAATTGTTTTCATTTTTATTTTTTGTTTTGTTTTGTTTTGATTAGATAGAGCATAAGGAAAAATCATCAAGTTATGATCATCATTTGAACCTTCATAAGAGATTATAAGGCTCTCAAAATGACAAGATTGAAAATCATATAGATTATTTAAGCTTTTAGAAGTAAATTGAGTGGCCTTACTAAGGATCTTAAACTAATTCCAACTCTAAATTTCTAAATTAAATAACAAGTAAAACTATTTCACACAGATATCTAGTAAAGTGATTTACACGAAGTAAAGTTAAATCAATCTTATGATGATTTTCATTAATTGCTCTGTTGAGCTAATTTGTCATCTTTGGTTGAAATTTTTGAAAATTTTTGCTTAAATTTTAACCATTTCATTAATTTCCTATAGTTTTGTGTGAGAAAAATGATCATTCAAAGCGCAATTACTCTACTCTTTTTGACTAGTTTTCAATTTCATATTCAACCCAAATCTTGCTACTTCTTTCCGTCACACTTAAAGTGAACATTGTCCTCAATGTTCAAAAACATTATAAACAGACAGGGGATTTTCAACTAAATAATTGTAGAGTAAGAATTAAAGATAAGTAGTTTTAAGAACACTTCTCTTGTTAATGGTCAAGCGTTGGAGTTGTTCGTGTAGCCACTGCTTAATTATCTTCTTGGTTCTGTACTGAAGAATAAATCAAATCATGAAAGAGAATATTAGTAGTAACCACGTCTCAATTAAAGCCATGGTTAAATTATGGACAAAAACTTTCTAATAATCACATTCTATCATAAAATTGCACAAGAATTATAATTATTTTAAAAAGAATGAAAGAATGTTATATACATGAATGAAGAAAGAATAATAAATGAAAGAATAAATAATACAAAATTTAAAGTATTGTCTAGAAGTAATTAAATAAAATGAATCATGGTGGTTTAGTATTCGTCTCGCAACCAATATCTCCAACTTTTACTAAATTCATTCCTCCTTCCCCTTCCGGCTCTAGAAGCATCAAATCTTCCTCTATTTCTGTCTGTCAGGTTCACTGTTCCCTCCACCACCTTTGCTTCTACCTCTAATTGATTGATTACCTCTACCACCACTGTTCCTATTATTCCCATTACCTCCTCCTCTTCTTCTACCTTATCTACTTCCTCTCCTTGGATGGTTTGATCTCTAAGGGGGCGTTTATCTCTGGGTAGGCATAGGCTTTTGATTATCCATTTATCCTCTCAAATGTATGCCACCCAAGTATTGTTTGAGTTGTTTTTGCCTTAACCCTTCTCTTTGGAGCTTCCTTGGAGGTACTCACTCCTTTATTTCTTTCTTCTTTCTCAATTCTTCTAATTTGAGCTGTTGTTTCCACCACCTTAGGATCAATCCTTGCATCGAGCTTGTAAACCCCGGTATTCTTAGTAGCTAGGAAACCCCGGGAGATGGAATCGAAACCCTAATCCGATCAGGTTGAGTCTTGTAAGTGAAGCATAGGAACCCTAAATCCGGCTTTCCTTCGGTTTCATAGTAAAATAAATATTATAAAATAAATGAATTTGAATTATTGTTCCAAAGTACATTTCAAACCTTTGAAAGTTTTAAATTCGAGAATTTTTCAATTCCGGGCCTTCCCGAGCCCAATTACGGAAAAGCGTGCCCCGGACCACGGATTCAGAAAAATATTCCGGAATATTCATTAGAACCGTAATTTTATAAGGATTCCAAAAATATCAATTTCATAATTTTCTGAGCTATAAAAATTACAGTTATAGCTTTTCCCGTGTTTTCGGAACAACCGGTAAAGTAGATGTCTTGTCTACTATTCACAAGTACAACCTACACTACACACTACCCATACCCTATTCTTACATCCTTACAACTACTCATTTCAATTTTCTTTTCCAAGAAATTTTGTCTCTTAAATAATTATCATATTTATTACATTTAATTTACTAAATAACAAAAGTTAAAATTTTCAAAACACACACACACACACAAGGGATGGCCGGCGCCCCTCCCTCTCATTTTCCCTCTCAATTGAAGTATTTTTACTTCATTTTATTAACTAAACCCTAAATCACTTGATATATATACATATTTTCTCTCTCTCCTCATTTCTTCTTGTTTTCAAATTGGAAAAAGAGTAAAAACCTCTCTTCTCTCCCTCCTTGTGCCGAGCACTCCTCTCCCTCTCCCTCTCACCACTTCAACTTGTTTCCTTCTTCATTTCCATCTCAAGACTCCTTTGGTATGTTGATTTAGGTCTTGTTCTTCCTAGATCTTGTAATGGCAAGATCATATCTTGTGTGTTTTCTCATTTAACCCCATGATGCTCATGCTAGGGACATGAAAATACATGAACAAGAATATCAAGCCATTACAAGACATGGATCTAATGCTTAGATGTGATTTTGTTAAGATCTCATCATGTTCATGCATGTAAAGTAGTGATCTTGCACATATATTGTTGTTCATGCCATGAGATCCATGATTTATGCATCATACTTAGTAGATCTAAAGTTTAGATACCCACATCGTCATTTACATGTATGATCATAGAGTTATTTTTGTTTTCATGCATTGAGGACCACAAAAATGTAGTCTTGAATATGTATAGAGATGTTAGATAGTGGATAATCATATGTAGAAGGCAAGAACATTGAAAAAGGAAGGACTTTGTCAAATATGAAAAATTGAAAATTCGGATGAAATGGAAACCCTACCTTGAAAACTATCAAAATCATTTTTAAACTTATATTTCATAAGAAAAATGAAGGGTATGTGTAATAGACATGTTGAAGGAATTATTTTCATGAGTTTAGATGAGTTTAGGCATAATAAAAATGAGAAAACAAGAAGTGAAGTTAGAAGGAAAAATATTGACTTTGGATGTGTAGTCAAATTCGTAATTTTGGGTAATGCCTAAACAAACACTTAGTATTTAAGTCTAAATTGAATGTTTTATAAGCTAAATGAAGTCCTTAGATACTATATATATTGAAGCTTCAATTTTTAATGCATTAGATAAGTTTTCCCTTAAGAAAAATAAAGAAAATGAAATTTAGAAAATTCGGATTTTTACAAAAAGCTAGTTCAAAAACATGTCTATCAAATGAAAAATGGAAATTTTTATGCATGAATGGAGGCCATGGTTAATATAGACTTTGAGAACCTATTTTTAGTTAAATAATAAGTAAATTACAAGATTAAAAGCCAAAGAAACCCTAAGGAGTATAATGTGGAAAAATAGCTTCCTAGAATTAGTCTTTATGAGAATTTCCCCAACACTTAAGAGTTCATATGAGTTATTATCATAAAAGTTATTATGACTAAGTATATATTAGGTCCATCACATGGCATTTATATTAGAAATTCATTCCCATATCATTCATGCATGAATCATCATCTAGGAACACTTTTTATCAAAAGCAAAGCAAAGCAAGTTCCGTGACCTTATTATTTTCAAAACTTGGATTTAACATTAGAAATGGATAGATCTTTCGAAGTAGATAGAGATCGATATAAAGTTTGCGAAATTCCGAGTTAAAATGACCAAATTATGGCCGTTTTAAGTCGGAACTTTCGCAAATAGCGAGAAATCCGAATCCACATGATTTAGATGAATAGCTTGATTTAGTGACATGATGAGAATCTCATTAGGATTATTCTTGCTTGGTAGGTGACCCCGAGCAGGACGACACTCTACCTCCCGACTACTACTATTAGGAAGTTGGCGTCCAATGGCCGAGTGAGTTTTACTTCCAATCTCAATTAATGAATGTGATTGTAATGTAGTGGCACTAGTGATGTAGGCAAAGATAAAGAAATTGTATATGCATGATGGGGTATATGGGAGTTATATATGTTGTCTACTGTTGATATGTGAAATGGAGTTTAAGGAATATCGAAACCGGGTGTTAAACTATTGACTGATTAGCTAGTACCTTATGATGAATGTCTGTGAATACTTGTTGGTCACTTGAAAGAATTGAATTAATGAATATTCGGTTCCAAACGTAAATTGAATCCATTCATATCACGATGGGGTTAGAGCATTTGCATTGGTTGGTTTTTCGTGATCCATAAAACGAATATGTTGGTTAATCTTGATCCATAAAACGAATTTGTTGGTTAATCATGATCCATAAAACGAGTTATTGCTCAGTTGACCGTGAGCTTAAACGGCGTCGTACCGCAGGATTCGTTAATCTGCTAACCCGGGATGGAGGGTGCAAGTCCATCCACATATGATTTCTGGTTGGTCATATGTTTGTTGAACTCATTTGTTTGATGCATACACTTGCTTGAATAATCACTTGTTTGGAATGAATTGTACTTAATTGTGTTATGGAAGTTCTTACTCACTAAGCTAGTTAGCTTACACCCCCATAGTTTCTATCTTTTGTAGCATGATTTTATATGGCTTAGGCCAAGACAAGCCACAGCACAGGTACCGGAGATAGGAGTTTCCCATAGAAGTCGGATCCATTCCTTTTTGTATAGACTTCCATTGGAAACTAAAGACTTTGGATGACTATAATAGACTGTTATTCTTTTGCGGGGGAATGCCCCTTAGATTTTGTAAACTTTAAATTATGTGTTTTGATTTATTATCTATGGCTAATGAATGCCTCGTTAAACTGTTTAACTCCATTTGTTGAAGTATTCTATTGTCGTAAAGGAACGCTTTACATCTACTTAAGACTCTCGAAGGCCCCGGGTAGGGAACTCGAGAGTCTTACTTAGTATGTGGCGGGCTGTTACGTTTAGGATACCCTACGGGGCGTGACAGAGCTAAAATTGCATGTCAAAGGCATAGAGGAAATAAATTATCTATTGTTCTATCATGCCTGTATTGGTCAAATAAGCTCTTAACAGCTCATCTTGACTTGGTTGGGGTCAACAACTCTCCCTTGCCCTTTCTTTCCCCCTTTAACTTAAGCTTTCTCCTTTTCTAGAGGAGCAGTATTGGGTTTCTACGTTGTTGGTTCCTCATCATTGTTCTCCAAGAAGCTTGCATCATAAAAAGTATCTTCATTTGGCTTCTTCTCATCCCCCTCCTGTTTTCTTTTCATCTCTTAATTCTTTCTTTCAATTTCATCAAGGGCGAACTCTTTCTATTGTATTGCTTCTTCCTTTTTCTTTAAATTTTCTACTTTTCCTCCTCTAATTGTTAAGAGCTGCTTTTCTACTACCCTTGCCCAACCTTTGTAGAGCTTTTTTCTTCACAGTAGCTACACTAGGAGGAGGTTCTTCATTTTGTTGTGAGGCAGGAGGTACTTGTACTACAGGCATGGTAGAGGTTGATCTTGCAAAGTAGCCTTTAGTACCTATTCTAATCTTATTTAACTAGGCGTTTATTGTTAGGCAGTCATCACCATCATCCTCTTGTTCCTTTTTCGCTGCTTCTATTGGAGAGGCTGGATTCATCATCTTCCACTTCTTCTAAAGCTTTAGCTTGTTTAGCCAATTCATGTGCCACTACAGCATCAGGCGTTTTTTGTCTTCTCCTTCTATGCTTCTCAATCTGCTGTCGGGCTGCCTCTTTTGCTTCCTCATGAGCTTCTTGCTTAGATAGCTCATATACTAAATGCCTGAATTTCTCAACTTGCAGTAATCTCATCAACATCTTGAGCTGCATGAAATTTATCTTCTTCTACTATAGGCTTGGCATTAAATTCAATGCCACAAGAGACTGTGGCATTGCTTTGTTCTTCACTAGGAATAGTAAGAGTAGTAGGGACAGTAAGAGCTTCTTCTGGTGTAAGCGTTTTTGCCTCTTTCATTGCTTGCTCCTATGCCTTCTTCTGTTGCAGCATTGCTTCTAAAATTGCAACTAATGCTATTGCTCTTTCTTCCATTTTCTTCCTCTCTTCATCAACATAATGGGGCTGCTTATGAGCTTCGAGAACACTGGTTGTGGCTTCTAAAAATATAACCTAAAGTAGTTCATTAATTTCCACCATAGCCATATCATGAATCATTGGGGTTGCTTCTTGATCAAACCCCTCTTCTTGAACTCTGAGTCTACTCCTATCAAAAGGCTTCTTCCTTGCATATCTCTTAATTCCACTTCATCTTCTTTTTACAAGAGTAGAGGAAGGGGACACGGGTCTGTCCTCTTGCTTACTAGGAGCTTCTTCAGGTGAATGCTCTACTTCCATCACCAAATTGGCAATATCATTGGAGATTGTTTTAGAGATTTCCTCTTCCATTGCTTGATTGTCCATTTCTTCCATTGCTGTAGCAATATTAGCTTCTAATTCATAAAAGTCTTCATCTAGTGGCAATTGGTCAGCTAGTGCAACTAATTCTTCTTCTAGAGGCAAAGAATTAAAGTCAATGCCACCAGAAATTGTGGCATTGTCTTCCTGTTGATGTGCTTCTCCTTCATCCAATTCATCTACTACTGTTTCAAGTTCCTTAGTAGTAATTTCCACTGGTTGTAGTCGGGGTAGGGATTGGTCATGTGTTTGAAAATTAGCTTCATTGTCCTCACAAGTTTTGTGACCAGGTGACTCAGCCATTGGCTGAGAGGGTTATGCTTTGGGGTGATGCTTGTGTTTGTGGTTTTGTGTGTGTAGGAGAAGATAAGTATATATGAGATGGAGAGTATGTATGGGCAAGTGATGTGGTTGAAGATGGTATGTGTGTGAGATGGAGGGGTAATGGAATGTAGGTAAAGGGTGATGGTGGCCTAACATCATCGTCATTATTGTCATCATCACCGTTTAGATGATCTGACTCAGCCATAAGCAGTTGAGGTGTTGGGGATTTGGATGTTGTGGGTTGAGGAAGAGGATCTTGAGCAAATAGATCCAAGATCTGCTTCATGGTCTGCTACAAATCATCCATGTCCTCCTTGATTTTCCTCTCGAAGGTAGCTAGCTTGTCCTTCATGTCTTTTACTTCAGCTTCAAGTTTGTTAAAGCTAGCTGCTGATGGTTGAGATGGGGTTGATTGGATAGACACACCAGGGTGCTCTGTTGTTAGCTTTGTAGGTGCTATTGATGGCTCTTGAGATATTAGGCAAGGCTCTAAGCTGACTCATTCATATGTTTTACTATTGGTGCAGCAGCAGGTTAAAATCCTACTTCATTCAATCCCTATTCTCTGAATGAATTCTTATTTAGTTCCTTGAACTTGCATACTTCATCTGTTGGCCCTTGCTCTAGCCAAAAACCCATATTCTTCAATATCCTGGTTATCAGTCTTCTTGAGAAAATCCCTTTGCCTTGCGAAGTGGCTTGCATGCTGGTTTTCCATGCCACTAATAAACCAATATTAAATCTTCTTGCCCTCATAATATTGACCAAGGGGTGCAGCTCTGCTTCAGCAATTGTCGATGCTCCTTCTACCTTAGAGAAAATGCTCCTGATGAGCAGATAGTGTAGTGTCCTAGCGCTTGAGCTCTTAAAGTTCGAAATAGTAGTCTTAAAAGGTCTGAAATTGCCTTCAATTTCTTATGCTGGAAACTTCCTCCATTCTTCCTTTGCTACTTCAACCGGTAGCTTCTTGAACTCCTCATTATTCAAGATTTCCTCATCATCATATAATATCATAGCAGCAATAAACTGCCTCATGGTGACTCCCTGTGTTCTCCAAAAACATAGAAGTTAACCACATCTTCTATCTTTGGCACACTTTGCCTAATTCTAAAGCTGGCCATGAAGGCCATAGCAACTTCTCCAAATGCCTCCTGTCATGCCCCAGAGGGATATCCTAAACGCAACAGTCCGCCACATGCCATATAAGACTCTCGAATTACGATCCGAGTCTTTCGGGAGTCTTGTATAGATGTAAGGCGTCCCTTTACGATAATAGAATACTCTATTCAATGGAGTTAAGAAGTTTAATGCGGCATTCGATAGTATTAGAATATAAATCAAAACGCATACATAAAAGTTACAAAGTCTAAGGGGCATTCCCCGCAAAAAAATAATAAAGGTCCATTACAATCATTCAGAGTCTTTTGGTTTCCTATGGAAGTCTAAACAAAACTGAATACAACTTTTATAGGAAACTCCTAGCTCCAGTACCTAAGTTGTAGCCTGCCTTGGCCTAAGCCAAATAAACTCGTGCTACAACAAATAAAAACTATAGGGGCGTAAACTACACTTGCTTAGTGAGTGAAAACTTCCATATCGCAATTAAACATGACAATAAAGCAAGTGATTAATCAGTCAAATGGTATGCATCAAACACGTGAATTCAACAAACATATGACCAGTCGGAAGTCATATGTGGATGGACTTGTGCCCTCCATCCCGGATTAGCAGATTAACGAATCCTGCGGTATGACGCCGTTTAGGCTTACTGTTAACCAACTCATATATTCATTTTATGGATCACGATTAACCAACGCATATTCGTTTTATGAATCACGATTAATCAACTTATATTCGTTTTATGGATCACGAAAAATTAACAAATGCTAATGCTCCATTCCCATCGTATTATGAATGAGTTCAATTTTATCCTCAATATCGAATAATCAATTATACTAGTTCTTTTAGGTGATCAAGCAATATCCGCAGACAATCAGTCCTAACTCATCTATATAAGCAATGATTTATCACCTGGTTTCGATATTCTTTAAGTTCAACTTCACATAGCAACAGCAGACATTATAATTCCCATTCAACCCCATCATGCATATTCATTTTATCTTGGCTAAGTAACTAGCGTAGCTATCAATACAATCACAAACAATAATTGAAATTAGAAGTGACACTCACTCGACCATGGTACGCCGGTCTTTTAGTAGTAATAATCGGGTGGTAGGGATTCGTCGGTCTTGGGATCACCTACCAAAGAATAATATCCTAATGATTACTTCATCACTTAACTAATCCAAAGTATGTATCAAAACTAAACAAAATCGTGATTCTCGCTATTTGCGGAAGTTCCAATTTAAAACGGCCATAATTTGGTCATTTTAACTTGGAATTTCGCAAATTTTATATCGATTTCTATCTACTTCGAAAGATCTATCTATTTATAATATTATTTCCAAGTTTTGAAAACATTTAGGTCACAAAACAGAAGGATCAGACCTGATCAGTAACCTTTTCCATTTCTGAAAAATTGTTTTGCACTTATTTAAAATGTATCTAGTTGATGATTCAAGTATATATAAAATATGAATGAGTTCCTAACATGAATGATATGTGATAAGTCCAATGTATGCATGATATTGATGATTTTTTATAAAGGAAACTTTGAGAACTCCTAAATCTTACAAGACTCTAACAATAACTACTTCTTGAAATTCCAATTTTCTAACTTTGACATCTCACTAGTGTTTTGGATTCCATTATTAGAAATTCCTAGTTATCTTAATTAAAAATGAGTCTTCATCATCTACACTATCCAAGACCTTCATTTCTACATAAAATTTTACATTTTTCACTTTGCAATTATGTTTTTAAGTAGGCTTTCCTCAAAAATCCGAATTTTAGAAACTCCACTTTTTGAATGATTTCTTTGAGAAAACTTGTGTAATGCATCAAATTTTAAGGCTTTACTATATCTACTACCTAAGGACTTCATTCAACACATAAAACATTCATTTTGAGCTTGAATAATAGGTGTTTACATAGGCATCATACAAAATTACGAATTCTACAAGTTGAACACTAACTCAAAATTTTCCATCTTGATTCCACTTTTTGTTTTACACATTACTCTCATTCAAACCCATTTAAACTTATAAAAATCATTACTTAATGATACCTATTGCTTATACCCTCCATTTTCAAAGTTGTTACAAGGGTTTTTAAAATAGGTGTTGGAAGTCATACGAATTTCCTTTTGGACATTTCTAACAAAAACCTTTTCTTTTCAATTTTTTTGTCTTATCTTCATAAAGATCTACCAACAATCACATTTATATATACAAGACTAAATCTTTATGAGCATTAATGCATGAAAACACAAAATATCTATATGAACGTGAATGTCAAGTATAATATGAGTGTCTAAGTGCTAGATCTACTATTTATAGTGCAATAAAATGAGTTTAAAGGCATGAGCATATATTTTTCATGCAAGATCTCTACTTTTATATGCATGAACATGATGATACTTCAACAAAAACTCATCAAACACAAGATCTACTCTTGTGATTGCTTGATATTCATGTATTAGTATTTTCTTATCCCTAGCATTTGCTCATGAGGATTTAAAGTGAAAACACTCATGAATAATCTTGCCATTACAAGATTAAGTAGTAATAAGGCTTAAAAATATCACCTAAGGGAAGATTTGATGAAGAAATGGAGAAGAAATGAACTTGAAGTGAGTGTGTGTGTGGGGGTGTAGCTCACGACAAAGGAGGAAGAAAAGAGAGGGTTTTTGCTTTGATAAAATTTTTGAAAGAGTAAAAATGAAGAGAGAGAATGTAAATGAGTTTACATATTAAGTAAATTAAGGTTTGTTTGTAGTGAATAAAGAGGAAAAATAGAACAAATAGAGGGCGGGGGAGGGGGGGTGTGTGGGTTGTTCATGCGCCGGCCACTAGGTGAGGAAGAGAGAGAGTGAATTGATTTTATTTGAAATTAAAATTCGTGTAATAAAATGTATTAAATGTAATAATTTAGTAAGAAACAAAAATTTCTTGGAAAAGAAAATATAATGAGTAGTTGTAAGGATGTAAGACTAGGGCATGGGTAGTGTGTAATGTAGATTGTACTTGTGAATAGTGGTAAATAGTAGACAAGACATCTACTTTACTAGTAGTAAAGAAAATACGGAAAAAAAGGCTATAACTGTAATTTTTATAGCCCGGAAAATTATAAAATTTATATTTTTGAAATCCTTATAAAATTTCGGTTCTAAAGAATATTCCGGAATATTTTTCTGAGTTTCTAGTCCCGGGGCTCGCTTTTCTGTAAAGAGGCTCAGGAAGGTCCGGAATAGAAATTTTTCTGAAATTAAAACTTTCTATGATTTAAAATGTACTTTAAAACAATAATTCACATTAAATTATTTTAGAAAATTTCTTTTGATATGAAACCGAAGGAAAGCCAGATCTAGGGTTTCTAAATTTCTCTCACAAGGCTTGAACTAATCCGGTTTAGGGTTTTGCTTTTCGGTTTCTGAAGTTTACTTGACTATTAGGAAAACCGGGGTTTACACCTCCTCCCTGATATCAAATACTTTATGCCATGCTTGGTCTTCAAAGTGCCTTCTGAAATCCTCCTCCATACCGTAATCTCTCAACACTTCCCAACTTAGGGTAGCATTCTCAACTATTTTCTTCTTAATCAAATATAAATTGTATTTTTCCCTATCTTCATTAGTTATACCTACTGAAGGGCACAAGGGGCCTAGATTCAACTCTAGCCCTTTTGGGATTTTTTTGTTTGGTAGTTGTGTTCTTTTGGGTGTCATTTTTTGCAAAAGTAAAGCAAGCAACATAAGATAAATTTTCATACATTTGAAACTCAAATTAAACAAAATTTTTTCCTCAGTTTTGAAAACCACCTTTTTCGAAAAACAACCTTAGAGCACAGTTGTTCAAAACTTTTTCAATAGCATTCCGCTCTAATATCAACCACATTATTGCTCCAATTTCATTTTACTGCCTTTAATGTCAAAATTATCTTTTCCAAGTAATCTGAAACAAATTAAGTTGATACAGAACTTCAATGAAGCTTAAAAGTCATAACAAAGTTGTGATAGTAGATTACCTAAAATTTTAGCTCATGTAGGTGCATAAGATAATTATATCAACTATTTTTATCATCAAGCAAGTTACTTTCTGTTATACATAATAGATTTCTAGAATTTGTACAAACTGAAACCTAGAATCGCAGATTAATCTAACATTTATGCTTAAAAAATAGTAAAATAAAATAAAAGAACAAAGATTAGATTACTTAGTAATTTGATACTTGAAATGGTAAAAAGGATTGATTTTTAGTAGGTTTTATGTGCAAGGTCTATTGAGAGTACTAAAATGCTCTATTAGGTTTGTTAGAAATTTTGAATGTACTTATGAAAAGAGGGAATGAACAGTTTCTATCCTTTTACATAAAAAAAATCGAGGCTCAAAGTTTGGGCTCGATAATTAGGTTGTGGCGTAATTTATTAATAAAATAATTAAAGAATTGAGACTTAAATACAAGTCACAACTTATTAAAAGAATAAAGAATAATCGTGTCGAGGCCTAAATCCAGGCCTTTATTTAAAACCTGCAAAAAGAATAAAGAACTAGAGACGTCACAGCCTAAAATCAAGAGCTCAACCATAAGCTCAACTGAATCTGTGACAAAAATTCATTCATCTTTCATGTCACATTGTTGGTTTAAGGCAAAATTTATTAGATAGATCACCTATAAAACACTTCAAACTGCTTAAATCTATGGATTAGTCCACAAACTTATTCATATCCCTGTCATTCATTCATTCAAACCAAGAATTACCATGAAAAACACATTCATAAACTTCAAACATCATCACAAATCATTCAATACATGTATCAAAACCTGAATAAAGTCCTACAACCATCAAGAATCATGAATTTCCACCAAGACAACATTCGTCCTATTCAAACATTCCTCAACAAACTTTAAACAAAGGTCTTTAAAACAAAAATCAAACGTTAAACATTCTTTCTAAAAAATTTCATAGAAGAAAGGTAGGATAATCATCCTACATTTTATTTATTTTTCAAAGAATAAGTCTACAATAGAGCTTTATTATAATAGGTAAATGAAATAACACTATAATACAACACTAAAGCAACATAATATATAGAAAGAATAAAAGAAAAACAAATAAAAAAATTAAAGAATAAACGAACTGAAGAATTAAAGAATTAAAGATAATGCAGGAAAATAAATAAACTATACAAAAAAAAAAAAAACAAAACTAGAACTAAATAGGAATTTTTACAAATAGATAAAATGTTATAGACAGGAACGGAATAAAAGTAGAACATAAATATATGCATTATATACATATATACAAAAGAAAAGAAAAGAAAAGAAGGTTGGAAATATTTACATAAACGGATATTGACAAAAATAAACGGAAAACTATAAACAAGGGCATTTACATAAAATAAAAATAGAACAAAAGTAAAAAAATGAAAAATATTTACAACTATTCACAAAAATTAGTGATTAGTCTAACAAATGAAATGTTTTCAAATAATGCCCTGTTAGGCTTCATTTACATGAATCCAACACCGATCATCAATAACAGCACTAGAAAACTTATTTTCTTAGTGTTGTTTGTTGGTTTTTCGATTAGTCAGTTCGATTGAAAACTATTTTAAAAGACCACAAAGCTGAAGTTTTCAAAAATTTATAAAACTAATAGGTTCTATTCAACTTCGGAAGCAACTAACAACATTAGGCAAACGCACCTACCAAAGTAGCATAGAAAATATTAGGTTGTATTCCAAGGATCACTGGCATCTATTTTACTCACTTCTTATCTATTATCTAGCCAAAGAAGATTTAGAAAGCCATGATAAAAACATAGTTATCCTAAGGTTAATGAAAGTTTACAGATGTTTTCAAGGAAAATTTGAAGATGAGTTTGTAAAAATACAAGATGGAAGCTCAGGGTTTGCTTCACCAATTTCTTATTATATGATTTCTTGACAAACTACTGTATTTGTACTATCACATTTACTAAGATAAGCTAGAGTCTCTCTCAAGATCAGTAACTTTAGGTCTAAACCAAACCACCAAAATCTTTTTACAAGTTATCAGCAGTTTAGACCCGCATAAAGCTTAAGAATCCTTTGTTTTTAAAACCAACCTAATGAATTTCAAAACAAACGATAAAAAGTTTTGCTATCCTTTTCTCAAGAAAATTGTGACCAATTCTATTAGTAGCCACAGGTCTATTCAAAAGAATGATCTCTTAATCTATTCAGTTGAAATCAAACATGCATCTAAAAGGTGCACCATACATTTAAACCCATGAAAATAAGTTCAAGCTACTAATTACAAATACCTAGTCAATAATTACTTGAAAGCGCATTTGAAATCACATGAATCAGGATTTAGGTTCACAAACCCTAAGTTAAAATAGATCATTTCTCCATGGATGTAAACATTAAGCACGGATTATGAAGAAATAAAATGGAATTAATGAAGAATATTACAACTGAAGTTCAGAATCTTGCAAAAATACAAACAATAGGTTAAAATAATTTTACTCAAAATACTCGAGATTTCTAAAACAAGAAGAAATAATTCTTTTCTATTAGAATTCTCTCTATATACTACATTAGGAAATTTACACTTTGTTACAACATACTGATCGCATGCTTATGCACCTTATTTATAGGCTTAGGCATAGAAATCATAACCATTTTATGTGGTGACCTAGCATATTCTTTATAACAGAAATCGTCTTTTATTTCCATACGCACATCATAAATGCCAACTCATAAAGTGGCTTGCCATGTGTTAGGTCGAATACTTGAATATTGCATGAAAGTCAGGGCTCGACCTAAGCTGTGGTATTTTGTTAGAACGCTTGAGTTTTTGTCTATTCTTCAACCAATGGGTAATTTGATTATGTCGAGGGCTCAAAGCTTGAGCTCGATTGAAGTTGTACTTCTGAGCAAAGATCTGATCTTCATCCAACATTTATTGCGAGTCAAATTTAAGGCTTGACAATTTGATATGACAGAAGCTGTTCTTCAAGTCTAGGTCTTGATCACCCTAAAACATATGTTGAGGGCTTGATTTACGGCACGATAGACTATTTTGCCTTATTTTGCAGTGATGTTTAGGCCTTGACAAGCACTTTTGTAGGGCTCGATAAAAATTTGTCTTTGAATTTTGTTGTTGTTTTGCTTCAAATCTGTTCAAAATACTTCAGTTCTTTTTCCTTTGATTCTAGGAGCTAAAAAGCAACAATTACACATTAAAAGCACTAGTTTCGTAGGACTTTATCTAAGAATGCATCAAATTAAGCTCAAATTCCTATGAAAAAAATATAGTAAAAGGAGTTATCAGAAATTAACAAGTAACCAGTCACAAGTATAACAAATAAAGAAATTACTCATAATTATTTAAACAACAAAAACATACGCTACTCAAATCACAAAATCAGTAGACAAATTCTACTGTTAGCAAAACGCAAAATTGACTTATCTAAGACCTATAAATAATATGTTTTATCCTTCAAAATGTGTATTTCCCTCGAGCAATTCACCTAACAAATAATATCCCTCATTAACATTCATTTTATGGCTTTATCCAATTAACATTAACTTACTGTTAGTGTTTAATTTCTATTCCATGTATCTTAGTATCAAATTTAGAATATAAATATGAAATATCATAATATTCATGTTACCATCTCACTGCAATAGATCATGTTTCTAGGAAGTGTGGACTTTCCACCATATATATATATGTATATATTATATATTTATTGGTGATACATATGAAGAATAATGTTATATCACCTATTCAATTGAAAATATACCACTTAGTTCTATTGCTCAATTCAATAGATCCATGTATTCATGAATAAAATCGGCTACCTATGAAAATTATTAAAGCTACTATAATATTTTGGACTGTAATAATACCTCTAAAGACCTGTAGTTATCTTTCTACGAGGACTTCTATGGTTCCATCAATGAAATCATTCATTTAATCGTTAAAATAAATATAGTAATTAAAAGATTAATTATTTTAGTGGTTTGATCACTGTTGAATATGATATGAGCCATTGGATAGTGATAGGAAAAATTAATTATGGGACTATAGAATTTTCCATCTTTCTACCATATGAATCGAAACTTAAAAGAGTTGCACTATTATACTAGATTTATCTATCTAAAAGGAAGTTTCTTTTACAGTCACATGTGCCATATTTGTGTGTTCTTTATTTTTTCATTCTCCAATTTTTTCTGCAACGCCCAAATCTCTTTTTTCATTAAAAACGTCACAAGTCTCAAGACCTATAAAGCTTTGATACCATTTTAGAATTTTTAGCATTAAAAGAAAAGAGCAAAGAGAAAATATTGCATAAATTGCTAAAAATGTTTATTAATTACTTAACTAATATAAACAAGGTACTTTTAAATAGACTTATACAAGAAAAAAAGTTTATCCCAATTCTCAACATGATAATTCACATAACCGCTAAATAAAAAATAAAAACATAGATTACTATCAAATAAAAATCAAAATAAACTTTCTAAAAATATGAAAATAACCAACAAAGATAGAACCGCTATTGTTTTTTTTTTTTTTTTTTGTAAGGCCACAAGGGCTATTACAATATTGTTATATAGGTTTATTACAGCACGCTAACATAGATAATCAAACTCAGTGTCTTAAGAATGAAGACTTGAATCGGATGCCACTAAGCTATAAGGCCATTGGTAACCCACTACTTTTATATCATATCCACTTATTTTTGAATCCTTCTTTAACCGGTTCATGCACTTCTGCATTATGTCAAGACTATATGTTGGTTGCGTTTAGTTCCATTGTAGGGTGCGTGGGAAGCTATTGTCAGTGCTTATGAGAAGGATCATATATTTCTTGGTGAGGCTGTCGGATAATCATCCAGAATGTCAATTATGAAATGTGAGTGCACTCTTCTGCTGTGATAAGTTGCAAAGTGGAGATATATAGTATATTCATTGCACGGTGGAAATCTTCTTCTAAGTTTATTTCGGTGTTGGTCCGTTTTTATTGCCATCTGTTTGTAATAAATAAAACCTATTGTAGTCATGACAGAAGAAACTGGTTCAAAAGATTCAGCAACAACTTGCTGAACTGGAGCGCAAGGAAGTTGATATAAAAAGAAGTGCAGCTCTCTCAGCAGCAAAGTATGTGGAGGCATGTCAGGAGCTTGGCCTGCAGGTTGAAGACACAAACCAGTCCATGAGTGACTGCTACTTCTCTATTTTATCTTTTCTATGTCCAATCTCGCAAAATCATGACGGTTTTATTGTTTTGACTAAAATTCTAGGGGTTGAATGTGAGAGAACTTCTGGAACTGCAAAATCCCTCCCAAATACATTTAGCAAATTATGGAAGTGATAAATTGTGATTCAATGTCACGAAAAATGGAATATTATTCAAATTTTTTGAGAGATGCCCTTACAGAAAAAGATTTAAGCCTGTAGTCAAGTTTTAGATCGTCTCCTGCAGATTATATGAGTTGAGGCTAGTTATTCCCATGTCCACAGAGATTACATCTTTGGAATTTGGTTGCAGAAAACTTCTGGAACTTGTTGCTGAATTTGAGAGACATCCGTGAAAATCCACCATCTCTAAATGTTTCTGCTGTCTCTGACCTTCTTGAGGCTGGCAATCTCCATTTAGGTTCTAATGACCCATTAGTAGGAAATGTGAATGCATCCGTAGACACTATTGACTGGGAAATATCAGTGGATAGTTCTGCCATTGATTGGGGTAGTGGGACTGTGGAGGAAGCTGATGATAATGGTAATGGATTGGGTCCTTATGAGATTATCAATGCAAATGAAGCAGCAGAGATTAGAGAACAATGAATCACAACTGAACAAAGAAGAAGACAGCACCCTGCAGGAGACATCTGTGCCTGAAATATGATGGGATACTAGTGCTGAAACTCCTCAAGTTGACGTCATTGACGATGTCATCTTGGAAAACATAGGCCCAGATAAACCCACATCGGTTATGCCAACAGTGGCTCAAACTGAAGCAACTGGGGAGGATCGCAGTAGGCTTTGGAGACGGACTACCGGAATAAGATTCTGGATGATCTATGTGAGGTAGATTTTGCTCCAACTGCGGTTCTTTATTTGGCTGATAACTTTATCACATTATCATCATTTACTTTTTTCCCCCCGGTACCATCTTCTATTGGTCTTGTGTTTGTTAGTTTACTTGATTGTATTGATATTTCCCTGTAGATCAAGGCTTTTTGAGCCAGCGACTAGAAGAGTTGAGCAGCAGGGAAACATTATCCTTACAACATCAAGTCCAGGCAGTTGCTCCCTTTATCCTTCAGCTACATAATTCAGGTGCTATTGAGTCAATGTCGGTTAACGTCTCATCTGCCATTTCCTTATTGACAAACAGAAGAACGCGGGACTTAATTATGATTCTAAACTCCAAAAGGTATTCCCATATATCTTTGTGGATTTATCTTATACTACCTTGTTCTTCGACACATGTTTGTGAGGATTTACTCCTTGCTATCTTCTTGTTTTCAACGTTCGCAATTCTCCAAAGACCTTTTTTTACATAGGCTACCAAGTTGTAGGATTATCGCGATAGACTGAACCAATGTTGGCATTATGTGAAAAATGTGACCTTTGCTTCCCAGGGGTAGAAATGGGACTTTAGCTGTCTGAAATGCTTTGTCTTTTGGGTCGAAACCTTCCTTTATTTATCCTGAAGAAGAGCACCTACAAGAATCATGCAAAATCTACTGTTTCTTGATTTTTCCTTTCCTATACATGTGAATTTGTCATCCCAATTGCATGCTGTAATGTAATCTTTTTATGAGATATAAATAATCAATCTTCTCACTGAATTTCTATATGAATTTCAGATTTTTAGATAGGCTGGTGAACTCATTGGAGGAAAAGAAACACCATGAAGCAAAACTGAAAGATGGATTGAAGATATTACTGCCAAATGTATGGGATTGCTCAATTCATTGGCATCATCTTGGCTCATGCAAGTTTGTTTTGTGACAGCTTTTTTTATTGTTGCTATATGCAACTCGAACATTGAATATAGGATTGTGATGTTTGGTCCAAATTTATCAGTTGCACATCAATTAACTTCACTATGATAACTTCATCAAAGTAATTTTGGTTGTTTCGGTACTCTTTAAAACTGGATTTGTTCCAATGCCATCATATTCAACTCATCCATTTGTTTTTTGAGTGTGTTTTTCTCAGTTTTGCTTTTGATTAGTTCAAACTTCTTCTTATATGTATACTTATTTCTGATCCTTTTTGCATTTATATGTTTATAAAAATGGCAGAGTGTCTTTATATGACCACTTTCATCTAGACTATTGTGGAATTTTCCCACCTTCTACACCTGTGGAAAAAGAAAGGAAGATGCCTCAGTGAACATGTGCTATGATCTATACAAAAAAGGTATAAAAAGCATTTAACGGAAAAAAAAAAAAAAAGATTCTAACTTGTTCTGAATTAATCCAGTAATGGCTGTAATTTTCTTGCACTTGCTCTTTGTTAGTGTCCAATGTACGCATGCATCAAATTGTTAAAACATCGGCTTTCCCTGATGTCTGCACAAAGTAATAAAGCGATGGCTCATCTCTCACTCTCTTTGACAACTACTTAGTTTGAATTGTGAAGTCACAAATTAGGGAAAGATGATTCAAAGATTTTCTAATGCCTGGAGGTTCGGCTTCTGAACGAAACGCATTCCACCTTTCTTTAATAATAATTGATTTGTTAAACAATGAATGTACAATTTTTGTTGAAACTCATTACATTGCACGTCAATGTCATGTTTAATGTTCTAGTTCCTCTCCTGTAATGCACGATATTATCGATGCCTGATAAGTGGTAAACTTAACTGGGTTATATTCTGACTGCTGGAAGCAGCTCTTCGGGAAAACCAGGGACTGAAGAAGCTTTGTGAGAGCACTCTATTGATTTATTAATTGCTTTATTAGTTCCTTGATTATCTAAATAATTCCATTATTTTAGCTAAAATGACGACCATTTCTTTTGACAATATTATAAAATATATATAAATGTTTAAAATATTGGTCGATATTTTTTGGGTAAATTAAAACATCATTTATATTAACAACTGAAAAATTTGTATATTAAGAAATATCTCATTCATATATTCTAAGATTCTGATAGAGCATTTTTGAGTCAAAAAGGACATTACATTTCATTCGTAATGTCCAAAAGGAACAATGAATTTTTTAACAACTTTTTTTTTGTTTGGAATTGGATTTTTAATCCATTTAAGCACATAATTTATAGGTTTATAATTAATAAAATCTTGGAGCATCTTTTTTAACCTCAGCTTGATTTTGAACATAAAAGCAAAACTTGACCAAGGAGATTTTGATTTTCACTTAGTTTTTTATTCAATAACTCTTAGATTCTTTTTTTACAACATTCTAATAACTCTTGATTTATTTGAATAAGTATGACTTCTATTCAAATTTTATCTTTTGTAAAACCATCCGTATATGCTAATTTATGATGTTTTTCTTTCTTGACCAAAGACAATTGGAATTTTAGAACGGATTTCTTTGCGAAATTTTCTTGAATGTTTTTATTGATCTTCAATATATTGTTGATTTAAATTGTTGAGTAATTCTTTTGGCTTCTATTTCTTTTTTTAAAAAAATTATATGTTTTATTTTATTAATATTTTTTTATTTTAGTAAATTGACTTCTCTTTCTTTTTGGGAAAATGAATTTGAAACAAAACTTATTTCCCTTTCAACATGGTTTTTAGACCTTGAGAAGATATTTGAAATGGATACAATATAGTAATAAAAGGGGTTCCTAAAATTTACTAATATAAATGAAGTTTTAAAATTAATACATTTTGAATTATTTTAGCCTTTGAAAGTTTATTCGTACTGCTTCATCTTGAGCCCCTAGCTGAAACTAGTCCTGCTCTTTTCATAGAATTTTGTTGGAATTAAACCTTCTTGAATGCAATTTTGATCTGCATCTTAATCTAAAAGAATAGTCAATTTCATTGAAAACTCATTGTTAATTAATTACTAGAATAATGTTTATATACCATTTTTTAATTATTAATTATGTGAATCAGGTTAATATAATCTTCTTCTATATCTTGATGAACCAGGGTTTGTGCATGTTCTTTGAAGATGAACAGTGTAGAAGAAAGAAGAAGTTCGGATGTGATGTTCGAAGTATAATCTGAAATGTTTATGTCGAATGGGTTGAGTGGATGGGCCGAGATCTGTGATGATGGGTCTGTTATCTTTAGAATAAGTTGTGGGCTAAGATTATTTTAATTACAACCATTTACATATATTTACTCTAGTTTTAATTTCTGTTGTAACCAATCTATGCGTTGGCAAATCTTGCACATGCTTCATATCTTAGTGTGATATTAGAATGTTCTAGTTTTGTGATTACTGTTACAAATATGTTGGCATGTAATACAGAATCATCATAAAATAATATACATAATTATATTCCATTGTTAGTATTCGAACAAATTTGTTGTATTCAGCATTTAAGGTTGTATTCAGCCTTATTTCCATTTGAATTTCTTCTTATTTCCACCTTCCGTATTGCAATTGGTATCAGAGCTTCACAATGGCTACTGAGACCTCAGAGTTCAAGCATATTAAGGAGGCGTTGAGGGGGGTGATACAAGAGCAAAGTGTGAGACAGGAGAAGCTCTTCAAGGAACAATCTGAGAAGCAAGATGGCTGGGTTAAACTATTCTCGGAGAACTTGCAGACAACAAATATTAATTGAGAAACAAGCTCAAACGATTGACACACTTAAGCAACATTACATGGCAAGATGTAATGCCTGCATCTAGTTGGTGTTAAAACAGACGAAAACAAAGGAACAAACTCTGTGGTGTTGACTTGATGGAACAAATTCAGACAAATTACTTACATATCAGGTACCTATTCGCAATACTAAAATAGAATTTCCTACTTTTGATGGAGAAGGATTTAGGAATTAGGTCTCTAGAGCTGAGCATTTTTTTGCTTTGGATGAAACCCCTGAGAATCTTAAAGTAAAAATCGCAACAATGCACCTAGAGGATAAGCATATGAGTGGTTTAGTGCCTATGCTAAATCTAGAAGTGATGCGAAACCATTGACTTGGGAGGAGCTCACAAAGGTTTTGAATACACAGTTTAATGAGAGAGGGTATGAAGATCCTATATCGGAGTTAAAGGAGTTACAGTAGAGTGGTATTTTACAAGACTACAATGATGAGTTCCTGCATCTATCAACCCAAGTTCAATTAACAGAGTCTCATTTGATTAGTTGTTATTTAAGTGGATTGAAACCTGAGATTCAATATCCAATACACATGTTTCAACAAAAACAAAGACCCAAGCTTATATACTTGCAAAGTTACAGGAAGCTACTCTCTTATCTTCTAAACACAACCTCAGGACCTTCAAGCAACCTTCCCATAACCTAAATCTTAACCCCAAATACACAACCACATATTACCCAAACACTTCCCAACCCACTTTAGCCAAATCAAACACTAACCAACTTTAAACACTAACCTAACCACTACAAACACAAACCGTGGCAACAATAGAACCACCGGACGCTTGACCCTTGAGGAACTCGAGGAGAAACGATGAAAAAACAATGTTTTTGGTGTGATGAACCCTTTGGGCCAGGACACCGCTGTAAAAGTAAAAGGTTGAATATGCTGGGGGTTGCCCCAAATGAGGTTGATACTGATACTGTGGAGTTTGTGAAGGAATTGGAGGCTGAACTTTCTCAACTGACATTATATGCAGTTGATAGTATTGCTGAAACGAATGAACATAACATGAGAGTGAAGGGCAAGTTCAAGAACAGAGCTTTGAACATACTAATTGATACAGGAAGTTCATATAATTTCATTAATGAACGTCTTGTGATCGAATTAAAATGTTCATTATCTTCCTTGGAGCCTGTGGCTGTGATTCTAGCTTATGGTACTAAAATCTTTAGTACCAATGATGTCAAAGGGTTTTGTTGGATAATGGAAGGAGTAGAGTTTGAATATGATTTCTACACTCTTACTCTTAATTATGCAACTTAATTTTAGGAATACCATGGTTGATTAAGCTTGGAACAGTGAATTGGAACTTCTAGCAACATCGCAAGGAATTTGACTGGCAAGGTTCTAATTGTGTTTTATAGGGTGAAAGAGAAATTATCCAAAGTATTACTGAACATGAGTTGACTCATCTATTGAGTGGGCACCATGGTTAAGTCGAGATGTACTGTTGGATGGTTAAAGAGGAAGATTCCAATTTATCCAGTATAAAGGAAAGATCACTACCAATGGTCTTGGAATTGCTGGAAGAATTTCATGATCTATTTGAGGATCCCCATGGATTGCCTCCCACCAGAGCTTGTACCCATCGCATTCATTTACAGGATAGTGAAAATCCGGTCAATCTAAGGCCGATAGGTGTTTTACTTTGCAGAATTAAGTTTTAGAGGAAATGGTGAAGAAGATGCTTTCAAGTGGAATTATTAGACACAACCATAGTCCATTTGTGTCTCCTATGGTGTTAGTAAAGAAAAAAGACAACGCCTGGAGGATGTGCGTGGATTATAGAGATCTCAACAAGCAGACCATTAAGGACCGCTTCCCTATCCCCATTGTTGATGATTTATTTGATGAACTCAATGGTGCAACACATTTCAGCAAGTTAGACCTTAGGTCAAGGTATCATTAGGTTTTAATGCACCTAGGAGATGTGTATAAAACAGCATTCCGCACTCATAAGGGCCATTATGAATTTTTAGTCATGCCATTTGGCTTAACTAATGCCCCCTCTACGTTTCAAGGGCTTATGAATTTAGTTTTCAGACCTTATTTGCGAAAATTTATGTTAGTATTTCTGATGATATACTAGTGTGCAACTCCAGTATTGAAGCACATATCCACCACTTGAGGGAGGTATTCTCAACGTTAAGAAAAGAACATTTATTTCTAAAATGTTTCAAATGTGTATTTGTTGTTTAGTAGGTTAATTACCTAAGGCATATTATATCTAAGGAGGGTGTAGCCATAGACCCAAGAAAGATAGAGGCTGTGGCCCAATGGCCAGTTCCAAAGAACCTTAAACAATTGAGAGGTTTCCAGGGCTGGCTGGTACTACAGGAGGTTCATTCAAGGCTTTGGCTTGATTGCTAGGCCTTTGACTCAACTTTTAAAGAAAGATCAATTCCGATGGAATTTGAAGGCACAATCAGCTTTTGATCAACTCAAAAAGGCTCTCATTCAGTCTCTTGTTCTTAGTCTACCAGACTATACTAAGGTATTTGTCATAGAACTAACGTTAATGGTGATGGGATTGACGCAGTCTTGATGCAAGATAAGCATCCCATTGCATTCATGAGCAAATCAATAGCTCCTAAGCACCATGGATTATCAATATATGATCGAGAGTTGATGGCATTGGTACATGCCATTGACAAATGGAGGCACTACCTCTTGGGTAGACATTTGGTGATCAAGACTGATCACCAAAGTCTCAAGTATTTACTTGAGCAGTGCTTGCAACTCCTAGCCGACAGAAGTGGTTAACCAAGCTTTTAGGACTAGACTACGAAATAGAATACAAATCTAGTCAATCTAACATAGCTGTTGATTCTTTATCTCGTAGGGATTCCATTAATTTAAGTCAAATAACAAGGCCTCGCACCAAACTTATTGGCTAAAATTAAAGATAGCTTAGAGTTAGATGATGGCCTCAAAGAGAAGGTTCAACTTGTGAAGGAAGGACAGATTATTGGATTGTATCTTATGAGGATCAATTGCTCAGACACAAGGGGAAAGTGGTTGTTGTGGCCATCACCGACACTCAGGGAAAAATTATTGCAGCTATATTATGGAGGCCCTTTAGGGGGGCATTCTGGTGCTAATGCTACTTACAAAAGGATTTCCATAGTTTTTTATTGGCCCAAATTAGAGAGACATGTCAGGTAGTTTGTGAGAGAATGTGATACTTGCCAACGTTGTAAGCATGAGAATGTGGCAACCCCAGGACTTTTAAGTCCTTTACGGATTCTAAATGAATGCTGGCAAGAGATTAGTTTGGATTTCATTGAGGGGTTGCCTAAGTCCAATGGGAAGGAAGTGATTTTAGTTGTTGTGGATAGATTAAGTAAATATGGCCAGTTCGTTGCTCTTGCTCATCCTTACACAACAGCTATTATGGCATAGGTTTTCCTGGATAACATCTATAAGTTACATGGAACACCTGAATCAATCACATTTGATAGAGATCCACTCTTTGTCAGTGCTTTTTGAAGGAGGTTTTCAAACTACAAGGTGTGGAATTGAACATTTCCACGGCCTACTATCCCTAAATAGATGGCCAAACCGGGGTGGTCAACAAGTGTCTCGAAATATACTTGAGGTGTGTTATTGGGGAAGAACCTAAAAGATGGACTCAATTTCTATCTCTTATGGAGTGGTGGTACAACACTAACTTCCATACTAGTACTAAAATCACTCCTTTTGAGCTCTCTACGGCTATTCCCCTCCATTACATCTTCCTTATATTCCAGGTGATTATAGGGTTGAGGCAGTTGACCGCTTGTTAGCTAACAGAGAGGATCAGATGAAATTATTGAAATTTCATCTTCGTAGGGCTCAACAGAGAATGAAACAAATTGCAGCTCAAACAAGAAGTGACAAAGAATTCAACATTGTGATATGGTTTTACTAAAATTACAACCATATAAGCAAGGATCTCTCAAAACAACTCAAAACAAAAAACTATCAGCTAAATACTATGGACCATATAAAGTTTTGGATCGAGTTGGAACAGTGGCTTACCGACTCGAGTTGCCTCTAGAAGCTGAAATCCACTCAACGTTTCACGTCTTGCAGCTTAAGAAGTACAAGGGCCCCAAATCTGATGTTTCCACCATCATACCTGTGATAGAACAACAAGAAGAGTTAGAACCTAGTGCAATACTTGAGAGAAAGATGGTTAAGCGAGGTAATAAAGCGGAGACTATGGTACTGATCTTATTGAAGGGAAAGGATGTCGAGGAAGCTACGTAGGAGTTCTATAGAGATTTGGAACTCAGATTTCCAAATCATTCCTTATGGTCAAGGAACTTAGATGGGGAGGGAAATGAACTAGGGTTTGTGCATGTTCTTTGAAGACGAACAATGTAGAAGAAAGTAGAAGTTTAGATGTGATGTTCGAAGTATAATCTGAAATGTTTATATTGATGGGTTGAGTGAATAGGCCGATATCTTATGAAGATGGGCCGAGATCCTGTGATGATGGGTTTGTTATCTTTAGAATAAGCTGTGGGCTAAGATTATTTTTAATTACAACCCATTTACGTTATATTACTCTAGTTTTAATTTTGTTGTAACCAATCTAGGCGTTGGCAAATCTTGCACATGCTTTCATATCTTAGTGTGATATTGGAATGTTCTAGTATTTGTGATTACTGTTACAAATATGTTGGCATGTAATACAGAATCATCAAAAGATAATATACACAATTATATTCCATTGTTCGTATTCAAACAAATTTATTGTATTCAACATTTACGGTTGTATCCAACCTTATTTCCATTTGAATTTCTTCTTATTTCCACCTTCCGTATTGCACTTGATCATCTTTCTCATATATTTTTAATGTTTTACTAGTGCTTGCTAAATTTATGCCTTTTTCATTTTTTGTTCAGTCTTTCATCTAAAGAGATATATTTTAATTTTAAATCTTTAGCTTCTTTCTTTCAATTATTAATTTCTTCTTGGATAATATTAAATGATGTAGGTTTTTCTTTTTTTGTAACTCTATTATAAATTACTTGATTTCTGAACAAGTAACAAACACTTCCATCAACAACATGACTAATAATTAAGTAGATCACAGATCTATCTCTACACATGTATGTATATAATTTAAGGAACAAAATTTATTCAGAAATATTGCAAGTATAAGAGATAAACACAAGAAGAAACTCTAAAGCCATGCTCTTATAATCGGTATTTGTCTTAAAGTAAAAAAAAAAAAAAATAGATAAATTAAAAAAAAAAGTATTATTAAGCTACATTGATATAGACTTTTATTTGCACTAACAAAGGTGCTTTGCTTGGATTTCAAGTTTTAACTTTTGACAACATTTTTTGGCAAAATAGAATGAATTTAGTAACAATCATGCAGTGGAACTTGAAAAGATCGTGAAAATAATATGCCTATTGAACCCTAACCATATACTATCGAAATATACTCAACCTAACCTAATAAATTGCCAGGTCAGCTATTAAAGAAAATTGTGGAAAGAATCAAATGGAGCCAAGAACAGAAAAATAGAAAAGTCATTTTCCATACGCGCTTTAAATTTCTGGCGACTCGTTAACCAGAATTTGCTTCGTCTTTGTCTATCAAGTGCACCACCTCATATTTCCCAACATCCTTTTGAATATGTAAAAATGGCCAAAAATAAAAAGCTGTCTCCAACGTCTTATGTCTTTTTCAGTCACTTTAGCCATGGAACCCAGCTAATAGTCTACTGTAGCCCAAAAATCTATTGATTTATTAATTGCTTTAATTGTTCCTTGTTTAATATAGTGACCTAAAAATCTTATCCTAAATACGGCCATTTCTTTTGACAATATTATAAAATATATTTAAATGTTTAAAATATTGGTCAATATTTCTTGGGTAAATTAAAACATCATCTATATTAACAACTGAAAATTTTGTATATTGAGAAAATATATTATTCATAATATTCTGTGATTTTGATGAAGCATTTTTGAGTCAAAAGGGCATTACATTTCATTTGTAATATCCAAAAGGAACAATGAATTTTTGAGCAAAAATTTTTTTTATTTGAAATTGGATTTCTAATCCATTTGATTATATAATTTATAGGTTTATAGTTAATAATTAATCATGAAGCATCTCCTTTAACCTCAGCTTGATTTTGAACAGAAAAAGCAAAACTTGGCCAAGGAGATTTTGATTTTTCAACTTAGTTTTTTTGTTTAATAACTCTTGAATTTCCTTTTTATAATGTTCTAATAACTCTTAATTTATTTGAATAATAAGTATGACTTGTGTTCAAATTTTATCTTTTGTAAAACCATCCATGTATGGTAATTTTATGATGTTTTTCTTTCTTGATCAAAAGACAATTGGAATTTTAGCACAAATTTCTTTTTCAAACCTTTCTTGAATGTTTTTATTTTATCTTCAATATATTGTTGATTTAATTGTTAAGTACTTCTTTTATCTTTTATTTCTTTAAAAAAAATTATTTGTTTTATTTTATTAATATTTTTTATTTTAGTAAATTGACTTCTCTTTCTTTTATGGGAAAATGAATTTGATAAAAACTTGTTTTCCTTTCACCATGGTTTTTAGACCTTGAGAAGATATTTGAAATGGATACAATGTAGTAATAAAAAGGGTTCCTAAAATATACTAATATAAAAGAAATTTTAAAATTATAACATTTCGAATTATTTTAGCCTTTGAAAGTTTATAAGTAATGCTCCATCTTGAGCCACAAGCTGAAACAAGTTTTTTTGTGCTCTTTTCATGGAATTTTGTTGGAATTGAACCTTCTTGTATACAGTTTTGATCTGCATCTAAATCTAAAAGAGCATCAATTTCATTGAAAACTCATTGTTAATTAATTACTAGAATAAAATTTATATACCATTTTTTAATATTAATTTTGTGAATCAGGTTACTATAATCTTCTTCTATATCTTGGTGAACTAAGGTTTTGTGCATGTTCTTTGAAGACGAACAGTGTAGAGGAAAGAAGAACTTTAGATGTGATGTTCGAAGTATAATTTGAAATGTTTATGTCGGATAGGTTAAGTGGATGGGCCGAGATCTTGTGAAGATGGGCCAAGATCCTGTGATGATGGGTCTGTTATCTTTAGAATAAGTTGTGGGCTAAGATTATTTTTAATTACAGCCCATTTACATTATATTACTCCAGTTTTAATATCTGTTATAACCAATCTATGCGTTGGCAAATCTTGCACATGCTTTCATATCTTAGTGTGATATTGGAATGTTCTAGTATTTGTGATTACTGTTACAAATACGTTGGCATGTAATATAGAATCATCATAAAATAATATACACAATTAAATTCCATTGTTCGTATTCGAACAAATTTGCTGTATTCGGCATTTTATTTTGTATTCAGCCTGATTTCCATTTGAATTTCTTCTTATTTCCACCTTCCGTATTGCAATTGGTATCAGAGCTTCGCAATGGCTACTGAGACCTCAGAGTTCAAGCATATTGAGGAGGCGTTGAGGGGGGTGATACGAGAGCAAAGTGAGAGGCAGGAGAAGCTCCTCAAGGAACAATCTGAGAAGCAAGATGGCTGGGTTAAACTATTCTCGGAGAACTTGCAAAGACAACAAATATTAATTGAGAAACAAGCTCAAACGATTGACACACTTAAGCAACAATTACATGGCAAAGATGTAATGTCTGATCCAGTTGGTGTTAAAGCAAACGAAAACAAAGGAACAAACTCTGTGGTGTTGAACTCTAATGGCAACAATTCAGACAAATTACTTACATATCAGGTACCTATTCACAATACTAAAATAGAATTTCCTACTTTTGATGGAGAAGGATTTAGGAATTGGGTCTCTAGAGTTGAGCATTTTTTTTGCTTTGGATGAAACCCCTGAGAATCTTAAAGTAAAAATCGCAACAATGCACCTAGAGGATAAGCATATGAGTGGTTTAGTGCCTATGCTAAATCTAGAAGTGATGTGAATCCATTAACTTGGGAGGAGCTCACAAAGGTTTTGAATGCACAGTTTAAGGAGAGAGGGTATGAAGATCCTATGTTGGAGTTAAAGGAGTTACAACAGAGTGGTTTTTTACAAGACTACAAAGATGAGTTCCCGCATCTATCTACCCAAGTTTAATTAACAGTCTCATTTGATTAGTTGTTATTTGAGTGGAATGAAACCTAAGATTCAATATCCCATACACATGTTTCAACAAAAAACATTGACCTAAGCCTATACACTTGCAAAGTTACAGGAAGCTACTCTCCTGTCTTCTAAACACAACCTCAGGACCTTCAAGCAGCCTTCCCATAACCTAAATCCTTAACCCCAAATACACAACCACATATTACCCACACACTTTCCAACCCACTTTAGCTAAACCAAATACTAACCTAACTAACACAAACACAAACCGTAGCAACAATAGAACCACCGGACGGTTGACCCTTGAGGAACTTGAGGAGAAACGATGAAAAAACAATGTTTTTGGTGTGATGAACCCTTTGGGCCAGGACACCGCTGTAAAAGTAAAAGGTTGAATATGCTGTTGGTTGCCCCAAATGAGGTTGATACTGATACTATGGAGTTTGTGAAGGAATTGGAGGCTGAACTTTCTCAACTGACATTATATGCAGTTGATAGTATTGCTGAAACGAATGAACACAGCATGAGAGTGAAGGGCAAGTTCAAGAACAGAGCTTTGAACATACTAATTGATACAGAAAGTTCATCCAATTTCATTAATGAACGTCTTGTGATCTAATTAAAATGTTCATTATCTTCCTTGGAGCCTATGGCTGTGATTCTAGCTGATGGTACTAAAATCTTTAGTACCAGTGCTATCAAAGGGTTTTGCTGGATAATGGAAGGAAGAGAGTTTGAATCTGATTTCTACACTCTTACTCTTAATTCATGCGACTTAATTTTAGGCATGCCATGGTTGACTAAGCTTGGAACAATGAATTGGAACTTCCGGAAACATCGCATGGAATTTGACTGGCAACAATCTAATTATGTTTTATGGGGTGAAAGAGAAATGATCCAAAGTATTACTGGACAAGAGTTGACTCATCTATTGAGTGGGCACCATGGTTAAGTCGAGATGTACTGTTGGATAGTTAAAGAGGAAGATTCCAATTTAACCAGTACAAAGGAAAGATCACTACCAATGGTCTTGGAATTGCTGGAAGAATTTCATGATCTATTTGAGGATCCCCATGGATTGCCTCCAAGCAAAGCTTGTAATCATTGCATTCATTTATAGGATGGTGCAAATCCAATCAATCTAAGGCCCTATAGGTATTCCACTTTGCAAAAATCGGTTTTAGAGGAAATGTTAAAGGAGATGCTTTCAAGTGGAATTATTAAACACAACCATAGTCCATTTGCGTCTCCTGTGGTGTTAGTAAAGAAAAAAGACAACACATGGAGGATGTGCGTGGATTATAGAGATCTCAACAAGCAGGCCATTAAGGACTGCTTCCTTATCCCCATTGTTGATGATTTATTTGATGAACTCAATGGTGCAACACATTTCAGCAAGTTAAACCTTAGGTCAGGGTATCATTAGGTTTTAATGCACCGAAGAGATGTGTATAAAATAGCATTCCGCACTCATGAGGGCTATTATGAATTTTTAGTCATGCCATTTGGCTTGACTAATGCCTCCTCTACATTTCAGGGGCTTATGAATTTAGTTTTTAGACCCTATTTACGAAAATTTGTGTTAGTATTTGTCGATGATATACTGGTGCACAGCTCTAGTATTAAAGCACATATCCACCACTTGAGGGAGGTATTCTCAACGTTGAGAAAGGAACATTTATTTCTAAAATGTTCCAAATGTGTATTTGCTGTTCAACAGGTTGATTACCTAGGGCATATTATATCTAAGGAGGGTGTAGCTACATGCCCAAGAAAGATAGAGGTTGTGGCCCAATGGCCAGTTCCAAAGAACCTTAAACAAATGAGAAGGTTTCTTGGGTTGGCTGGGTACTACAGGAGGTTCATTCAAGGCTTTGGCTTGATTGCTAGGCCTTGGACTTAACTTTTAAAGAAAGATCAATTTCGGTGGAATTTGGAGGCACAATCAGCTTTTGATCAACTAAAAAAGGCTCTCATTCAATCTCCTATTCTTAGTCTACCAGACTATACTAAGGTATTTGTCATAGAGACTAACGTTAGTGGTGATGGGATTGGCGCAGTCTTGATGCAAGATAAGCATCCCATTGCATTCATGAGCAAATCAATAGCTCCCAAGCACTATGGATTATTAATATATGATCGAGAGTTGATGGCATTGGTACATGCCATTGTCAAATGGAGGTACTACCTCTTGGGTAGACATTTTGTGATCAAGAGTAATCACCAAAGTCTCAAGTATTTACTTGAGCAGCGCTTGGTTACTCCTAGCCAACAGAAGTAGCTGACCAAGCTTTTGGGACTAGTCTACGAAATAGAATACAAATATGGTCATTCTAACTCTACTGATTCTTTATCTCGCAAGGATTCCATTAATTTAAGTCAATTAACAATGCAGGCTTTCGCACCAGACTTATTGGCTAAAGTTAAAGACAGCTTGGAGTTAGATAATGGCCTCAAAGAGAAGGTTCAACTTGTGGAGGAAGGATAGATTATTGGATCGTATTATTATGAGGATCAATTGCTAAGATGCAAGGGGAAAGTAGTTGTTAGGCCATCACCAGAACTCAGGGAAAAATTATTGCAGCTATATCATGGAGGCCCTTTAGGGGGGCATTCTGGTGCCAATGCGACTTACAAAAGTATTTCCATAGTGTTTTATTGGCCCAAATTGGAGAGACATGTCAGGCAAATCATGAGAGAATGTGATACTTGCCAACATTGCAAGAATGAGAATATGGCAACCCTATGACTTTTAAGTCCCTTACGGATTCCAAATGAATGCTGGCAAGAGATTAGTTTGGATTTCATTGAGGAGTTGCCTAAGTGCAATTGGAAAGAAGTGATTTTGGTTGTTATGGATAGATTAAGTAAATATGGCCACTTCATTGCTCTTGCTCATCCTTGTACAACAACACTGTGGCACAGGTTTTCCTAGATAACATCTATGAGTTACAACACCTGAATCAATCACATTTGACAGAGATCCACTCTTTGTCAGTGCTTTTTGGAAGGAGTTTTTCAAACTATAAGGTATGGAATTGAACATTTCCATGGCCTACCATCCCTAAATAGATGGCCAAACCGAGGTGGTCAACAAGTGTCTCGAAACATAGTTGAGGTGTGTTACTGGGGAAGAACCTAAAAGATGGAATCAATTTCTATCTCTCGCGGAGTGGTGGTACAACACCAACTTCCATACTAGTACTAAAATCACTCCTTTCGAAGCTCTCTACAGCTATTCCCCTCCATTACATCGTCCCTATATTCCATGTGATTCTAGGGTTAAGGCGGTTGACCGCTTGTTAGCTAACAGAGAGGATCGAATGAAATTATTGAAATTTCATCTTCGTAGGGCTCAACAGAGAATGAAACAAATTGCAGATCAAACAAGAAGTCACAGAGAATTCAACATTGGTGATATGGTTCTACTGAAATTACAACCAAATAAACAAGGATCTCTCAAAACAACTCGAAACAAAAAACTATCATTTAAATACTATGGACCGTATAAAGTTTTGGATCGAGTTGGAATAGTGGCTTACCGACTTGAGTTGCCTCCAGAAGCTGAAATCCACTAAACGTTTCACGTCTCGCAACATAAGAAGTATAAGGGCCCTAGATCTGATGTCTCCACCATCATACCTGCGATAGAACAACAAGAAGAGTTAGAACCTAGTGCCATACTCGAGAGAATGATGGCTAAGTGAGGTAATAAAGTAGAGACTGGTACAGATCTTATGGAAGGGAAAGGATGTCGGGGAAGCTATGTGGGAGTTCTATAGAGATTTGTAACTCATATTTCCAAATCATTCCTTGTGGTCAAGGAACTTAGAAGGGGAGGGAAATGAACTAGGGTTTGTGCATGTTCTTTGAAGACAAATGGTGTAGAAGAAAGAAGAAGTTTGGATGTGATGTTCGAAGTATAATCTAAAATGTTTATGTCGGATGGATAGAGTGGATAAGCCGAGATCTTGTGAAGATGGGCCGAGATCCTGTGATGATGGTTCTGTTATCTTTAGAATAAGTTGTAGACTAAGATTATTTTTAATTACAACCCATTTACATTATATTACTCTAGTTTTAATTTCTGTTGTAACCAATCTATGCGTTGGCAAATCTTGCACATGCTTTTCATATCTTAGTGTGATATTGGATTGTTCTAATATTTGTGATTACTGTTACAAATACGTTAGCATGTAATACAGAATCATCAAAAAATAATATACACAATTATATTCCATTGTTTGTATTCGAACAACGGCATTTAAGGTTGTATTTAGCCTTATTTCCATTTGAATTTCTTCTTATTTCCACCTTTTGTATTGCACTTGATCATCTTTCTCATACATTTTTAATGTTTTTCTAGTGCTTTGCTAAATTTATGCCTTTTTCATTTTTTGTTCAGTCTTTCATTAAAGAGATATATTTTAATTTTAAATCTTTAGCTTCTTTCTTTCAATTATTAATTTCTTCTTGGATATTATTAACTGATGCAGGTTTTTCTTTTTCTATAACTCTGTAGACATCCAATTTTTGCCCAATTAATTAAGGCTTAAAATTAAATTCATTTTTCCAAAAGCCTTAAGTATTGATGAAATTGGCTAAGTGATCAAGGCACAGGCCAAATGGCCTGTTGGTTAAACACATTGACCCAAACACACATTCAAGCTCAAGGACACAAGTTCAAACCCTAGCAAAGGCAAATTTTTGCCTTTTTTTTCATTTTTGTCTTTTCATTTTCCTCAAATGTGACTTTTGCTTTACTTTGCATCAGTTTTTAACTGACAAAGCAACATTGATTATCAAAATTGATGATGGAATTGCAAAGTGGTTATAGAATATGAAAGATTAGTGCAAAAACAACCCAAAAGTTACAAAATTCAATGTATAAAGCATTCAATTGTACATGAATGGGGAGTTACAAAAATTGATTGGATGAATCTGACATGGAATATGAAAACAATCATCAATTCATCAGTTTCAAACAATTTAATCATGGATTTTCGAATTAAATTCGTAAAAAATCAAAGGGCAAAAATCGATTCATTTTTGAAACTGTTCGAAACTGAAAATTGAGCTTGCAACCTATAAATAGGAGGTCCTATGAGCAAAAGGCACAAGTCAATTTGAAGAAAACACATACACAACCATATCAATTCGAAACTTTCGAATTTAGGACAAAAAAATTCGAATTTTTCAAATTCGAGGTGATTGAATCGAATTTGATTGAAATTGAGTGTTTTAACAATGTTAGAAACTTGATTTGGATGTTTTAGTGTGCTTGGATTTGATCAAATTGATCGGATTTCTCTCTGAAATTTTTTTTTTATTTTTGTTCATTAACGCCGCCGTACAACCACCGCCGGAGCTGCCCCTTGCCGCCGTTCTGAGTGAACGCCACCACCACCAAAGGACGCGCCGTCGCAGCAGGAGTCGGGCCGACAAGCTTCCAGCCGCCGTGGACCACCGGAGCCGCCGGAATCTGCCCGAAAAGTCGCGTCATCGTCTTCTTCACCCGCCAGAGCTCCGAGATCCAACCCGAAGATCCGAATCCAACCCGGTCGGTCATTAGTCAACGGTCGTCAGTCACCGGTCAACGGTCAACTCTGATCAGACGGTCCAGATTTCATCAAGCAGATCAGACGGTCCAGATTTGATCAAGCGATCAGACGGTCCAGATTTGATTAAGCAGATCAGACGGCCCAGATTCAATCAAGCGATCAGACGGCCCAGATTTCATCAAGCGATCAGACGGCCCAGATTTCATCAAGCGATCAGACGGCCCAGATCGAGTCAACAAGATCAGACGATCCAGATCGGTCAGCGAGATCGACGCTCCAGATCTCGTCCGCTTCATCCGACGGTCCAAGTTAATCCGCATTATTTTATTAATAGTTTATTATATAATTAATTTCAGAAAATAATAAAAAATAGCAAAAAATAGTAAAAAATTTATAAAAATTCATTAAAAATACAGAAAAATACAGAAAAATCCAGAAAAATCAAAATATTTATTTTTTATATAAATTTATTTTTTTCGATATTTTTGATATTTTTTGAATATTTTTAATGTGTATTTATACACAAATTGCCTTAGAAATGCATATTTAATGCATGAAAAATATTTTTAATATATTTTAAATTATTTTGGATATGTTGTGAAATTATGTGATGATTTTTTAAAAACAAATAATAAAAAAAAATAAAAAAAAATAATGATAAAAATAGATAAAAATGACAAAATTGGATTTTCCAAAACCAAAATTTTTAGAAAAAAAATAAAATAATAAAAAATGATTTTTGGACTTAGAAAAATTAATTTTCATAAAATAAAAAAAACAATTGATTAGATCATAGGGTCATCAAAAAATGATTTTTTATAAAAACTTGAAAATTTAATGAACTTAAAATGAAAAGAGTTCAAAAAATTAAATTGATCAACAAATTAAGGTTCTTTTTAAAAGAACTACGTTTTGTCTGATCTCGATTAGCGAGTACGTAGGCACCTGCGGGGCGACATAAAAAATAAAAAAAGTTTTGTTTTTTTTGTAAATATAAGTTTTTTTTTTTTTAAAAAAGAAATATGTTTGTTGTTATTCATGTTCTAAAAAAAAAATAAAATAAAAATGAAGAAAAACATGTAAAAAAATAAAATGAATGATTTGACTTGTAAATATTTCTGTTGTAATATATTATTAGAGTTTTTTTTTTTGAGCATATAAAGGATAGATTATAAATTTAAAATTCCAAAAGTGGTAACCAATTTGGTTTTAATAGGTTAGCCCCCGAATCCATGATATCTGGTTTTAAAAGTTGATTTTTTAAATCAAATTTTCGCAGACTAGTAGCTAAGTTAGGGTCAACCGACCCATTGATCCTAGCTTTTTATTTTTTCCCGATTTATATCGGGTGGCGACTCTAAAAAGTTTTCAAAAAATTAAAATTTCTTTTAACCCCTAGTCGAGGATTCATGTTAAATGGGTTCGGTTTAATGTGAATCGGGTTAGGAGAAATGAACCAGATAGTGGAAAAAATCAAGGCTCGACAAACTCTATTATAAATTACTTGATTTCTGAACAAGTAACAAACACTTCCATCAAACAACATGACTAATAATTAAGCAGATCACAAATCTATCTCTACACATGCATGTGTTATATAATTTAAGGAACAAAATTTGTTTAGAAATATTGCAAGTATAAGAGATAAACACAAGAAGAAACTCTGAAGCCATTATCTTATAATCGGTATTTGTCTTAAAGTAAAGAGAGAAAATTAGATAAATTAAAAAGAAAAAAGTATTATTAAGCTACATTGATATAGACTTTTATTTGCGCTAACAGAGGTGCTTTGCTTGGGTTTCAAGTTTTAACTTTTAATAACAATTTTTGGCAAAATAGAATGAATCAGTAACAATCATGCAGGGGAACTTGAAAAGATCGTGGAGATAATATGCCTATTGAACCCTAACCAATATACTATCGAAATATACTCAACCTAACCTAATAAATTGCCTGGTCAGCTATTAAAGAAAACTGTGGAAAAATCAAATGGAGCCAAGAACAGAAAAATAGAAAAGTCATTTTCCATACGCGCTTTAAATTTCTGGTGACTCGTTAACCAGAATTTGCTTGGTCTTTGTCTATCAAGTGCACCACTTCATATTTCCCAACATCCTTTTGAATATGCAAAAATGGCCAAAAATAAAAAGCTGTCTCCAACGTCTTATGTCTTTTTCAGTCCCTTTAGCCATTGGAATCCAGCTAATAGTCCTCTGTAGCCTAAAAATCCATTGATTTATTAATTGCTTTAATTGTTCCTTGATTAATATCGTGACCTAAAAATCTTATTCTAAATACGGTCATTTCTTTTGACAATATTATAAAATATATTTAAATATTTAAAATATTGATCGATATTTCTTGGGTAAATTAAACATCATCTATATTAACAACTGAAAATTTTGTGTATTGAGAAAATATATCATTCATAATGTTCTGTGATTCTGATAGAGCATTTTTTAGTCCAGGGCATTACATTTCATTTGTAATATCCAAAAGGAACAATAAATTTTTGAGCAAAAATTTTTTATTTGAAATTGGATTTCTGGTCCATTTGATTATAGAATTTATAGGTTTATAATTAATAACTAATCTTGGAGCATCTCTTTTAACCTTAGCTTGATTTTGAACATAAAAAGGAAAACTTGACTAAGGAGATTTTGATTTTTCATCTTAACTCTTGAATTTCCTTTTTATAATGTTCTAATAACTCTTAATTTATTTGAATAATAAGTATGACTTTTGCTCAAATTTTATCTTTTATAAAACCATCCATGTATGGTAATTTTATGATATTTTTCTTTCTTGACCGAAAGACAATTGGAATTTTAGCACAAATTTCTTTTTCAAACTTTTCTTGAATGTTTTTATTTTATCTTCAATATATTGTTGATTTAATTGTTAAGTACTTCTTTTATCTTTTATTTCTTTAAAAAAATTATTTGTTTTATTTTATTAATATTTTTTATTTTAGTAAATTGACTTCTCTTTCTTTTATGGGAAAATGAATTTGATACAAACTTCTTTTCCTTTCACCATGGTTTTTAGACCTTGAGAAGATATTTGAAATGGATACAACGTAGTAATAAAAGGGGTTCCTAAAATCATTAGATTATTTATATTCTTTACTAATGTAAATGAAATTTCAAAATTATTACCCTTTTGAATTATTTTAATATTTGAAAGTTTATATGTAATGTTCCATCTTGAAACACTAGTTGAAACTAGTCTTTCTGTGGTCTTTTCATAGAATTTTTTTGAAATTAAACCTTCTTGAATATAGTTTTGATCTGTATCAAAATCTAAAAGAGTAGCCAATTTCATTGAAAACTCATTGTTAATTATTAGAATAATGTTTATATACCATTGTTCAATATTTATTTTGTGAATCAGGTTAATATAATCTCCTTCTTTATCTTGATCATCTTTCTCATATATTTTTAATGTTTTACTAGTGCTTTCTAAATTTATGCCTTTTCATTTTTTGTTAAGTCTTTCATCTAAAGAGATATATTTAATTTTAAATCTTTAGCTTCCTTCTTTCAATTATTAATTTCTTCTTGGAGATTATTTACTGACGCAGGTTTTTCTTTTTCTATAAATCTATTATAAATTATTTGTTATGAATACATATCTTCATTTGAATCATATTCTTTTTGAATTTATCTTTCTCATTTTTAATAGATATTCTTTCTATTTATTCATATCAGATATTTGATCAACCATTTCTAATAAAAAAAATTCTTCATTAATAATAACACAAATTTATTTATATGTACAAACATTATCAAAGCAACAATCGTGGTTAGATTCATTACTAGAGATAATTGAAACACTAGCAATTTCTTGGATACAATCATCATTTTCGTAACTTGATTCACTGTATTATGAAGAACTATCATTTACGATTTTGAGTAACTCTTTTTTTTTTATTTCATCCGATACTTCTAAGGTATTTATTTTCTTATGTTTCAACATTTTAGAGTAGTATGTCCTTTGACTCCATACTTATAACATCTTATTTCCTTTATATAGGTTTTCGTTTTTGGTTTATAATTTTTTTTTTTTTTGGTAATTTTTCATTTTATAGGTTTGTTGATATTGATAACTCCTGTTCTTCCGTTTTAGCACTTGCTGTTTCATTGGAACCCTTCTCTTGCCTCACTTTCAGAATCTTTTTCAGTAGACATCAGCTTCAAAATAAGAATGTTTGCTTCGAGTGTTTTATGTCCAACTCATGAAAAATCACACATACATGATTGCTGCTAGAAGATGTATTGATTTCGGAACAAGTAACAAACACTTCCGTCAAACAACATGACTAATAATTCAGCAGATCACAGATTTATCTCTACACTGGCCTGTGTTATATAATTTAAGGAATAAAATTTGTTGAGAAATATTGCAAGTATAAGAGATAAACGCAAGATGAAACTTTGAAGCCATGCTCTTATAATTGGTATTTATCCCAAAGTAAAGAGAGAAAATTAGATAAATTAAGAAAAGAAAAAAGTATTATTAAGCTATATTGATATAGACTTTTATTTGCACTAACAGAGGTGCTTTGCTTGGGTTTCAAGTTTTAACAACATTTTTTGGCAAAATAAAACGAATTTAGTAACAAGCTATTAATGATCGTGAATATAACATTCTATTGAACCCTAACCCATATACTATCGAAATATATTCAATCTAACCTAATCAATTGCCTGGTCAGCTATTAAAGAAAACTGTGGAAAGAATCAAATGGAGCCAAGGACAACAAAATAGAAAAGGTATTTTTCCATATGCGCTTTAAATTTCTGTTGACTCGTTAAACAGAATTTTCTTGGTCTTTGTCTATCAAGTGCACCACTTCATATTTCCCAACATCCTTTTGAATATGCAAAAATGACCAAAAATAAAAAGCTGTCTCCATCGTCTTATGTCTTTTTCAGTCACTTAGCCATTGGAACCCAGCTAATAGTCCTCTGTAGACTGCTATGACCGATCAATTCTTCTTCCCAAAAAACAAAATTAAGTGCAATTTTTCTCAGAACTGACTGTCCCATCATCATAAGTTGTAAGTGTCTAACTAGCAATTATATAATCCATACTCTACGGTCATTCCTAGCAAACCAAATTTAAGCCATGCAGATATTACATCTACACAAACCGTGGAATCCATATTTTCTCGTTATCCTTTTCTGTTTTACACCAAATCTGGTTTTTATTTATGCTTCCACAACACGAGAAGCCTATGGCCTTCTTAAATGGAAAACCAATCTCCAGAACCAAACATCCTTGTCATCATGGGTTTTACCTCACAATACTACCAGTTTCATTCACTGCACTTGGAAAGGTATCTTATGTGATAATAGCAAAATTGGGACTGTAGTTGGTATTAATCTAACTATGTCAAATCTGAAAGGTACACTGGATGAGTTCCCATTTTCTTCCCTCCTTAACCTTACTTATTTAGATATGTCCGTCAATGATCTTTTCGGACCCATACCTATTGAAATTGGCAACCTTAAGAAGCTCACTTATCTTGATTTGATGGACAATGGCTTCTCCAAGAGCATACCTTCAGAGATAGGCCAACTTACAAACCTTCAAGTTCTATATATTGAAGGTAATCGGTTACAAGGCAAAGTTCCTTTTGAGTTAGGGAACTTAATTAATCTCGAGCAAATGACCCTCGCTATGAATGATCTGACTGGTGTTATCCCTTTGTCGTTAGGAAATTTGAGGAAGCTTACTATTTGTCATCTTTACAAGAATCAACTCACTGGCCCAATTCCAAAGGAACTTGGAAGCCTTAGTTCGATGGTTGAACTTATATTGAGTGATAATAAGCTCAATGGTGTCATCCCCTCGTCATTAGGCCATTTGAAAAATCTTACTTTTCTTTATCTTTTTGGTAACCAACTCATGGGCTCAATTCCAAATGAGTTTGGAAACCTTAGTTCAATGGTTAGTCTTGCGCTATGTAATAATAGCCTTAGTGGTGTGATCCCCCAATTGCTGGGCAATTTGAGGAACCTTACTTATCTTGATCTTTATATGAACCAACTCACTGGCCCAATTCCAATGGAGTTTGGAAATCTTAGTTCAATGTTTGAACTTTACCTATCTTATAATAGCCTCAGTGGTGTGATCCCTCAGTCATTAAGCAATCTCACGAACCTTGGTTATCTCTATCTTTACAGAAACCAACTTACTGGCCCAATTCCAGAAGAGTTTGGAAGCTTTAGTTCAATGGTTGAACTCGATTTGAGTGAAAATAAACTCATTGGTTCGATCCCCCCATCATTAAGCCATTTGAGAAATCTTACTCTTCTTTTTCTTTTTGATAACCAGCTTAATGGTCCAATTCCAGAGGAGTTTGGAAACCTTAGCTCTATCGTTGATCTTATGTTATATGGAAATAACCTAAGCGGTATGATCCCCCCATCACTAAGCAACTTGAGGAATCTTAATAAGCTCCTTATTTATCATAACCAACTCACTGGCCGAATCCCAGAGGAGTTAGGAAACATTAGTTCCATGGTTGATCTTGAACTAAGCGATAATAGCCTCAGTGGTGCTATCCCCCCATCATTGGGCAATTTGAAGAATCTTACTATTCTTTATCTTCACCATAACAAACTTATTGGCTCGATTCCTAAGGAGCTTGGAAACCTTAGCTTAATGACCCAACTTGTGCTCAATTATAATAGCCTTAGTGGTTTGATCCCTCCATCACTAGGCAATTTGAGGAATCTTGCTCTTCTTGCTCTTTCTTCAAATCTTTTGGTTGGCAAAATTCCAAGGGAATTGGGAAGGTTGACTTCACTATTGTATTTAAACTTGTACAATAATCAACTATCGGGGGCTATTCCATCTGAAGTATCATACCTTACAGAATTAGAGGAAATAGATTTGTCGATGAATAAACTGAGCATGTCAATCCCTCTAGGTATTCAACAATGTTCAAAAGTATATCGATTAGATTTGAGCAATAACCAGTTGGGCCAAAAGATTCCAGTACAAATGTCAAAGTTGATTCATTTAACTGAGTTATACTTACATGATAATTTTCTCAGTGGTGACCTACCATATGAATTCAGCAATTTGCTAAGCTTAGTTAAGCTTAATCTCTCACACAATCATCTTTCCGGCTCCATTGACAAAATTTTTGGGAAAATTTTAGGTCTGGAGGAAGTTGACATATCATTTAATCAATTTTTAGGTCCAATTCCTAACACCACTGCATTTGTAAATGCTCCTCTTAAAGCATTACAAGGGAATGGTAGATTATGTGGTAATATCAGTGGATTTCAACCATGCCAACCATCTTCACCCTTGAAAATGAAAAGGTCTTCAAAAGATAAGCACAAAGTAGTGTTTCTCACTATTTTCCCAACATTAGGATTGGTTCTTCTAGGAATATTCATTGGCATATTATTCATTTTGAGAAGAAGAGAACATTATCCACAAGTTGAGCAACTAGAAGCACCAAATCAACCTCTATCTATACTAACTTGGGATGGTAAGGCACTGTATGAAGAAATCGTCAGAGCCACAAGAGATTTTAGTGAATTGTATTGCATTGGAAAAGGTGGATATGGTAGTGTTTTTAAAGTACAATTAATCTCAGGTGTCTTTGTAGCAGTGAAGAAGCTCTACTCTATATCGGATAGCACACCAACTTGTCCTAAGGAGTTTTTAAATGAGATCACAGCATTAACAGAAATTCGACATCGGAATATTGTTAAACTTTATGGCTTTTGTTCTCATGCACAACATTCTATATTAGTGTACGAGTATTTGGACAAGGGAAGCTTATCTAAAATCCTAAAAGATGAAGAGGAAGCTAAAATTTTGGACTGGTGTAAGAGAATAAGAATTATCAAAGGTATTTCACATGCCCTTGCTTACATGCATCATGACATTATTCCCACAATAATCCATCGTGATATATCAAGCAACAACATTTTGTTAGATTCAATGTATGAGGCTCGTGTGTCAGACTTTGGCACAGCTAAACTCTTAAAGAGAGATACATCAAATTGGACAACTATAGTAGGCACATATGGATACATTGCGCTAGGTAAGTATTAGAATAATATGTTTTACATTTTGATTTTAAATATATCGTTTATGAATTCCAATTTTATGTCCTCCAGAGCTTGCTTATACAATGAAGGTTATCGAGAAATGTGATGTTTATAGTTTTGGGGTGTTAGCTATAGAAATAATCAAAGGACATCACCCTGGCGATACCATTTTAGCTATGTGCTCTTCCTTGGCAAGTAACTCCCTCAATTTGAAAGATTTACTGGATCAACGCCTTCTACCTCCTACATCTAGGGTTAAGAAAGAACTAGATTCCGTTGTTAAGCTTGTGGTGCCATGCTTAGATGTCAATCCTCAAATGAGACCATCAATGAAGATCCTCTCTCAAATGTTGTTGGCAAATTCTACATGATCTCACTAGATTTGTTCTCTGTCAATTAAGTTTATAGTAGCCAAATAAGTTTTGTGCATGTTATTTGAATATTCTTATATTAATACTACAAGATTTTAGCCCATGCTTTATATAATATCTAATATCCTCAATATTACATGTATTGCACTATTGAGAAACATTTTATACAAAAAATGCGACAACACAAAATTTCTTTTTCAATGAATAAAGGTAATAGTGATGCTTAGGTCGATGATCGAGTTAGCACCATTAACACCTTTAGGTGGGCCTACTAAAAGAACCCTTGGATTGGTTTTCAAATAAAAAAATGATCTAAACTTTTACAATAGATTATCACTATTTTCTTTCCCTCACAAAATGATTTTATTTCTCTTAAGGATTTCTAGTTTGGTGTGTTTTATGAACAACGAAGTTTTTGAAAAATGATTTTGAATTCCTAATATGTTCTGTTCAACTTCGGTCACAACCATAGATAAAGGCAAGCGCACCTACCGAAATAGCATAGAAAATATTAGATTTATTCTTAGAAATCGTTAGCATCTATCTTACTCACTTCTAATCAATTATCTAGCTAGAAAAATTCAACAAAGCATGAGTAACGAAAATCTACAAACTAAGCTAAGGTTAATACTAAATATATGCACATTTTGAAAAAAGATTTCAAGAGATGAGTTTGTAATGCAAGAGTAAGCTTAAGGTTTGTATCACCAAGTCTTTCTTATGTGACTTCTCAACTAAACTCTTAAGAGTTTCATTGCTAGGTATACATGTACTGTTGGACTCGCTAGAATATGTTAATGCCTCTCTCGAGTGTCAAGAACGTCTATATCTATGTTAGACTACCAGAATCTTTTCACAAGTTATCAACAACCTAGATCTACATTAAGATTAAAAATTCTTTGATAAAAACCCATTTTAATAAATTTAAAATCAATTGACAAAAAGCTTCCTACCCTATCTCTAGGTAGCTATGAGCAACTCTATTAGTAGCCTAGATCTATTCAAAAAAATACTTTCTCAATCTATTCAATTAAAATCAAACATGAGTCTATATGGTGCACACACATAAACCCACAAATTAAAGTTTAAGCCACTAATTACAAGTACCCAAACAATAATCAGTTAAAAACACAAATGAAATCACATGAATTGGGTCGTGGATTCATCAACCCTAAGAAAAAATGATTATTTCTCCATAAATATAAACACTAAGCACAAATTCCAAAGAAACAATACAAAATGAAGAGTAAAATCACTTATTAAGCACAACTTCTTACAAAAACAAACATCGGATTAATTTGAATCTATCTAGAAAACTTGAATTCCTAACAAAAGAACATTTTCTCTCACTAGAAATTCTCACACTAAAAAAAATGCCTATTCTATGTCAGTGATTTGTTACATTATGGTATAATACTATTACAACATTTGTGCATGATTATTTATATGTGCCAGACACATAAATCGTGATGATTTTATTCACTGGCGTAGCAAATTCTTTATAACAAACTTTGTACAAAAATCACGTACACGTGACAGGGGTTGAATTGCGGGTATAATCACGACTTTGGTTCTTAGCCACGATAAGCATTATGTCTGTTTCAACATGAACGCGAATTGTCTAGCTTTAATCATAATTGAGAATTGCGAGAGCAATTGGAGGTGCTATCTAGAGTTTTGCCTTGAACAATTGCCCTCAATTCCAATCCTAGGGGCCACAATTAAATTTGTCTTCAACTGTCTTTCTTGTTTTGCTCCAAATCTTGCTCAAATTACTTTATTTCTTCTTTTTATGATCTTAGGAGCTGAAAAAACAATAATTAAAAAACAATGGTACAATTTTATGAGAATTTTATAGAATAATCAATCAAACAAAGCACAAATTCCATTAATTTGAATAGAGTAAAAATCACTTATCAATTTCTAATATACTTGAAGATTTGAGGGTTTATATGTTCAATTTCAAAGATAAGGAGATTAAGCACAATGGAACAAATAGAAGGGGGTATGTTTACATTTTAACCTAAAATATAACATACATATAGTGAAACATATTTTGCCAAGAATAATTAAGAATGGCTAGCTACGATGACTTCACGGAAATAATTAAATAAAGATTGTTATAGCCCGTATCCTTATAGTCTAATTGCATCAACATTATTCTTCTAAGTGAGATGAATTAGGTTTAAACCCTCGCCCCCAATCATAATGCGAAAAAAAAAATCTATAATTATAATATGAGTTTGGTAATACTTATCTTACTTACGTTTTAGATAATAAATGTGATATAATAAATTAATCATATATTTTTTAAAATTTATAAGATAAATGTTATATTGATAAATATGAATACACATTGTACTTTACATCTATGGGTTGACCTACTGGGCTCATGCATGACCTCTTAAAAGCCTTATAGAAATTCTAAGAAAGGAGCGTAAGTCCTCCTATATATCTTCAACCTGACTCAACAAGTTAACCTTAAGTTGCGCGGCAGAGTTAACCTATTTGCTAGCTCTAACACACTTTGGATATCTTAAAACACACATTAATGGGGAGTTAATCTTCTTATAATCTCAAGAATAGTTGTTTCGTTAAGGACAATTGCTTAAGATGACCTTTGGGCCCCCGTTGCATTATAAAAATGGCTTAAAGAGGCCTCAATAGGATTATCTAAACTTACTTACTCTTACTTGACCTCTTTATTCCCTTAAATTCTCCACTAGCTTAAGTATTAGAGTGGCCGTGTCAGACAACCCTTGGCCATTTTGAGTTCTTACGTATTTTGCAGGCATTCAACTTAAGGTTTGAGGTTATCTCAATATAATCCCTCATTAATACTCTACCAGTAAAGAATTAGGACTAACATTTGGTACTGTCTGTGGGAAACAGTTTCTATCAATTGGTCTTGCTAACCACCAAACCATGGTGGGAAAAAACAAAAGCAAGAATACTATTTTTAAGCCCATTGGTCAAGTTGTTGAGCAAACAGTAGAACATTCTAATTTGAATCCCTTTGCCACCACCATAATTGTTGATGACCAATAATGCCTATCTAACTTGGCAAGTTTGATCCAACAACTTGCTATTTGAAACCTTAGTTGCTCAAATTGAACCAAGAGGTTCTAAAATGAAATAAGGCTCTAGGAGTGAATCACTGGATTTGAGCAAGTTAATGACCCTTTAAACCACGAGCATAGCTCTACTTACATGCCCTGTGGCTGCAGAGACGATGGACATGAGAAGAGCCCATTGATGCCCTCTCTAAGGTTAGAACTACAAGCACGATCCAAAGGTAATCACAGTCACACTCTTTCACATCATGACTACCCTATTGCATTCCACGTGCCTACTATGTTACGTGCACTTATAGTGCCTTATGCTCGAGCTAAGCCCTCGGTCTCTCGTAGGTGATATCAAATTAACGATTTAGATGTCGATAACCTTGTTGAATTCATCAATAAGTTCTTTGATCTAAAGGAGAGCAAGAAGAGTGCTCATTAGCAAGTCATCTACAGGCAAGACTTCACATTTGTCTATGACAAAATCTTGCTGCTAGATTCTCAATTCCCCATATTTGGAGACCTAGGATGGTTCCATTGACCTAAAGGATCACTTAGTACATTACCATAACGTAACGATGTTGCACAACTTCAACAATGTGACATTATTTAAAGCTTTTTTAAGCACCTTGTGTGAGGCCACCCAGACTTGGTACAGTTGACTACCGTGGAACTCTATGTCCTTTAAGGAGTTCACCAGTTAGACCAAATCTAATTTCATCTCAGTAAGCCACTAAAGAAGGACATATCATCCCTTTACTTGGTCAAGTAAACCTTCTATAAGAGTATGTTGTGTGCTTTTCAAATGCTGCCCTAAAGATTGTCAATCTTGATTAGGTGGTTGCTTGTGTGACAATCTCTTATAATATATGTATATAAGAAAGGGACTTGTAATTATTTTATAATTATTTTAATTTTTAGGTGTTTCCACCTCAAGAAAATCAATATCTCCTCCTATCGAAATCATAAAATGCAAGTAAAGCTCTTTATCGGGGGTATAAGTTCCCTTATGGATTTAAGCTCTTACTTAATAGTTAACTGCTCTCGGTCAATTAGAGCCCAGTTTACACAAACTCCCCCACAGATAAAAGTGTAGCCTTATACATGTGATATCAATAAAAGTGTATTATTCTCACTTCGATTCTTGCATGTGTCTCTTTTTACTTATTATTGCCTATTTTCCATTGATTGTATGTTGCTAATAGGATCATAAAGTCCAACTATTGGACGTACCAGGTTGCGTTAAGGCTTGCTTACTACTATGTAGGATAGTAATCATCGCATAATTCAAGTGTGCTAGTGAAAGCCCCAGACCATGACAGTTAGTATCAAAGCCTAGGTTGTTCCTACAGGAATGATCATGACACGGTAGAAAGAAATTGCTCGTAGGCTTGATAGCTTAGAAAAATAGAAAGGAGACATCAAGTGACGTCTTAATACCTTGTTGGCACTTAATAAGAAGGTGACAAATCTTAAGACAACATGCCATGAAATTACCATGGGGGTTAGTGTGTTAGTTGATGGTTTCTAAGTCACTATTGTTGCGCTCCATGAAGAGATTCGGTAGTTGTAGAAGACATAAGGAATGAGTTGGCAAGATATGCCATTGTAAAGTCAGCGAAAGAGCTAAGATGGGACAAAAACATGGCTCTCGTATTTTTTAGCACTTAAATATCAACACAGCTTCATAGTTTTTGCAAAAATCATTTTAAAGCAAGAGACAACAGACAAGTGCATCGAGTCGTGCTAATGGTAAAGTGGTGAGTTAAGGTTGTATACTCAGAGAGCTCTTGTTAAGTACTATACTTCAAATTCTTCCATAAGCTAAGCTATTGAGATTTGATTTAATTAAATTTAAACTAATAAACTTATTGAACACTTTAGTCTAATGTTCTAGTAACAAAATCAAGGGTCCCCGATTTAGGAGATGCTAAAAATGAATTGGAAAATCGCACATATATTTTCATCTAAATTAAATCGATGCCTTGAATGGATACTGAAATTGATTACTTGGGATTTAACTAAACTCACTAAAACTTGCCCACCTCCCAGAGTAGCAAAATTATAATTATAGCATAAATCATCCTACTAAGGCGATTTATCTATAATTATTAGTTAAAATAGTAATTTGCTCACACAAAAATTACTATTTTTGTTAAAGTTACAAACTGAGCAGCACCAAGTGATCCAAATTCATAATTTTAACTACTTTAAGTACATGAATTCACGAGTTTTGTTAAAACCCACATATCCCTATGTTAAATTTCTTCTAAAAACCCAAGTTGTGTTCATTCTAATTATCAAATTTCTTCCTCATATCTCTACTCCTATTTTATCTAGTATGGATGGCTCCAATACAAATTAAATAGATCATGAATAACAACAATTAAATATCCAAGCAATCACAAATCAACATCAAAGCAAGTCAAGCAATTCAATTCATCCAATCCGTTAATGCAACATTCGTAAACATTAATCACAACATCTCAAAGAAGCAATCAAGCAATAAACATAATAGATCAAGGTTTAGAAACTCCTCAAATAAATTCCCTTAATTAAAGTCTTCAAAACTACAAATCCAATAATAGGCATTACTTGATTGCATTCAAAATCCAAAAATTTCCTCTAAATGCTACTAGAACAATAGGGTTTTAGCATGAATTCTTAGGTCAAGTCGCTATTTTTTTTGTGTACGGTGACTTATGTACAAGTTGGAGTGTTTCAAGTAGTGTATTTTATTCTAAGTCTAGTGTATTTTTGTTTCAAGTGCAAAAAATACTAGGTCCAGTATATTTGCCCCAGCTCAATGTATTTGTTTCAGGCGAAAAAATATGCTACGTATGTATAGATCAATACATTTTGTCCCAGGCATGACTTGACCCAAGAGCAACCCAGGTTTTAGTGCCCCCAAACTATCTTGAAATTACAAAGAGAATTCATAAGAAAAATGAATAGGTACTGTGCTCGTCTGTCAAGTATATGTTTTCCCCGCATATGATATGCTCCCCACTATATTCTGTTCCTCTCAGTAGTATATGTTTCTTTTCGAATCTTCACGTATGCTCAACAAAATGATGTGGGTCTTTCTTCTTTGTTCCATCACGGGCCCCAGTGTCTGGCTTCTTTTAAAATTAATATGCAGCTACATCTTGTAAGTATTCTTACTGGGCCTAGTATTAAAATAAACCATCAACATATTAGACCTAATTAAATATGCTCTTTCACGTGCCAAAAAAAAATTGTTCCATTTAGGTCTGTTCGGTATGAAAGAGGCTTTAGTACATGTTGTTGTGTTAGCTCTTCAGGTGGACATGTCGAATGTCCTTGGACGTACTTGCTGTTCAGCTACTGGGGTCTGCCATCAAGAGCAGGAATGCTCTTGTCACACTGCCATGAGCGCTTCAGCTTGATCTGATCGGTACTTGCTACTGTGGGTGTGTTGGAATATTGGAGTGGGCATGTGGAGTCGGTTAATGGAAATCATGAGCGCTCGAGTTGAAGTTGTTGTAGATAGTCCAAGTGCTGGACCCACAAGCTCTAGGTTGTGACAGGGAGATGCTCGAGTGGAGTGCAGCTGATGGATGCTCAAGTGTGGCTCGAAATTGCTCCGGTGGGCTTGGTTGGACTTGTGCTTGGTGTTGCTTGATGTATGCTGCTCTGTTGAGGTGTTCTCGTTGCTTAAACTAAGTGCTTAAAGTGTTCTTACTGAGCACTCTTGTGACTTGATCTAGCACTCATGCGTGTGATCAATGCACTCAAAATTAAAGCAGTGGCTCCCTGAAATCAGGCTAGGTGGGATTCGGTGTTGCTATTCATCTGGTGTGTGAAAGGATCTGATATAGAGTGTTGCATCCTATTGTTTGACAGCCGTTCGATTTAGCTCCAGTTGCTGTTGTATACTGTATGTTGTCAGTTGGTGAGATTAAGTGTCTAGTGTTGCTTCTAATCAGTCTAACGTGTTTGCTACAGCTTCTACTTGGTGCTCAGGTTAAGGATGTTACATTTGTTGCACTTTCTCAAGTATGTTTGGCTGTCCAGCTTCGTCAGTGGCTTGGATAGCTCTACACATATGAGCTCGGTTCGAACACTTGGTTCTACAGTGTTTAACTTGGTCCTACAAAAGAAGCAATGGCAATTTCTAGGATTTGAATTACAATTCAATCTAATTTTTAAATGTGAGCTTGTTGATTGGCTTCATTATCAGTTCGACATCTGCTGTGATAACCAAATTCAAGTTTGCTCAGTTAAGTGCTGGTTGAAGCTGTCATGTGTGGTACTGGACTGCTATAATGAGTCTACTGCTGTGATTTTAATTTCAAACAAGCTCAACCTGCCTATTATGCTCATATTAGTCTCAGTAACTTCTAAGTCTGCTCTGTGTGGTCTTCACAGTGCAGCAGCTTGGCGAAATTGATTGAAGAGCTTGATTTGGTCCGTGTGTTGGATGCTTAACTGGTGCAAAGCTTTTCAGCTACTGCTCTATTGTGTATAGGATGCGCTTGAGTTGTCGTTGATGTTCGATTGGTGTGTCTCGAGGCTTGAGTAGGTGCTGCTAGAGCTGGGCATATGGGCCAAAGCCCGCAGGCCGGCCCGTTGATCCACTTAAAAAAGCGGGCTGCGGTCAAAAAAATTTGGCCCATTTAAAAACGGGCCAAAATTTACCCGGCCCGTTAGCCCGCGGGCCAAAGCGGGCTGGCCCGCGGGCCAAGAGTTAAACCTTTAAAAAAAAAAAAATTTTAATGTTCAGTCAATAACCCTAAAGCTAAACGCGCCTAAACCAGAAATAGTAAAATAACAGTAAAATGCGGGCCATATGGGCCATATTGGCCCTTTTTGGCCCATGTGGGCCAGCAAACGGGCCAGCCCGTTAGCCCGCGGGCTAAATGCGGGCTGGGCCCGGACCAAGTGATTTTGGCCCGTTTAGCCCGCGGGCCGAAGTGGGCCGGCCCGGCCGCCAGGCCCGTATGCCCAGCTCTAGGTGCTGCTGCTCCTTTATGTTTGGTGCTCAAGCTTCTAATCTCCTGCTGCTATTGACAGGGCTGTGATGACGCGACACTCGGTTCAACAACAGATTGGTTCTATTCGAATTAACTAATTATAACCAATGTGTAACTCCTTGTGGTATGCTATCAAACGGGCCTTCGCTATTGAAAGTTTCTGCTACAACATAGATCTTCGGCACGTTGAGTTAGCAGCTTGGCAAAATGAGTTCAACTTGGCCGTTCTACTTCTGCTAGGAATGGATGCTCTAGAAAAAGTTGCTGCATGCTATTTATCCCATGACAGTTCAGATCTCCACAGTTGATTAGTTTGGTTCATATTTCTACTCAATATTTTCAGTAGTTGTTGTTGTCTTTGGTTCTAAATGTTGCTGTTATAGGTTATTGGCTCCACAAATTTGCTCATGCCTTCTGTGATTAAAACAGAGAATGCAAGTGTGTTTTAGTAACTTTCCTACACAAACACATAAATGAACTGCCTATAGTTGATCTATATCAGTCAACCCGTCACTTTAACATATGAAATTTATGGTTAGTTAATAGTTGAATTTCTTGTTATGAGCCAGAATAACCATATTGGCTCAATATAAATTTAAGATTACCATTTGTTAGAACACTGTTAAGATGAATATTACTCAATAATTCATTGGTTTAATTTGGATTAATTGTTATTAATTTTGTAGAAATTATATGGAATCGGTACTTAATTGTGATTTATATGAATATCAAATCTTTGAATCCAAAAGAAGCAAATAATACAAGATTGGAGTAAAATATATACAAGGAGCAAAAATCAGCAAGATAGGCCGGCCATTCATGGACTTAAGCCGCCGGCCTTTGTTGGATTTCATCGGCATTTAATATAAAACATACAAAGGCTGAAGAAGGATTGAAGAAGACTGCCAACGTATCTTGAATTTCGCCAGTGAACAAATTGAAGAAGGAACGCTGGCAGCGTATCTATTTAGGCCGCCGGCCATCTCGTCTCTGGACGCTGAACATTATATGTAGGCCGCCTGCCAATGGACAAAGGCTGCCAACCTTTGTAACTCTGGATTTCACCAAACAAGGAAAGGCCGCCAGCTTATATTCAATGGCCGTCGGCCATCTTGGTTCTGAACTTGAGCAAGCAATGTAAGCCGCCTGCTAAGCTGGTGGCGATCCTAGGTTTTCACCAGCGTAAATCACTTACGCCGACCAATTCATGAAGAAAGCCGCCGGCCTTCCTGGGTTTTGCCAGTGTTTGAAGACATACGCCGGCTAAGATAAGAGAATGGCCGCCGGCATTTCTAGATAACTACCAGCCTATATTGAATGATGACCTTTCATTTGCCCACTTTGTATATATATATCTTTTAGGATTTTCATTCCAGGGAGATATCATTTGTTATTATTTTCTTACAAACCCTAGAGAGAATTCTAAGGATCATGAGTGGCTAAATTCCAAATCTAGCCAAAGGATTGCTACATATTCAATTTAAGACGGATTGTGAGATCAAAACGGTTCTATTATATTGTTCTTAAATTGAGTATTCGTATTTCATCTGCTTTATATGTTATTATTGTATGTTTATTGATTGCAACTTTGGATCCGGTTGTATGATTAACAAACAATAATCAATCAATTAGGAAATTATATCCGTAATTGTATGATCTTTCTAATATATGTGATGAAACAACACGATTAATTATAACCAGATGATTGATTTTGTGTTGTGGTGAAATATGATCTAGTTTAAATGGTTCATGCTTTTGGATTGTTGATTAGGATTGGTAGTCTCCCCATTTCATAAAGCAATTGATAGATTAAATCCTAAGAGCGTATTTAGGGTTGTCTAATCAATTAGGCAAATAATCAAAGATCTTATCTTGATTATCGAATCATTAAGGAAAGATAGATTTTCTGAGCGTGTTGAAAGTCATAACCAATCTATTCAATAAAGGAACAATAATCTTTGAGTCAATGATCAATCCCAAGAATTGAATTGTGGTAAGACTTTGGTTGGATATTTTCCTAATATAGAATTTTCGTATTTAGATATAGAATTTATTTAATTGTTTGATTTCAAAACCCCCCTAATTTTTCTCTTTTCTCAATCTGGATAGAAAAAGATTTTTACTAGTTCCCTGTGAAGACGATCCTGCTCAACTCTATCTACAAATCTTTAGAGTAGGTTAAATATAGATATTTATTTTTGTGGATTCGACACCCACCAAATTTTGGCGTCGTTGCCGAGGAACTGGTGTCAAAGATCTATTTCTATTTCTTTTTATTTTTATTTTTGTTTATAATTCGATCTTCTCATACTGGAAGTTTAGAGTTTGATACAGAAATTGAGAAGACAGAGAGGAAATTGCGCAAACAAGCAAAACTGCGTGCTCAAGACGTTACAACATCATCTTCATCTCCTGGATTGACTCAAGCTTTGAAATTAACCGAATCATCTAGTGAGTCTGAAAAACAGGAAACTGAAAGTTTGGAAATTGAACAAGATCAAGAAGAAGAAGAGATGGCAAATCAAGAGAGAACTTTGAGACAATTGGCTGCACCGGATGTGACTCAACAACCGTTATGCATTCAATACCCTGAATTGAATGTAGATTTTGAGTTAAAATCAGGTCTTATTCATCTGTTGCCAAGTTTTTATGGTCTGGAAAATGAGGATCCTCATAAACACTTGAAGGAATTCCACGTTGTCTGTTCCAGCATGAGACCTCAAGGGATTCTTGAAGATCAAATCAATTTAAGAGCTTTCCCATTCTCATTGAAAGACAAGGCAAAGGATTGGTTATTTTATCTACCTCCTGGATCCATTGCTACTTAGACTGATATGGTTAAAGCTTTTCTGGACAAATTCTTCCCTGCAACAAGAGCTGCAGATATTAGACGGGAAATTAGTGGGATAAGACAAAGGGACACAAAATCTTCACGAATATTGGGAGCGATTCAAGCAATTGGTTGCCAGTTGTCCACAACATGGTATTTCAGAACAGCTTTTGATCCAATATTTCTATGAAGATCTACTGCTAATAGAAAGGAAAATGTTGGATGCAGCAAGCGGAGGAGCGATTGTAGACAAAACCCTGCTTAGGCTAGGGATTTGATATCACTCATGGCTACAAACTCACAGCAATTTGGCTTCTGTCACGATCCTCCATCAAGAAGAGTCAATGAGGTAAGTGTTTCTCATCTAGAAAATCAATTATCTAACCTGACTTCTCTAGTACAGCAAATTGCTCTTGGAAACCATCAACAAGCGAAAGCTTGTGGTATATGTGCTTCCAAACATCCCACAGACATGTGTCCAACATTACAAGTAGATTCATATGCGCATGCAAATGCGATTGGAGTATTTCTAGGACAACCACAACCACCTCAAAGCAAATATGATCCCTATGCCACTACATACAATCCTGGATGGAGGGATCATCCAAATTTCGGTTACCAACCAAGGCCACAGAACTTTCAGCAATATCAACCAAGGCCACAACCACCACCACCACAACAGTCTTCGTCTTCAAGTTCAGGTACATCACTTGAAGATATTGTTAAGTCTCTTGCAATTAACACTAAGCAATTTCAGGATGAGACAAAGCAATTTCAATACGAGACTAAGCAAAACATCCAGAATTTGGAGAAATAAATGAGTCAACTTGCCACTTCCAAAGGTAAGTTTGAACAACAAGGTAAGTTACCTTCTCAAACTGTAAACAATCCAAGAGAAAATGTGAGTGCAGTTACCTTAAGATCCGGAAAGGAATTGCAAGAATCAAGTAGGAAGGTAAATGAGACCATCTCCAAAGAAAAATCTAATAAAAGAACCCCACATTGAAGAAAAACAAGTGGAATATTCTTCACCACAGATCTACAAGCCTATACCCCCATTCCCTTCTAGGTTGAATCAATCCAAGAAATTGGATGAAGAGAAGGAAATTTTGGAGACTTTTAGGAAAGTCGAGGTGAATATTCCTTTATTGGATGTGATTAAGAAAATACCTCAATATGCTAAGTTTTGAAAGATCTTTGCACAAACAAGAAGAACCTTAGAGGAAATGAGATGGTTTATATGGGTGAGTATTTCTGCTGTTCTTTAGAAGAAGCTACCACCAAAGTGCAAGGACCCTGGTACGTTTTCTATTCCTTGTACAATAGGTCAAGTTAAGATTGAAAATTGTATGTGTGACCTAGGAGCTTCAGTTAATATCATGGCCTTATCTATATATGAGAAGTTGAATATTGGATCTTTGAAAGAAACAAGAGTAATCTTGCAACTTGCAGATAGATCTAATATATATCCATCAGGTATTTTGGAAGATGTTTTGGTACAAGTCAATGGATTAGTGTTTCCCGCTGACTTTTATGTAATTGATATGGGTGAGGAGATGTATTCAAAATCACCTACACTTTTGCTTGGGAGACCATTTATGAAAACATCTAAAACCAAAATTGATGTTAATGAAGGGTTATGACTATGGAATTGATGGGGAGATCATTAGATTCTCAGTAGATAGTGAAAAGAAAATTAATTCAAATATTTCTAATATTTTTGCTATCTCTAAGAATGACAATTAGGTTGTGGAAGTGGAAGAAGAGAGCCTAGTTGATGAATCAAAAGTGGATGGACTTGGAGATAAATTAGTTGACACTGGACAAGTTTGGAGAAGATTGGAGATGATAAGTTGAATTCAAAGGAGGATGCGCTTAAAAAAGACACTAGTGATTCTTTCTATGATCAATTAATAAGAGCTTTAAATGGAGAAATCACTAGGGTGAATCTAGAGAGGACTTTATTGGAGATGGCTGAAAATTGGGATACATTTATTTTTGAACCTCCATGATGAAGAATTGGAATAGTCTAGCTAAGGACTATAAAGAAGCGCTTCATGGGAGACAACCCATGGTTTTTGTTGCTAATGCTTTTGTTTTTGTGTGTTTTTTTTTCTTTTATTTGTTTGGTTTTGTAGGTCTTAGATCTTGAATTGAAGAAGAAAATCTCTCTCATGAGCTTTAAAGGACAAAGAACTTCAAAGGAGCTTCAAAAGAGAAACCAGGGAAGTACCGTTATTCTTATTTCTTTTTATTTTTCTCACTTTGTGCTGATTAGAAACAGTAAGGACACTGTTTATTATAAGTGTGGGGGAGGGATAAAATATGAATTGGAGTATTTCATCTTGTGATTGATGTCTGATTTTTGGATTTATGATATATACAAGACATCTGGATATGAAAGTGTACCCACACTTTAAATTCTTGAATGTTTGTTCTTAAGTAATATAGGGCATTTAAGGCCTAATTTTTTCAAAAATTTCATTGAAATCTGGAATTTGTGTTGAAAAAAAAAAAAAAAATTATTGACTTGTGAAAGTGCTTTACTCACCTATACTGTTGTGATTGAGTACTTAGTTAAAATTGAGTAGTGAAATCTTTAAGGAACAGATTTACTATATATTTGGCTTTAGATTTGGAAGTTTGAGAGTAAGTCGAGTCCTCATGTGAAAAATAAACAGGTTTACTTCTAGGAAGAAAGCTAACTTATATACTTTTATAAGTTCTTATTAAAGAATTTTTCAACACTTAGTAATAGAGATAAAGGAAGTCTTTTTCTTAGTGATCTTTGACAAAAAAGTCTTGAGTTTGTGTTGTTCCATTCAAAAAAAAAAGAAACAAGCATAGCCTATACTCCTCTAACTCAAACAATCGAGTTATGAGTATCCAAACTTGAATGTTAGAGTGAGGAAGAGTTCATAGGGGCCCCTTTAAAACCTGGTCACTTGGGTGATGAGCCTGGGATGTACCGACTCAATGAACTCACTATAACGATAAGGGAGGAAATGCTAAAGTTCATATGTGCTTTGAAATGAAAAATTAGAAAAAGAAAGAGCTGAAAAGAAACGGACAAAAACCCGTCCAGAGATTCATCTCTGAAGGCTCTAAATATCTGCTTAAAAAAAAAAAAGAATATGAATGTTGAAGCAATCAAATGGAATAAGACTTATAATAAACAAAAAGAAAATCTAGGAAAAGAATGGATATCAAATGCTTTTATTCTGTGTTGGTAAGAGTATGTGTCGGTTAGATGTCCAGTGAAGTCTAAATGGGTATTTTTCCTTACTGGACTAAGTATTTATTTTTGAGTAGAAGAATCTTCTGTTAAATATGTGGTTAAAGTTTGTTTTATTTAGATTAGCTGCTGAATTTTGACTTTAGTACTCTAATTACATGTAATCAGTTTGGTTAGAGCAGTAGGCACTGAAATCACAAGTTATAAAAAGAAAGAAAGATGCTTGAATTTGAATTTTGAAAGAAGCACCCTCCATGATAAGATTTCATTTTAGGTTATATGGTATTGCTTGAGGACAAGCAATGGTTTAAGTGTAGGGGAATTTGTTAAGATGAATATTACTCAATAATTCATTGGTTTAATTTGGATTAATTGTTATTAATTTTGTAGAAATTATATGGAATCGGTACTTAATCGTGATTTATATGAATATCAGATCTTTGAATCCAAAAGAAGCAAATAATACAAGATTGGAGTAAAATATATACAAGGAGCAAAAATCAGCAAGATAGGCCGGCCATTCATGGACTTAAGCCGCCGGCCTTTGTTGGATTTCATCAGCGTTTAATATAAAACATACAAAGGCTGAAGAAGGATTGAAGAAGGCTGCTAGCTTATCTTGAATTTCGCCAGTGAACAAATTGAAGAAGGAACGCCGGCAGCGTATCTATTTAGGCCGTCGGCCATCTCGTCTCTGGACGCCGAACATTATATGTAGGCCGCCTGCCAATGGACAAAGGCTACCAACCTTTGTAACTCTGGATTTCACCAAACAAGGAAAGGCCGCCAGCTTATATTCAATGGCCGTCGGCCATCTTAGTTCTGAACGTGAGCAAGCAATGTAAGCCACCTGCTAAGCTGGCGGCGATCCTGGATTTTCACCAGCGTAAATCACTTACGCCGACCAATTCATGAAGAAAGCCGCCGGCCTTCCTGGGTTTTGCCAGTGTTCGAAGACATACGCCGGCTAAGATAAGAGAATGGCCACCGGCGTTTCTAGATAACTGCCAGCCTATATTGAATGATGACCTTTCATTTGCCTACTTTGTATATATATTTTAGGATTTTCATTCCAGGGAGATATCATTTGTTATTATTTTCTTACAAACCCTAGAGAGAATTCTAAGGATCATGAGTGGCTAAATTCCAAATCTAGCCAAAGGATTGCTACATATTCAATTCAAGACGGATTGTGAGATCAAAACGGTTCTATTATATTGTTCTTAAATTGAGTATTCGTATTTCATCTGCTTTATATGTTATTATTATATGTTTATTGATTGCAACTTTGGATCCGGTTGTATGATTAACAAACAATAATCAATCAATTAGGAAATCATATCCGTAATTGTATGATCTTTCTAATATATGTGATGAAACAACACGATTAATTATAACCAGATGATTGATTTTGTGTTGTGGTGAAATATGATCTAGTTTAAATGATTCATGCTTTTGGATTGTTGATTAGGATTGGTAGTCTCTCCATTTCATAAAGCAATTGATAGATTAAATCCTAAGAGCGTATTTAGGGTTGTCTAATTAATTAGGCAAATAATCAAAGATCTTATCTTGATTATCGAATCATTAAGGAAAGATAGATTTTCAGAGCGTGTTGAAAGTCATAACCAATCTATTCAATAAAGGAACAATAATCTTTGAGTCAATGATCAATCCCAAGAATTGAATTGTGGTAAGACTTTGGTTGGATATTTTCCTAATATAGAATTTTCGTATTTAGATATAGAATTTATTTAATTGTTTGATTTCAAAACCCCCTCAATTTTTCTCTTTCTCAATCTTGATAGAAAAAGATTTTTACTAGTTCCCTATGGAGACGATCCTGCTCAACTCTATCTACAAATCTTTAGAGTAGGTTAAATATAAATATTTATTTTTGTGGATTCGACACCCACCAAACACACATGCCAATCAAGTTCTATTCTGATCCTTTTTAACTATGTATGCATCACTGATCCATAAACTCGTATTTTATGAATCATTAAGTAGAATTCATATTAAAAGTGCTAAATACATGCATGAACCTATCCTATTATAAATGTGTAAAATTACACATTTATCAGCAGGTCACATTGTTGACAAGAGCAATTGCAAATGCTCCCGCCAATGCTAAAGCTCCTACCACTCATCTAAAGCCAAAAACATTTACAAGCTTGAGGGACACCAAAAAATTGGAGAACTTCATCTTTGACATGGAATATTATTTTGCAGCAATTAGACAAACCGACAAGAGAACAAAGGTCTTCATGAGCAGCAATGTTCCTAATAGGTGATGCTAACCTGTGGTAGTGCAACAAATATGACCAGATTCAGAATGGAGCAACACATATTGATACATGGGTAGAGCTAAGAGTTGAGTTGTGTGAATGGGCTTTAAAATCATATAAATGTTACTATTTATTTAAGCTTGACTCATGGGCTGAGTGGCAGGTGCCTAGTGAGTCTAGTTCCTTTATTAGGATGGTCAATAGAGTTTTAGCATGATAGACTTGGAGTAAGGTCCGTTGGATCAACCTGTCGGTCCTCCAACCTTTCCCAATCTGGCTCATGCACCAAAAGAGACTCATCTTGGTCGCTGACTGTCAACGTGATCCAATAGATGACATTGATGGCCAAGTTCTATAAATACTCCAAGCCCCTCCTCATTTAAAAGGAAAAGATTAAATAAAAACACCAAAGTACTATTGAAATTCTGTCTCAAGAGATCAAAACACTTGTCCATCATTATTTATGGGGTTCAAGCCTTGATAGCTCCTCCAACTATTACGAGTACGTTTGAGACGATTGAGATTGCCTACTTCTCCTCCCTATTTCACTTCTCCCTTGATCATTCTTGACGTGCCAATACGTGTCACTCCTCGTAGGTCACGTGTAGCGCGATACTCATGTAACACGCATGTGACTACTTCCCTCAAATCCATACATCTACATTTTGGTGACTCCACTGGGAATTGAGGATTTTGACACAGTTGTGATGGCTCCCTAAGAAAAAAGCAAACTAACATTGATGACAATGTGAATCAAGATGTTGGCAAACCTAACCATAACATGATTGATCAAGACATGCCAGTATTGGCAGACGTTAAGCCTAATGTCAACACCAATCTTGCTGCCGGCGTGTAAGCTATCATTCTAACAATGCACAAATAATGCATGCCATACAAGAAAGCAATGAATGGATGCACGAACCATACAAGAAAACACTTGAGCCTTAAACCAGTTCTTGACTGCACTCACTCGTCTCATACTAGGGATGGTTGCTAATGCTGTTGTGCTCCAAGGTGTAGCCTTGCCAGGCCCCGCCCTAGTTGCGGAGCAAGGCGCCCCCTCTATATCTCAGCCTGCTATTGCTCCTTCCATTTAAGCGAATACGCTCAAGGGATGAATGTGCAAACCTCATCATCGCAGGTTGCAAATGAGCAACACCCAGCATCCAAAGCAGACAATGCAAGATCCTAGCTTAAGAGTCATTATCCTCACATGTTCACTATCATACCAACCTAAGTGAGACTGTTCACTTACCTAATCTTAATTTTCCTCAAGCACCAACTCCTTTAATTGTATCAGTCGCACCAGCTGCATCGGCTATATCAGCTATACCTACTGCACCAATTGCACCAGCTACACTAACCACAATAGTTACATCAGCTGCACCATCAATGTCTATGCCAAAGGAATCCTTTATAACAAAGGAAGACTTGGACATTTATTTAAAGGAGATTCAGGCTAAGTCCTCTACGGGAGTACTAGACTAAAAGCTTCCATACCACCATTGCATCGTTGTGAAACCTTACCTTAGGACTATGTAAGTCCTAAATTCATGATATTTGATGGCAAAAAAAGTAGCCCTAAAGAACACCTACTGAAATTCATTGAGACATTAGAAGTCTACGGTTTTGATGATGATTTAAAGTTGAAAGAATTTTCTCAGTCTCTAATTGAGAAGGCATATACAGTATGTCAATCTCCTCCCAGGGTCAATTGGCTTTGTAGGAGACTATGTGCAAACTCTTCATAGAAAAAGTCTTTTCAACCCAAGAACGAGTTACAATCATGACATCGAGAGGACACCTCAGATGCCAAAACAAGATCTTATGGATTACATAAAACATTTTAGAGAGCGCTCATTGGATATCCAAGATGTTTGTGATGGAAAAGAATTGGTGAAGATCTACATTCAAGGGATGTTCACTGAATATGTTGTCTACCTTGAGAATCTTAATCGATGCTCCTTCATTTCTCTCCTTGGGAATGCACGAAGGACCAATAATTTTGTAGCAAGACAATGCGAAAAAGGTGGAAGGTTCGGAAAGAGAGCAACAACCGTTAGCTCAGTTGAAGGAGAAAGCTCCAAAGATAGTACGAAGACAAGGAATGATAAACCAAAAGGCTCTACACTAACCCTTTTGTTCCCATGCCCAGTGGGAAAGGTTCATGTAATACTTGATCAGTGGTTACAGGATAAGAAAATCAGGCTCCCATGAGTTGAACGTCTACCTTCCACTGAAGAAAAGAGAAACCCTAATTTTTGCAGGTTCCATAGAATAGTTAATCCACTAAGAATTGCTAGACCATGAAAAGTATTCAATGATTGAATACAAAATGGACAGCTCATCATTGAAGACAATGACATCCGAAACAACCCACTTCCTACACATAACAACCCACATAGCATGTTTATGATAGTAAGGACAATAGAATGCAGCTAATGGAGACATAAAGAAAAAAAAAAGAGGCTAAGCGCTTGGAGGCAAAACAAATGGGAATGTTAGCAAAAATCTAAGATTTTTTTTTCAATGGCAAAATGTTCGCTCTACTATATTTATTTATTTTTTTTTCAAGAAGCAAAGCAATGCATGTCTGCCAATCAATAAAGGATAGTCCTTTTTTTATCCTATTATGATATCTTCTTATGGCAATACAAAATGTGTTCATTCATATTTTTTCTATCATGCCATGATATCACTTCCAAGTTATGTAGAAAGCACTACTTCAAGCAACAAATGGCTGAGTATTGGAACATAGCCCTTAATCCACTAATGTAAACACCAAGGCATCTGACCTCTATTACACATAATACAATCATTGCTTAAGCACAATCAATTATTTTATCCTTGCTGACTAGTAAGAGCATCTACTTAGGTGCATGGTGATAAATTCATCTCACATACTGCAGATTGTTATAAGCAATGTCTCCCAGGTGCATGGTGATTAGCCAATTGATTACTTTAATACTCTTTTGATTGAATCTTTGTTATCTAAACTTTCCTGGTAACTTATGCCAAGTAGTTAAGTACTGAGAAGTACCTCGTTGACTAACAAAATGAAACAACCTAATCTTAAGTAATGAATGTCATTATTGCTGCTTAAGCACGATTGAATACTTCTCTAAAGATTTAAATGCCATAATTGGCAAGCAAGAGTAGTGCTCCAAAGCATTACATGCTCTAAGAGATCTCATAGATCACTGAGTTTAAGCAAACCTCATGCTCATGAAAGTTCTACAAGAAGTCTCTTAGATCATTAAGTCTAAGCAAGCTTCATATCTATGCAAATTTCTATGAGAGGTCCCTTAGATCATTGAGTCTAAGTAAGCTTCACACCTATGCAAATTTCTACAAGAGGTCCCTTAGATCATTGAGTCTAAGCAAACCTCATATTCTTGATAATTTCACAAAAAGTCCCTTTAGATCATATGAATCTAAATAGCCTTATGATGTTAATATGCTTAACGACCTAGAGTAGGTTGTATCAATTATAAACATAATATATGATACATAACTACTACTTAGTAAGAGCATGGTCTCTTAGGTGCGCGATAATACAACTATGACATGCTGACTAGTAGAAGCATAGTCTATCGGGTACATGATAATACGATGTCACACCTAAAATGGTGCAAAATACTACTTTGATAATATGTCATGAATGGTTAAGTATTAGGAAATGCCCTCTTGACCAACTTTACTCGATTACTTAGGTGTCAAACCCACAAGGCACATAAAACTATCGCTGCTTAAAGTATGATCGATCGATTACCTTAAGTGCCTATCATATTGTTGCTAACAAGTGAGAGCACTACTCTAATGGGCAACATAGTAGTTGTATTAACTTTCATTACTCCATGAATTGCTACCACTAAGTGAAAGTATTGCTTCCTAAGCGCAAGCACATACTACATATAGCCTAAGTGGCATTTTGACGTTTATTGATATGAATAAATAAGAAAAAAAAATCATATTCATGCAAGTTTTACTAGAGGTCTCTTAGATTATTGGCTCTAAGCAGCTCCACTATCATGATATTTTATACTAAGGTGACTAAGTTGAGCTCTACTCCTAGTTGCATAGTCACTGTTACAAAAGACTTTATTGGTTATGACATTTGATGCTCAAAGATAGCTACCATACTACCTCATGAGATGAACTCTACTATTATTACATGTGAACCTTGCTTAAGGAAAGCTATAAATAATCTCCACAAGTGTTGAAGCTTGTCATTATATCACATGAAGAGTGGTAAGCAATCATCAAATAGCTACTAGGAAGCGAATTGTTGGAGTCGAGATGACATGCTCCTTTTAAAGCACTTTAACTTTCTCAAAGATGAAATAGATATGACAAACAATGATGGGGGGAGGAAAGTCTATGATATGTGAAGTATTTTGAAACATTGTACATTGCTTCATCAGCTTATGATATGAATGGTTAAATACAAAGATGCAACAATATTAGTACCCTACATCGATTTTGGAAGCTGGATATCAGTTACTTCACTCAAGAAATTGTTAAAGTTCTTTATGTCATCACTATACCACTATGAGAGTACGTAGAAGTAATTTCTCATGACTCATTAAGATGTCAACCTATGTGTAAATCTTTACTATGCTCCCTCAAGATATTTGTTAAAAGTGGTAGTAACAACTGCATACAATTACTATCACTTTGAGGGAGGAGAAATACAGTCATATATGTTTAAAAAAAGAAGAAGAAGACATATGCATAGATGATGAAAAAGGGAGGCTACTTGTGAATTTAAATCAACAGCATGAGGAAGACAAAACAAGCGCATCAATATATGAATTAGAAATATCAACACTTGAACATTTAAAGCATATCATGCAACAATTAAGAAGAAAGCAGTAAGTGAATCTATGTATGGTTAAGGGGCATTAAATAGCGAAGAGTATCTCCTCTTACAGTAGTGGAGTCTCACAGTCATTGCATGGTTAGGGGCATTAAATAGTGAAGAGTGTCTCCTCTTGTGGTAGTGGAGTCTCACAGTCATTCACCAAATTACTAGGTGCACAAGATAAAAAAGAGTCCCCTCTTACAGTAGTACGATTCCAAGATCGCCGCATGAGTGAGTGAGACACGGACAATTGAGGAGAGCCTTTCCTATAGCAGTGTAGTACCAAGGTCGACACATGATCAATGCAACATAAACACTATCACACCCCAAGAGATACTTTAAACGTAGTTGTCCGCAACATACGATATTATACTTAAGAATGACTGCTTAGTCATGCGAAAACTTCGATATTATGTAAGGCTTACTATACCACAATAGGAGACATTGGTAGGATGTATGGTTCGAGAAAGTACATATGTCACACAAGAATCTAATTAAACATCCATCCTCAAAATCATAAAAATATAGTCTTTACATCATCTTAGGGACATTCGTCTAATAAATTTGCAATGATCAAATATAATCTTAGTCTTACATATAACAATTACTAAAACTAGAAGATTTTAAAGGAAGTCTATTCTAGAGTCTTCAATAAGATTTCCCCAAAAAGCTTCCTAAAAAACGTAATCTTACCTAGCAATATGGGGACCTCAAGTATAAGAGCAAGTGGTCTTGTGACAACAAAAACCTATTAGGGTTTAAGCTCAACTAACTTAGTGAGAATATTCTCGAATTAGCATAGTTGTAACATGAAAATCAAACAAGTTATATTTCAACAAGCATATGAAATGCATCAATCATGTGAGCAAACAATACATATGATCAACCAGAAATCATATATTTGAATGGATTTACACTCTTCATTTGGGGTTAGGTGTTTTAGGCCCCATACGACTCAGTTTCGCAAATAAGTTTTGTAGTTCTTTCAGGCTCCTCTTCACTCCAAAACTAATAGTTCTTTTATGCTCCATTTGCCCATGTAAACTTACGAGCCCCTAGAACTCCACCACTATATTTTTATCCCAACAAGGGCATAGTAGTGAATGTAGTATGACTCGCTTCGTGATATGCATGAATCAATTAATTTATTTTTTGACATGTAATTAAGGTATCTTAAAGGCAATCTAGGATTAGCAAACATTTCAACATGGTAATAAAACAGCAATTTGGTTAACAACAATTCAAGCCCCAATATGCTTAGTATAATTTCAACAAGTATTATAAGTCACATACATATTCCATTTTTATCTTTTCCTATTTCTAATACCTCTAAACTACAAACACAAACATAAGTACGTAAAAGTGGGAGATAAAGTCACTCAGCCATTTCTTGTAAAATATTCATCAACTATAGTAGTCCTTTAAATACGAGTCTTCCAACGTTTCATCACCTAAATAAAAGAAATTCCCAGAATGAGTATTTCATAAGGATTCTATCTAAAATTTCTAAGTCTACTTCACTATCCGTGCTACTTTTTCCAGTAGAGGTATTTTTAACTTAAAATTGTCATAACTTACTCATTTTAGCTTGTAATTTTGCATATTAGTAGTCGTTTTCTACCTACTCGAAAAGATCTATCTATTTCCAATGTTACTTGTAATTTTTAAGGTCATTTAAGGGTTGGACTACATCGGTACAAATTTAAGAAAATATTTTCCTGCCCTTGATTTTCTTGTTTTTCCAAGTTTCACTCCATTTGAACATTTTAGATCATTCATAAAAATATTATTACCTTTGAAAACATTTAATATTGACATTAGCTCATATTATATGCATGATTCTAGTAATGTTGTCCCAAGAGTGATTTTTTATAAAACAATTTACTTTGAAAGTTCAAAAGGTTAAGTTTTACAATTTCTCTTTTTTGAGTTGTTGGCAGAAAACTAAAATTTCTAGTTTATTTTAAATGAATGTCTAGTTATGATAACTATTATTTTTATAATTTCTTGACTAATAATAAATTTACTTTTTAAAACTTGATTCCTTATATTGTATACCAATTTTATTTCTATGTGGAATTTAACTGGTGAGTTGATTTTAAGATTGTCTTTAAAAATAGTCTTGTGTTTATTCTACTAAATATTTTCTAGAATTGCTTCGATTTTCATACTTAGAAGAAACTCCATAAAAGAATTTTATTTTGAAATTCACTATTTTTGATGGAAAGGGCTGACATGTTTTCTATGAGTAAATAAATTGAAAATTTTTCATAACAAAGACTTATCAACATTGATTAAATAAAAAGATTTCATTTAACACTTTGAAAACTCATATAGTGCCTATTCTTTTGATTAATAAAATTTTTCCTAAGTGATGATGATAGGGTTGATTTTATAAAACAACAATTTATCTATATTTTTATTCACAAAAATTTATGAAGACAACAACTCTTTAACCATGTATGCATATGAGCAAGATAAAATAATTATGCTAAGAGCAATATTTATTAATTACTACTTCATAGAAAAATTAGAAGATAGAGAAATCAAAATATGGCAAATATCAAAATAAAATTATGGGAGTCTTAGCTTGGACTCAAGACTCTCCAAACTTAGATTATGGACAAGTACACTTTTGTTTTTATTTGATTAAGGATAAGTTTAAGATTAAAGATTGACTAGTCTTATTTATTTGCATGAAATAAGTAACAATAATGAAATAAAAACAATAGTAAGATATTAGATTAGTGAGCTTTAGGCTTTAAAAATATAGATACATACCTATACATAATATCATATATAAAGTTACGTTAGAAGTATAAAACAAAACAAAATCATAATTTTGGCATGGAGTTAAACAAGACATGAACAATATGTTATTTCTATGATTTCATTCCCTAGCACAAGCTCATAACATACATATTGTTCATGTTATGTTTTTATGACTAAAGAGATGGTATAGGTGTTTACCTAAGATGGATGAAGATGGAAGTTGCAAGAAAAAAGGAATGATGTGTGTGTTGTTGGTGGTGGTGGTGTTGTTGTTGTCCTGATTTAGAGGGATAGAGTGGAGAGAGTTGTTTAAGATTTTATTTTGCAAGAGTTTGGTTATGTATAAAAAGTGTGTGTAATAAATGATGGACAAAAGGGGTATTTATAGAGTTTGAGGAGGTAATTTAGAGGTGATTAAAATAAATGAAAAAGAAAATAATTGGAGGGAAATGAGAGGAGGAGGTATCGGCCGTGGAGGGAGAGGGGAGAGAGAGATGATACAAAAATAATTTTGATAAAGAAAAGTAAAAAAAGTATAAGGGAAGTTATGTAAAAAGTTGTATTGGAAATGAAAATATAAGAATAGGTAGTAAGAAAAAGTAGATATAGATGAATAATAATGAATAGTAGTAAATAGTAAATTGAATAGCAGACTAGACAAATAGATTATCAATAGTAAGAAAAATACACGTAAACGGGCTATATATAATATTTTTAGAAGCCGATAAATTTTATAACTAATATTTTACAATTCCTCATCTCATTTCGAGTTTAGATATATTGTTAGAATATTTCCACTATTTTGTGTGTCAGTATTTTGATTCTAGAAATTGATCTTGTTCAGGTCCGAAACAGATGAATTTTTGGCAGATATGTTCTTTATAGGTTATATGACATTTTTCAAATTAGAATCTAGGGTTATCTCATTTTTATTATTCTAGGGTTTCCAGCACAATCTTGTTAGATCTAGTTCGACTAAAACTCTTTGTTGATCTATGTTGACTTTAGGGTTTTGATTTGACTTTTGTCCTAGTGTTTACTATCATAAAAGCTAGGGGTTTACAAACACAACGTGCAATTCCAAGGTTTTTATGTCAAGTTTAGGACATAGACATTTGAGAGTGTCATTATATAGTATGCGGTCTTAAGATTGCCATCTAGACAGTCGGAAACATGGACAATGAAGAGCTTCATGTAAACCCTTGAATTTTATGCTAATTTATGCTTAAACCTTAGAATTAAAGGTTAACCGGAAACTCTAAAAGTCAACAAAAGACTATATCAAACTCTAGTGTTTAAATTCGGTAATCTTGTGCTCTTAAACCCTAAATAACAAAATTGAAATAATTGTGAATAATAGTTTATAATAATATAGCGAAGCTTAAAAATATCATATTCGCTAATTTTTAGAGTATTTCAAACCCGAACGAGATTAGATCTCGAAAAGCATGTCCTGGGGCTCGAAATAGTAAAAATAATCCGATGACACAGTTAGATTTGTAATAATATAAAGATTTCAAAAATATCAATTTTATAATTTTTTGATAGCTAAAAAAAAAATATCGCATTTATACATGTATTGTCTTTACTACCGATATATATTTAGTCTTGTGTACTATTCATTGTCATATTCTACTATTTACTACTATTCATATATCTTTACTTTATCGTATTACATATACACCTATTTTCTATTTTTTTTTCTTTTCCAATACATTTTCACATCTATCACACTTCACATCTTAATTACTTTTCATTACAAAACAACAAATTAAATAAATTTCACTCTCTCTCTTCCTCTCTGCCATGCGCCGGTCACCCCCTCTCCCATCTATATTTATTTTTTTTTCAATTTATTTTATTACATCTAATTTCCCTCTACAAAATCCTATCTCTCTCCATTTCTTTCATACACTCATTTTACACAACAAAACTCTCTCAAAATTTCTTCACAAATCCTCTATACCCAATTCCTCTCTACCAAAATCCTTTTCAAACCAATTCTTTTCAACATCCTTCCCTACACAAAAACCATCTACCACATATCACTACCCACATAATTTCACAACTATCATCTTCTTTCTTCGACATAAACATATCTATAGGTAAAAACTTTCTATCATTGTTTTTTTTCATTGTCATGTAATTTAGCATAATCATGGTATTGTTTCTTAAAACTCATGAGAGTTGTAAAAGCAACAACATGTTCATGTTTTATTCTTGCATAGCAAGATTTTCGATATTTTTATTTTGTTATGCTATATTATTATGTTGATAATATTGTTATTATGCTCATAACCTAACTTTATACATGTATTATTAACTATATGTATATTTATATATTTCTTAGAGCCTAAATGATCACTAACTTTCACTAGCATGCTCTTAATATTATTATTGCTTTTTCTTTTCATTCTTTTTCTTTTTCTTTTTGGGACTAGCCTATTCTTAACCCTGGGTTGCCTTGATGAAACTAAGGCTCCCAATACTTGACCTTATTATTATGCTCATATTGATTCTTATATATATCTTATTTTATTATATGATATTATTCTATTCTCATAGCTACATATTCATACTCATACATGAACATATTGATATGTCGCAATAAATAAAAGGAGTTTTCTTTAATAAAAAAAATAGGAGCTCTCTTCAAAAATAAATTTTTCTCACTTAAGAAATAATTTTTCCATAAAAACTTAGAGTTCTACCTTAACAAATCTTTTCCAAAATCTAGCAAAGCTCATCACAAGTTTTTAGTAACCATGGTACATTAGAATTTCAACAAAGAATACATAAAGTAGATTTATCACGCATACTCTTCTCAAATCAATAAAATGAGAAGTTTTCTTTAAAAACTCAATATTGCAAATTCTTTGATTAGCAAAGATTTTTCTTAAACTTATTGTAAAATTTTCACCGACGTTTTAAAATACTAAGGTTTAGACAAGTTCTACAAAATCATCAAGAACTAATCTTCTAAAAATAAATCTTACTTGGGAAATAAAATTAGTAAACAACTTAGGAGATCATTATTAACTATTTAAAGAAGAACTAACATTAGGAAAAATTAAGAACACATAAATATGACTACTTTAAGAGATTTTAGTCACTACCAAGAAATACTTAGAAGACTATATTTTTCAACCCCTAGAAATGAAGTTGTAGGAATCTTAAATAGACTAAATTTTATTTTGGAAAATTTAATTATTCTCAAATGTTAAGAAATAAAATTAAAAGAAGGAAACACTCACTTATAATAGTTCAACAATATTTTTCAACAAACTCAAGTGAAATTTTCAAAGTTTTTACTTTTCCAACTTTCAGGACACATTGTTTTACAAAAATTATTGTTGAGACAACCTCATTAAATTCATGTATATGATATCAGTCATTATATATATATATATATATATATATTCAAAGGATTTTTCATCTATACAATTATCTATAATTTGGTACAAAAATTTTTGGATGAAGAAAAGTTTGAAAACTTGTGTTTTGAAAATTGGAATTTTCATGATGATTTTGTACCCCGCTGTTTCAGAACCCAAACGACTTTTTATGAAAAAAATAACCTTAAAAATGGATAGATATTTTCGAGTAGGTAGAAAACGATTTATAATATGTGAAATTCCAAGTTAAAATGAGTAGGTTATTGCCATTTTAAGTTGGAATTTCCACCTATATGATTTTTACGGCAACTAGAAGATAGAATTAGAAAATTTGACTAAAAATTCCATGGAATACTCATTTTGGGTATTTTCTTTGCTTAGAAAACGAGAAGGACAACGTGCACTATCCCGAAGACTATTTAATTAAGGAGGTATCGTCATGCCATAGCCGAATGAGTCTACTTCCTTTGTTATTCATACTTATGATTGTGGTTGTAGTATAATAGCACTATAAATAGGAAAAGATAAAATGGAAAGTGTATGTGATTTATAATGTTGGTGAAAGAACCTTAAGCATATCAAGTCGTGGATTTGTTATAATGAATTGAATGTTCTACTAACATATTGAAGTGTTTGAAATTGGTTGATCACTTGTAAGAAATGGTAATTAAATGGCTAGACTCTAAATAAAATTTGATGCATGCACTTCACAAGTTGAGTCTCATTGCATTTGCTATTATACAATTGGTGAGATAAGTATATGATAGTAGTGGTTAACATAACCGGTAGTATCTGCATGTGGTGAGTAGGAGCCAGTAAAATCTACAAATTGATGGTGAGTAGAAGGCTGTAAGATCTACATGTTTCTTTATGGCGAATAGTAGCCGATAAAAACTACATATATGGTTTTAAGAGTTGTTGGTTGTAATTGGTCAGAATACCTAATCCCGAATGAAGGGCATAAATTCATTCAACATATAATTTCCGGAAAATCATATGTCTTGTATGCTTACTTGTTTGTTGCATTTCATTTGCTTGTATAATAAAACTTGATTGATATCTTTGTTTCGAGTATGTTAATCGGGAATATTCTTACTAAGCTCGTAAAGCTTACATCTCTATAGATTTTTGTACGTGCAGGACCATTTGTTCCTATATCTAAGGTCTCCACTTATCCGAGTGAGTCTTCCTTTTGGGAGCTTTTTGGGGAAATCTACTCGAAGGTTTAAAATAGACTTCCTTTAAAATCTTTTGATGAAGTAATTAAATTATTTTTTGTAAAGACTAGTAACTTTTATGTGATCCTGGAGATTTAGCAAGGAAATGCCCTTAAGACTTATGTAATGGACTATTAAATATTATTTGTGGGTTAAATTTATTTTTGGATTCTTGTATGTTCATTTTCACTTACTTAAACCACACTTCTTAATTGCGTCTCCTATTACCGTGTTGTACACCTTACATATAATATCGATACTTTCACGTGACTAAAATAGTCATTCTTAAGTCTTGATATTATATGTGGCAGATTACCACATTTAGTGTACCATTAGGGATATGACACTTCATCTTAAAATCATGAATAACCATAGTCATTGGGTGAATGAGAGGAGTACATAATTGTTAGGAGTGATTACCCCATAGTCATCATAGAGTTGAGTTTGCTACATTTGGCTCCTACTATACATGTTCATGAATAAATAATGGGTGATGACGTCAATGCGATTTAAGCAGGCAATTCAAAAGTCAAGAAAATCATATTTGCAAGACTAAATTCAAGAAGATAAATGTTGAAAAATACATAAGCCAGATGTCAAGACCAGCAAGATTATCAAGAGTATCAAAATTATCAAAGGATATCAACACTATTTAAAGTATCAAAATTATCATTGAATTCAAGACTATCAAGCCTTTATATCATGAAAAATAAAAACTATGTGCATCCACATCATTTGATATTGCAATTCTATTTCAAGATGACAATAATGATTCACTATCAAGAATAAAGTAAAAAAAAACACTCAAGGTAAATTGGATTTACCGATTGTGGATGGTTCGGTGGAATTGGGGAGCAAATTTAATATATTGAAGTTGATGGTTCGAACATAGAAAAAGTGTAGTGCTACTCAAATATACGTCATTAATATCCCCATGGAAACAAAGAAAGAAGAAAAAAATGGGAGGGGGGAATGTGCCTATGATTTGTCTTCCATCTCCATGTCATGTTAGAAGCAATATATATATATATACATAAAAGTAAAATATCATGATTTTACTAGAGTTTGTCACTACTCCACTGCCGATTAATAGTTATTAAGACTATCTCAGTGATGGAGCAACGAGCTGATGAAGATCACACTACTTCTTTGTCCCTATCAAGAACAATAAGAAAGATGTGAATTAAACACTGAAAAAAACCCCGGGTTGGCAACAATTTGTCTTTAACGAGGCATACGTCTGATGTCTCTATACCATCACTATGGCTGGCTTGCCTAGATTGCCATGTTCTGCAAAGCAAGTCCAGACTGGGAGTTATATTTGAGATATGGAAACACATGCAGATGGATATCTTCCAAGAATAGGTTTATTATGATGACATCATAATCATCATCCTTCGCCAGCTTTGTGAGCCGTCATTATTAAAATAATAATAATAATAATAAAAGAAAGAAAGAAAAGAAAAGAAAACAGGATTATAATCCACCTATGCTTGACCAATTGTTGGATGTTGTTTGGGTCAGCTAATTGCTTGCAGTTGGCTAATTGCACCGGACTGCTAAAATTGGATGATGTGTAGTTAAAGTAAACAAAGATGGATACAAAGATTGGGATGAAGATTTACAAGGGATTTGTATTATTATTTTGGGTTTATTTGATGATGGCAAGAGGTAAATTATTGATATGGAAAAAGATTTGAGATGGCCAGAGAGGATTTAAAGGAGATTAAAATAATTTAATATTATATTGTTGAGATTCGTGAGGGATATTATAGGAGTAAGTGTGGCTTAGATTCACATTGAATCACATTAATTAAAAAAAAAAAAAGAAGGAAGGAAAGGCTTAATCAAATTTGTGAAGTTTAGATTTTATATTTGCAGTAAGATTATATGAGGTCAGGCTGAAGAAGATTTGGAGATATGCTTTATATTTATTTGGGAAGAACTGAAATATTAGGAAAAAAAAAGGATTGAGAGTAATCCTCATAATCGATGAAAAAGAAGGCTTACCGGACATGTGGGGTTTAAATCTCTGAGGCATATTGTCGCCGATTCATATTTGGATATTTCTCTAGAAAGGAACCATAGACGTGGGATTTAAGTCCAAGCCCATCAATTGTTTACAGAGGATGTTGTTTTAAAATAGATTTTGTGGTGGAATTTAGACAACTCAATTTTAGTAAGGGAATAACTTTTCTATTCGTGGAGTTATGGAATCTATGATATGTAAAAAAAAAAAAAAAAGTACATTAATTCCAGTCTAATTTGGAATGACCAAATTGTTGTGTCGTTTGCCAAATTTTATGAGGTTAAAAAAAAAAAAAGATCATTTTCTATCGAGCACCGGATCATGACATCTTTTATTGTCAAGAAAAAATTGTGTCAGCATATCCTTGCCTACTCTTGGCTATTTCTTATTACGAAGAGGCCGAATGAGCACATGAATTCATATATTTACAATATGAATGTCAAATAATTCTATGGCCTACTATAAAAATCCCATGATTTTATGAGGTCAAGATCACTCTGAGGATCAAATCATTCATACAAACTCATAGTGACACGTGCAGCTGGAGTAGTGTCGCAATAATTTTGCGCACTAAACAAGTATATGTTGTAAGCCCTTAGATTTTTTGATAGTTTTTATCAATCTTCTGAGGCTAAAAGCCAAATAAAAACCTTAAATAACCATCCAAGCCAAAACAATATGTTTAGATCCGACAATCTCGTGCTCTTAACTCTAGAAAAATAAAATCGAGATAATCATAAATTATGGTCCATAATTATATATCGAAACATAAAAAGATCAAATTGGCCAAAATTAAGTCCTTTTGGACCGAATGAGATCAATTTTCGAAATTAGAGACCAAACATGCAGAACAGTAAAAATATTCGATAACACCGTTAGATTCGTAATATTATAAGGATTCTTAATATAACATTTTTTATAATTTTTCGATAACTAAAAATATCATATATAATATTTTAAGTGTATTTTCTTTACTACCGGTACTTTAATTGTCTTGTTTACTATTCATTATTATTTACTACTATTCATCTATCTTTACTTTTCCTTGCTAGCTAATCTTATACCTATACACCAATTTTCTTATAATTTTCATTTCTAATACAAATTTACATCTCTTACATCTTACTTTTCATTAACAAAAATATAGAATAAAATAAAATAAAATAAAATCTCTCCTCTCTTCTTCATGATATGCACCGGCCCCCTCCCTCTTTCACTCATATTTATTTTATTTTTAACTTATTTATTTACCACAAATTACCCTCCACTTTTTCCTATAAATACCTATCTTCCTTCCATTTCTTTCACATTTTTTTCACTACCAAAATTATCTCAAAATCTCTTCAAAGTTCTTCTATTTTCTTCTTCTATAGGTAAAAACTTTCCAAGCTTTCTTTATGTTCATGTAGCTTAGTATGAATATAGTGTGTATTTTCTAAATTTATGAAGGTTAGGAAAGCAATAATATGTTCATAATTTGTTCTTGTGCATACATAAATTTTATGATATGATTTAATATTAGATTGTTCTTTATGTTCATGTAACTTAACATAAATATAGTGTGTGTTTTTTAAACCATGGAGGTTAATAAAGCAACAATATGTTCATGTTTTGCTCTTGCTAATATATTATGCTTTTTGTGATTATTATGCTCTTATTAATATTGCTCTTGTTATCATGCTATTTCTTTTCTTTCTTTTCTCTTTTCTTTTTGGAACTAGTCGATTCTTAGTTCGGGAAGCCTTGATGAAGTTAAGGCTCTCTATGCTTGACCTTATTATTATGCTTATTTGCTTCTTATATATTTTATTATCTTATTTTTTTATATTCTTATCTTTTTCTTGACTAATCATATTCATACCGGCTAATATGTTGTTGTCCTAATAAAAATAAAAAGAGATTATTCCTTTAAATAATACTAACTCTTTTTGAAATAAATTTTGTCACTTAACAAATATTTTCCATCAAGACTTAAAAATTGTTTTTAATAAATCCTTTTCAAAAACTTATATAAGCTCATCATGAAATTTCAAAAGATTGATAAAAAAGATTTCTTGAAAGTCTAACTAAGTGGATATACACTTTCTTTTCAACAAATGGTAACATGAAAATCTTGATATAAAAATGATAACTTTTTACTATGCCAATTTTTACTAGCTTCATGATAAAAACCAAGAACTAAACAAATTTTCAAGTTAAGGTAAAATTCAACTTACAAGTTTAAAAAACCCACTTAAAGAAATAAAAATTTGCCAACAACCTAAAAAAGTAAGTTTTTAAAGGGTAAACTCATTTTTCTAAATAATAGAAGAATATAATATGAGAAGGAAATGTACCATCAACCTAACTCAAAAATATTAGGTACTACTAACAACTTGAGTAAATTTGTTAAAACTCTATTTTTCAATTACTAGAGATAAAATTGGTAAATAACTTAAAAAGGCCAAATTTTATTTTAAATTAACTCACCTTTGAAAAACTAAGGAATGAAAATATGAAACACTTATGGAAAATAATTATTTGACAACACCTATAGTATCATGCATAAAATATAAGCCTATTTATATATCAAAGAGATTTTTCTACCATATACATATCTATAATTTTGCTTAAAGAATTTTTTAGTGAAGAAAGTATTGGAAAATTATGTTTTTTGAGGGCTGGAATTTTCATTGGAGAACCTGTAACCTACTTTTCCATGACCTAAATGACTTTTTGTAGCAATAACCTTAGAAGTTGATATATCTTTTCAAGTAAGTAGGAAACAACATATAATATACGAAATTCCGAGTTAAAATGAGCAAATTATGGCTATTTTAAGTTGGAATTTTCCCAAATCTGATTTCTACTGCAAATAGAATGTAGATTTCAAATTTTTTAGTAGAGATCTTATGAAAGACTCATTTTTTGGTATTTCATCTTGTTTAGGTGAAAGAGGACCTGATATCGCTTTCCTAGAGGACTACTTCAATTAGGAGCGATCGCCATGGAATGAGTTAATCTCTTATTAATTACATTTCTTTGAATATGCTTGTAAGTGGTAGTACTAGAAATTAAGGAAAGATAAAAATGAAATATAGTGTGAATTAGATGTATGTTGTATGAAGTAATTGTTGAATAAAGGATAACCATATCGAAAAGAGAATTGATGAATAATTTATGGTCTCTTATAATGGTATGATGAATATTATCTGGTCACCCTTAACATAAAATTAACACTATTCGGGAAAACTAATATTTAAAAATGATTCATGCATGACACGTTGTGATTCACATTTATATTTCTACTATCCTATATGTAGTAGCCAGTAGTAGCCAGGAAGTCTACATAGGCAAGTAGGAGTCGGTAAGTCTACAAATTATGATGGTCAAATTGGTCAGTAATCACCAACCCTTGACATGAAGGGCGTAAATCTATGCTATACATGGTTTTTGATTAATCATGTGTATTTCGTTTGTCCATATGATTGTTGCATACTTATATGCTTGTATAAATTACTTATATGATTTAAGGAAACATTTTGAAAAAAGGGAATTATCTCACTAAGATAGTTTTGCTTATAATATAGCTTTTTGTTACAATTTGATTACTTGTGGTTGGCACTAAAGAGCCCTATTTGTCAAGTACGACCCAAAGCTACTAGGAACTTTTGGAAAAAGTTTGTATATTTCAGTTTTTTGTATAGACTTCTAAGGAAAATCCATATAGACTTTTGTTACCAATACATATGTTATTTTGTTGGCTTAGAACAGTAAGACTTTAAGAATGGGGGCCCCTAAGAGTTGTAAGAATTTGAACTTGATGAATATTACATGTTATATTTATAAATACTTGCATGCTTTTATTATCTGCTTAAACGTGATATCCCTTTGGAGTCTTCTGCTATCTTGGAAGCAAGTCTTGCACGTGATATCAAAACTCTTATGTGGCAAAGGTTATCATTCCCTAGCTTTAATATTATGTGCGGCAGACTGTCACGTTTAGGGTACCTTTCAGGGTATGACATATGCAATGAAGTGAGTTGTAGTGCTAGCATTGGGCTCTTATTCAATAATTCATCTACAAAGAGTGAAGTCTTCAACTCTATAAAGGTACTTTGCAACATCATGCGCGAAGTATTGACCAATATACACATAAATGCAACTAATGCCCAAAATACTTGAATATCATCTAAAGAATTTTGGTCAGAGGGCAAAATATGAATGGGCTTTAAAATCATATAAATGTTATTATTTATTTGGGCTTGACTCATGGACTGAGTGACAGGGTCTGGAGAATTTAGTTCCTTTATTGGGATGGTCAAGGGAGTTTTGGCATAGTAGGTTTGGAGTAGGGCCCATTGGACCGACCTGTTCGTCTTCCAACATTTCTCAATCTGGCTCATGCACTAAACAGGACTCATCTTGGCTATCAACTTTCATCATGATCTAACGAATGGTATTGATGGCCAAGCTTCATAAATACTCTAAGTCCCTCCTCATTTAAAAGGAAGAGATCAGATAAAAATACCAAAGTGCTACTGAAATTATATCTCAATAGATCAAAACATTTATCCATAATTATATGTGGGGTTCAATGCTTGATAGCTCCTTTGTCAAGCTCCAAAGGATATCCTAAACGCGATAGTCTGCCACACTCCATACTAAAGTTTAAGTATGACACCCTTAGTCATCCCATAAGCTTCGATATGGGTGTAAGGCATACATTCACGATCATAGAGGATCAACTTTGAAACAAGTTGTTTAAGAAGACATTCATATAGACGTTTAAGAATGGAAGTCATGACATAACATCTTAAATATAGGAAATATAAAGGTCTTACAAAATATTAAAGGGGCATTCCCCTTTCAAATGATATAGTCTATCAAAGTCTATTCAAAATAATTACAAGAAGATTTAATTAGAAGTCTAAGTCTATATCTAGTCTTTGACTTCTTCCAAAAACTCCTTACGCCAAAAAGATAGTACCTGAGAGAAATAACCCCAGGGCTGCAACCATACATAGGGGTGCTGCAAATGGTATTTATAAGGAGGTAAGCTTCTTGCTTAGTGAGAATTAATTCCACAAGTAAAGTACTCAACAATCAACATTCAGTCAAGTTATTTAACAAGCATATGAGATGCAACCAATCACGTGAGCAAACAATATATACGATTTTCCAACAATCATATGTTTGAATGGATTTACCCCTCAATTGGTGGTTAGGTGTTCTGACAACAAAGTCATAGTTCGCAAATGATGTTTTTGTAGTTTTTATATAGATTCCTACTAATCGCTAAATTGTAATTAATTTGGGTGCCACTCACCATTTAATTATGGGCGATCAAAGCCATAGAGTATATTTCTGGGTTCCTCGACCTCATTACTATATCCTTGTCCCACCAAAGGTGTAGTAATGAATGCAATGTGACTCACTACGTATCATGCATGAATTATTTATTTTAGTAATCATGGCATAATATTAGACATTTTATAAGTGATCATAGAATTTGCAGACAAATCATTCATATACTAACACATACAATGATTAGTTAACAAATCCCACCTCGATATACTTACCATAATTTCAATCATATAAGTAAAGCACATGCATTATCATATTTTTATCTTTGCCTAAAGTCTAATGCTGCTAAAGTATAAGCAAAAACATAAGTACAAAGATGCGAGAATTTAAACTCACTCGGCCATAGTAGCAGAAGCTTCTTAATTGAAGTAATCCTTCAGATACGATAACTTGGACTTCACGTCACCTATACAAAAAAAAAAAAAATCCAAAATGAGTATTTCTTAGAAGTTTTACTTAAACTTGTAACTCTATTCTTCTAAGTTCGTCAAAATTCGTATAGAGTGAAATTCCAATTTAAAATGACAATAACTTGCTCATTTTAACTCGGAATTTCGCATATTATAAACCGTTTTCTACTACTCGAAAAGATCTATCTATTTCTAAGTTTATTTCTTCATAAAAGGTCATTTAGGTCTCCGAAAAACACAGCACAGAATTATCACGAAAATCCTAGCCTTTGAAAAATAATTTTCCAAACTCATCTTTGTTTAAAAATCTTTTAGCAAAAATATAGATATGTATATAATTGAAAAATCCTTTGAGTCTATATATATATATACTCATATTGTATGCAAAAATTCTAATGTTGTTGTCTCAATGATGATTTTTTGTAAAACAATTAATCTTAAGGTGTTGAAACTTGAATTTTAACAATTTCTTTTCTAAGTGTTTTGGAGGAACTTTATAATTTCTTACGTCATTGTAAATAAGTATATTCTTATTTTGTTTTTCCAATTTCTTTTCCAATAAAAATAAATTTTCTCTTAACTTTCTTCTACAAATTTTGCTTTTAGTTAGTAAAAATGAAGTTTCCAAAGTTTTTATTAAGTTTTTGATAACCTATAATGATTTTGAGTTGTATATATTTTCCTTTAAAAATGGTTTGATAGATAATTCTTTTTCTCTTATATTTTTATTTCCTAACTTCTTTAAAAATAATTTTATTTCTAAAACTTGGTCTTTTAATTTCTTTACTGATTTTTACTTGGAAGGAAATCATCTTCGTAAATTGTTGATAATATCCATTGTTTTTTAAGCTTATTATGTTTATATTCTTTTTATTTATTTGAAAATGGGTTTATCATTTAGAAGCTTGGCAACCTTTATTTTTTCTAAGTGGGTTCATAAATTAGTGAATTGATTTTATCTTAATTTTGAAAATTAGTCTAGTTTTTTGTTTTTATTATGGAGTTCGTAAAAATACTATAAGTAAACTTTTTAAGAATCATTTGCTAATCAAAGAACTACTATCACTAGTTTTAATAAACTTTATGTGGCTTTTTACAAAAAGAAAAGTTTAGCTTTGTTAGTTAATTCCTTGATAACATCATCTTTTATTTGTCATTTAAGAAGAATCTTGATGGGTTTGAAAAAAAGTTGTAAAATAATTTTCTATATGTTTGATAACAAAATCTTGATTTAGAGACAGGTCACATATTAAAGAGTTTAGCTTCAATTTTTTTTATTAAAAAAAATTCTCTTTATTTTTGTTGAGACAATAACATTATAATGATACATGCACATGAGTATGTAGTATGAAAAAAATGAAAATATAGGAAAGATAAAAGAAGCAAGATAATAAGGTCAAGTATTAGGAACCTTAGCTTCATCATGGTATCCCAGTTAAGTATTAGGAGCCTTAGCTTCGTCAAGGCATCCCGGTACTAAGAATAGACTAGTCTCAAAAAGAAAAAGAAAAAGAAAATAAAGCAATAATAATAATAAGCTTGTTAGTGAGTTAGTAAGCATTTAGGCTTTAAAATATATAGATATACATATAGATAATAATATATATACAAGGTTAAGTTAGAAGCATAATAACAATAATAATAACATAATATCATAATAATAACAAGATAATAAAAATCAAAATTCTTGACATGTGCAAGAATAAAACATGAACATGTTATTACTTCTATAGCTCATATGAGTTTTTGAGAAACAATACTATAGTCATGCTAAGTTACATGACATGAAAAATAAATGATAGGAAGATATAGATAAGAATATTTACCTAAAGTGGGAATATAAGAGTGGTAGTGTAAGAAAGGTTTTGGATAGTATGTGTGTATAGAAAGTATGTAAGAAATAGGTAGTAAAGAAAAGTAAAAAGGGAATTTTAGGAGAGTGAATTTGAGAGAGTTTTGGTGAGGTAAGTGAATATGTGAAAGAAATAGAGGAGATGAGGTATTTATAGAGTTTTGAGGAGTGAAAGTTATATGATTTAAATAATTTGAAAAAGAAATAAAATAGGGATGAAAGAGAGAGAGGGGCCATGATGAGGAGAGAGGGAGAGAGAGAGTGATTTTTTATTTGTTTTGTATTTTTATTAATTAAAAGTAATAAGTTGTAAGGTTTGATGTGAATGAAGATATATGGAAATGTAAAAAGTAGAGAACATGTATGTCAAGTGTAAGAATAGGTGTAGAAAAAGTAGAAATAGATAATAATAGTGAATAGTGTAGAATAGTATTATTAATAATATATAAGATAAATTAATACCAGTAATAAAGAAAATACACGTAATTAAGCTATATCTAATATTTTTAGATACCGAAAAATTATAAAACTAATATTTTTGAAATCCTTGTATTTTTACGAATTTATTGGCATTCTCGGAATATTTTTGCTGTCGGGCGTACCAAGGCATGATTTTCGAAAACCGATCCCGTTCAGATCTGAAAGATACTAAAAATTATCGAATATGATATTTTTAAGCTTCCTCATATTATTGTGAACTGTTTTCCATAATTATTTTAATTTCGTTATTTAGGGGTTAAGAGTGCAGGATTGCCAGATCTAAATCTACTAGGGTTTGATATAGATTTGTTGACTTTAGGGTTTTCGGTTGACTTTAGAGTTTCTAGTTGACTTTTGGTTTAGGGTTTAAGCATAAACTGTATCATAAAATCTAGGAGATTACATCCTCCACCTATCACAAGTGCGTTTGAGATGATTGAGATTGCCTACTCTTCCTCCTTATTCCACTTCTCTCTTGATTATCCTTGATGTATCATTACGTATCACTCCTCGTAGGCCATACGAAGCATGATACTCACACAACATTCATGTGATTACTAGGAAGAAGCTGTGTGAGCTTCAACAGGCCAATGATATTCGGAGCTACATCAAAGAGTTCTCGGTGCTTATGCTTAGCATCAACAATATGAGCAAAGATGGCAATCTACTCTATTTCCTTGAATGATTAAAGCTGTATGCTAGGAATGAGTTGAAGAGACAATAAGTAGAGAACGTGACCCAAGCACAAAAAATAGCCGAGTGCTTGATAGACTAGTATAACATTAGGACACCATGGTGGAAAGTTTGGTAAGCAAAGCAAATCCAAGAGTAAGGGAGCCTAAGTTCAAGCACCCACAATATTAGAGGGGGCCAAAAAAATTTCTATGGTTCTTAAAATGTTGGTCCCTCTTTTATAATCAAGAAGGGAGATTGAATTAATTATAACCAAAATTTGAATTTTCAGCCTTTAAAAGTTTATCCCCTTTTGATCAAAATTGAGAACAAGTTAAGAAATTAAAATAAAATAGAAAATGCAGGAAATTAAAAGAGTAGGGAAGAATAGCTAAGTCAGTAATATATAAAGGTTTCACCTTATGCGTCAGTCATCTCTTCTAGCACCAAGTTGGGGATCCTGTAATCCATAAGTTTATGTTCAACTATATTCAATAAGAACTTGTTTACAAGTGGTTCACAATTCCACTCTACTTAGCCTCCCTAACTTTACCTTGGCTAACACTAACTATAGAGCTTCTACTTGTAATACAAATCAAATGAAGGACACACTGTGATTCCTTCACTAAACAACCAAAAAGAATATATCAAATAAATTTGCAGCAAGTATATGAGTGCATGAAATCATATCAGAGTTTGCAAGTAAGTTTTTTTTTTAAGAACATCTCTTATGTTTCTTTTTCAGCATATCTTCTATTCTTTGAATTCTTTGGATATATATGCTTCACATCTTCAACGATCATAAGTTTCAGCGGTAGTATGCTTTGGATAAGTCTTCTAAGATACTCTCGGATGATATCTTGCGCTTCATTATCTTAAAATCAATTTTCAAATTTGAACGTAACAACCGATGCTTGATATATATCTTTAAAACTATCCTTGGTTTATCTTAAAAATATAAATCTATCTCAAATCTTGTGAGAAACAAACTTCAGCAGTTCTCACGATATCCCATAAAATAGGAAAGTGATATGCATGACCTCCTCTGAATGTTGTAGACACTAATAATATCTTATCCAAGAAAAAAACTCATGTTACTCTTATTACAAACATTCCTTTAATCTAGTCCTTGTGAAACTAAAGAACATCTTTAAAGAACGCATCTTGATAAACTTTAAAATCCCCTTAGATATTAACCAACTTTAGTGGAATACATGAGTGTATTGCTCAAATATACTTATTTTCTCAGAGCTAGGCCTTCAAAATTCTATTTGAACTAATTTGGGAACAAATTGATCACAACTAGACTTCTGGATAACCTTCTGAGTTGATCATGGCCTTGTATCTCATATGAACAGAGGGCGTAGTTGTATTCTAAATTGATCGCGCCCTTGTATCACAGATGAATCTTGGGTGCAGTTGTGTCATTTTCTATTCAAAACCTTCTAAAATAACTTTTGGATGTTTCTCTCAGTTGGAGTCACTTAAAGAAAGTCTTGAACCTTTTCATTTATCACTATATTTATGTTGAAATAAGGTTTTGTAGATGACTATGGATTTCTTTTTCCTTACATTAAACAAAACATCCTAAAAACTTAAACTACTCTTGCACACTTCATAACTTAGTTAGTTTTCTTTAACTATTTTGTTATCATCAAAACTTAATTTATAGAGAATACATCCTTCCCTTTTTGATGATAAGAAAACCTTTAAAAAAATTTGTATATAGCAAACATGTTGCCAAATTCATATATTCAGTCAAAGCATACAAGTTTTCTCTCTCTTTTTATTATCGACAAACAGAATTGTTAAGCATTAAAAAAAAACTGTCAATTATATGAAAATAGAAAATGAAACAAAAAATAAAACTATGTTCAAAAGATTAGAAGAAGGTATCACAGGTCTGATACACATTAGTCAAAATACAAAATATTGAGCATAACAAATTATTTATTTGTTTTTCATCCTCTAGTGGATTTTGTGGCAGATATCTTCGATAATTGGCAGGAATGTGTGATGTAGTAAATGAGAATTGAAGGACATCAAGGATTGAACAGCTTTTGTCATATTTAGACTTGCTGGTTTTGCTTGAACATACTACTTTAGATTTTTGAGAATATCAAGAGGAATAAAGGATACAAGGCTGAGGTGAGCAAGAGTATATTCATAGAGTCCTTTCGATAGAGGATAAAAGCATGACTTAGAAGTTTCAATTGAAACAACTTCTAGAAACTAATCTTTTTTAGTAAAGGAACGAGGTGATTAAATAGAACAAAAAGAAGGTTCAAAAGATAGTTGAGGTAGCAATCTATGATCTAAAAGAAAAAAACTCTTTGATTCCTTCTGTGATACAACTTTTCACATCAAGTTTGAATAACTTAAACTTTTCTTCCACAAGCTTAGAAATGAAACTTTCATGCTATGGTTTTGAGGATTCACCCAGACCTTTAAAAACCTTTGGTGTTTCTCCCTCATCTCTCCAAACTTAAAGTAACCCTGTGTTAGTGATTATGCTCTAGGCTAATTACTAGATATTGTTATTATATATATGTGTATATATATATTATTGATACAGAGGTATTTCTATTATATTGTTTGTATGTTTACTTTATAATAGAAATCCACGTATAATTTAATTATTCTAAATGTCCTTAGATGCTTATTATTGTGAGAATGGTAATGAATTAAATTTAATATGAGTTTTTGATTGATAGTCATGAGATGTCTATTTATATGGGGATACAAATCAAACTTATAAGCACATATTAGAGGACTATGTATTGGACTGACCTGCTATAAGATCATTACATGGAATAGTGTCATAAGTGATTCTCATAATAACAATATCAACATATCTTTAGACCTGAAATCACCATAAGTTCTAACATAAGAAACATTATAATTCAACTCAATCAAACATTGTCTTAACCAGAAAAATATAAAGGTTGAGATTGAGCGTAATGTGAACTATGTAGAGGAAGTTGAGTGATTAAGATGGGATTTGTCCCTCTCGTTATAGGAGAGATACCTCTAGGCCTCTCGATAAGTGAAACTGAGAAATGCATGATCATGCTCAAATGAATTGACAGTGTGATCAATTTCATTCGTTTAGTTAGTTTGCTTGAAGATAAAGAAATGATAAGTTTGAATGATATAAGGATGACATTGTCCATGCCTTTATGTTAAATCTAGATATCATGTAACAAAAGGATCATGATATAACTTATGGATAAGATAAAATCGGATCACCGATCTTCACTTAATTTGAATAAACATAATGTCTTACTAAAGGCTGCTCATGTTTTGTTGATCAAAATGGTTTTGGGTCAACTGCCAACATTAAGTGAATCTACAACACACAAAAGAATGAACAAAAGGAATCATGGACTAAATTTAAATAAGTCTAGCGGGAATAATAAATTTATTTTTTATTAATCTTAATTTGTTAAGAATAATAAATAAATACAATTTGTTAAGAACAATAATAATCCCTAATTGGATTAGGAATTCTTATGAATTAATTTATAATTAATTTATCCCTAATAAGATTAGGAGCACTAATATCATTATTCATAATGACATTATTATAAATAAGACATAAGAGATTTCTTTTCGGGTGAATGACATGTGTTGTCAACATTAGACCTGCAGAAAAATTCTGTAAACCCTAAAAGAGAGGATCACGGGAGCCATGAGAAAAAATTTCTCTATCTTATCTAGAAGTATTCTAGATAACACTAGCACGTGAAGGATATTTTGAAGGAGTGTTCAATCCTGTGGATACCGTAGAAGGGATTGCGATTCTCTATATCTACAGATCCAATCTGCCAATTGATTTCAAGCTTCAAAGTTAAAGATATAAACTCAAATTATTTGTTTTGTTTTAATCTAATCAAAACACATGGATACCAAGTTAACGTTTTCTTTTTGAATTCCATTGCAAAAAGATTTGATCTTTATAAATTCTAAAACCTTATGGGAACCCAACAATGGTATCAGAGCCGCTTGTGTTTTTTATTAAATTGAAATTAATTTTATGATTCGCATGCAATGCCATAAAATTCAATTTTTTGATATTCGTTTCTATACATACTAATTGTTAAATCAATTTGAGTTTATGAAGAACTAAATCAACACAAATACGGATTTATAATTTTATTGTAGCGCTTTATTTTGAGAGATTGAATAGATATACAACAGATCTTTAGAGTTTTCCCTAATAGCTTGATTTTGCAGTTCACGTGGAGGACACAAACTGCGGTTACAATTGCAGCAAATCTGAAATTTTATTTTTTATTAAAATCGAAAAAGAATAGTGTGATATTTTCAAACAGATCGGATGTCGCAGACATAAATTGTGGCATCTGATTTGTGGCTTCTGAATCGTGCGTCTGATTAAAAATAAAAAAATTGAACAACATGATTTTTTCAAATAGACAATATGTCACAGTCATGAAAAATAGATTAGATCTGTTTCTGTGGTCATGAAAAGCAGATCCAATTTACGAATCAGACATCTGATTTAGTTGCGAGCAACGGTCATAAAAAGCATATCAGATCTGCATGTTATGCAGTCATTAGTTACAAACTGTTATTGGATGTCCAAATGAACTGCAAGATACGCTGCATTTATTTTGCATGGAATCGGACATCTATTTTTTTTTTTTTTCCGAACAGTCTGTTTATGAGAATTGGATCTGCGGTCATGTGTTGTAATTGGACATCTGCTATGTTTTAAAAAAAAAAAAATTTTTGAGCTGCAATAATATATTTTACAGAAAATCGAATTTTAAAATTTTCATGCAAACATAAAAAAGGATTTCAAAGATTTGATTTTTACGCAAGAGGACTCTATCCCCTTGACCCTTGTAAGATAAATGATTTAGTTCCATAAACTCTAATTAATTATGCTTAACATGAAACACGCTTTTAAAGTGTTTTGACTTATATGTATGACTTCTGTACGTGCTTATGTCATAAGCATGATGCATAGCATGCCCTTTAAGACATATGTGATTAGCAGGTTTTTATTTCCTTATTTCATGGGTTGTAATTTCATAAATACGACCTATGTGTCGTTTTCTTTTATTGTAATTTATTTTCTACAAGTAGTTGTAAGATCTTTTGTATTTTTTCTTTTTTTTATTGTAATAAAGACATGAAGATGTAATAAAGATCTTTCCAAATCCATAATGATGGAGAAGTGAAGACCATGATGAAGATACAAGGAAATTTTCAACTCAAATCCATGTTGATGGTTTTCACCTTAGGATTTGACCATTGATTTTCATATTGGCTTATGAAGATCAATATAGATTAAGGGTCATGCTATGAGACGTTTTTGTTTATTCACTAAGCATGATATATCACATATGATGACATATGTATATGTATGTGATACCATATATACAACTATATATAGTAAGTATTTGTTAAATGTGATAACAAAATGGAATATCACTAATTAAATCTCTCAATAAATTTTAAGTTAAATGCTACCCATGATTAAACACCTGTCAAGACTCCGATCACCATAATGTAGGTCTGTCAAAGTAGAGTGCATTAGTTTATTTTAATAAGACATGATAGCTAATGGTGCTACTCATGAGTTTAACATGGTTAGCCTTAATTAGGCTATCAAAACGATTTTGAGCCTAAGGCATTAGATGGGATTTAAACATGCTGGGGACATATGATGTCAAAATCCCATAGAGAATATAAGAATTACATGTGATGTAATTGGTAAAGAGCTACCTACCTAAATAACTTAATTTTAAGTGTCATGTCAAAGTTGACTTAGAGTTAAGTGAAATATGAATCTTAGCCCACTAAAATGTAATAATTAAATATAACTACATTAATAATGAGGGTTATTGATTTAGTGGGAGTTTTTAATTTTATGCTTTAATTATATGTATTAAAATAAACTTTGCATATGTAATTGTAGATCAATGGCTACAAACAACACTTCAAATTTATCATTACGATTTATCCTTGAGAAGGACAAGCTAATTGGAACCAACTTTCTCAACTGGTTCAAAAACTTGAGATTGTTCTTAAGCAACAAAAGAAGCTATTTGTCTTAGATGAGCCTATCCTTAAGAGCCTCCAGCCAATGCTCTAAGAGCTTAGAAGGATGCTCATAAAAAGCATTCTAATGATTTTCTTAATGTAGGATGGTTGATGCTTGCTACCATTAGTCTAGACCTTCAAAAGAGTCTGGACAACATGGAGGCCCCTATGAGATGAATGTCCATCTCAAGGAAATGTTCTAACAACGGGCCAGACAAGAAAGGTATTAAACTACCCAAGCCCAACACTCTTGCAAGCTGGCTGAAGGAGGGTTAGTAAGTGCCCATGTCCTAAAGATGAGTCATATTGATCACCTTGAAAGGCTTAGATTCCCTATAAGCCAAGAGTTTGCTACTGATTTGATCCTAAATTCATTACTAGATAGTTATGACCAGTTTTTCATGAACTATAATATGAATAACATGGATAAATCAATTTCTGAACTGCATTCCATGCTTATAATTGCTAATGCTAATATCAAAAAGAAGAAGCCTAGCAATGTTTTGATGGTTTAGAAATGGAAGGGCATGAAGAAGAAAGGTAAGGGAAATGCTAAGGCTACGACAAGTTCAAAGCCTAAGTCCAAGCCCAAACCATAGGCAAAGCCTCCTAAGGAAGAAGTTTGCTTCCATTGCAATGAGCCAAGTCATTGGAAGAGGAACTATAAACTCTACTTGGAAGACTTAAAGCAAAGGAAGAGTAGTTAGACTACTACTTTAGGTATCTATGTTATAGAAATAAATTTATCTACTTCTACTTCTTGGGTATTAGCTATCATATATGGATCTCACATTTGTACAAAGGTGCAAGGTCTCACTAGGAGTAGAGATCTGAAGAAGGGTGAAGTTGATCAATGAGTTGAAAATGGAACAAAAGTTGTTGTCCTAACTATTGGGACTTATGAATGGATTTTGCCTAGTGGGCTTTTGTTAGTGTTGAACAATTGCTTTTATGTTCCTACTTTAAGTAGGAATATTATTTATGTTTTGTCACACCCTAAAGAGTGCCCTAACACGTGACAGTCCGCCACACTCAATATTTAAACTCAAGTAAGACAACCTTAGTCTTCCCATGAGTTTGAACATCGGGTGTAAGGCTCACTCTCAACATACAGAGACCATACTTTGCTTCGTAGTAGTTTAAGGAGATATACATAGCAACAAGAATGTAAATCATGACTGTCTCATAGAGAACTATTCTATTACATAAACTAGGGGGCATACCCCCGTTAATAATGCTAAGAGTTCTCAGGCTCACAAAATTCCTTGTATTATCCTTCAGGCACTGGTTCAGGGAAACAGGATTAGAAGTCCATTTCTACTTTCAGGTCCCAGCCTTATCGACAGCTCCTTAACATCTAAAAGCTGTACTTGATGTCCACGGGTCCTCGGAGATAGCCAAAGGTATTTATACTGCAATAGGAGACTATCGGGGTATAAGCTACACTAGCTTAGTGAGCGAAAATTTCCATATCACAATTAAGACAAATCATTCAAGCAGGTGATTATTCAAGCAAGTGAAATGCATCAAACAAATGAGTTCAACAAACATATGACCAGCCGGAAATCATATGTGGATGGACTTGCGCCCTCCATCCCGGGTTAGCAGATTAACGAATCTTGCGGTACGATGCCGTTTAAGCTCACGGTCAACTGAATAATATTTCGTTTTATGGATCACGATTAACCAACAATTCGTTTTATGGATCACGATTAACCAACAATTCGTTCTATGGATCACGATTAACCAACAAATGCTAATGCTCCATCCCCATTGTGATATGAATGAGTTCAATTATATTTGAAGTCCAATAATAGGTTAATCGGATTCTTTTAGGTGGCCAACCAATATTCGCAGACAATCAATTCTAACTCATCTCTACACAAGCAATAACTTATCACCCGGCTTCGATATTCTTTACTTTCAACTTCACACATCAACAACAAACAATTATAATACCCAACTAACCCCATAATGCATAATCATTCTTTTTATCTTTACTTAGCAACTAGTGCAACTATCATTACAATCATAAGCAATAATTGAAATCGGAAGAGATACTCACTCGGCCATGGTACGCCGGTCTCTTAATAATAGTAGTCGGGTGGTAGGGTATCGTCGCTCTCGAGATCACCTACCAAATAAGAATAACCTAATAAGAATCTCATCACTCAACTAATTCAAGCTATGCATCTAAACTAATCAAAGTCGAATAATATTTTTAAATTTTGAAAACATTAAGGTCACGGAACAGAGGGATCAGATCTGTTCTGTAATGTTTCCATTTCCGAAAAAAAAAAATTTCATTTAGTAAAAATATATCTAGTTGATGATTCATGTATAGATGATATATGAATGAATTCCTAATATGAATGGCATGTAATGAGCTCAATATATACATGATCTTGATGATTTTTGATAATGAACTTTTAAGAACTCCTAATTATTATAAGACTCCATAATAGCCATTTCTTAAAAATCCATTTTTCCAATTTTACATCTTCTATGTTTTAGGACTTTTTATTCTTAAAATTTACTTGTTATCTAAATAAAAATGAGTCCTTAACATCTATACTATCTAAGACCTTCATTTCTTCATAGAATTTCACATTTTCCCCTTTGCAAATATGTTTTTAAACAAGATTTTCACAAAAATCCGAATTTTGAAAATTTTCATTTCTTGCACATTCCTTATGAGAAAACTTGTTCAATGCATCAAAATTTGAAGCTTTATCATATCTATTGGCTAAGGACTTCATTTAACTCATAAAACATGCAATTTAAGCTTGAATACTAAGTGTTTATGTAGGCATTACTCCAAAATACGATTTTAACAATTTAATCACTATCTCAAGATTTTCCATTCTAACTCCACTACTTGTTTTACATATTACTCATGCCTAAACTCATTCAAACTTGTAAAAATCATTCCTTAAGGATACCTATTACATGTACCCTCCATTTTTTATGTAAAACATGAGTCTCAAAGTGGTTTTAGTGGTTTTTAAAATAGGTTTCAAAGATCATCCGAATTTCCCATAAGACATTTCTAGCAAAAATCTTTTCTTTTTGAGTTCCTTGTCTTCTATACATGAAGATCTATCATCTAACACATCTATATACATACAAGGCTAAGCTTTTATGATCATTAATGCATGAAAGCTCAAGATATCCACATTAACATAAATGTAAATGAAAGTATGATTGTCTAAACACTAGATCTACCACATATAGTGCATGAATCATGAGTTTCATGGCATGAACATAACTTTATATACAAGATCCCTACTTTACATGCATGAACATGATATTATTTCAACAAAAACTCTTTCAAACACTAGATCTACTTCTTGTGATGGCTTGATATTCTTGTATTAGTGTTTTCATGTCCCTAACATATGCTCATTGGGATTAAAAGTGGAAAACACACAAGAATGGTCTTGCCATTACAAGATAATGTAGGAATAAAGCTTAGAATCATCACCTAAATGGAGATTTGGAGATGAAAAGAAGAGAAAATGAGCTTGTGAGTGTGAGTGCGAGGGGGTGGGGGTCACGGCAAGAGGATGAAGCTGGAGTAGAGAGGGTTTTGATTCGTTTACCAATTTTGAAAGAGTGAAAAATGAGAAGAGAGAGAGAACATTAGCTTATATATTAAATGGATTAGGGTTTTGATTGAATAAAAAGAGTAAAAATAAAACAAAATTGAGGAAATAGGGGAGGGGGTGCGCCGGCCTTGAGTGTGGGAGGGAGAGAGAGAGAGAATTGAAATTTTGATAAAATTTGTAATTTATGTAATAAAATGTAATAATTGTATTAATTAATTAGGAAACAAAATTTCTTGGAAAAGAAAATTGTAATGAGTAGTTGTAAGGATGTAAGAATAGGGTATGGGTAGTGTGTAGTGTAGGTTGTACTTATGAATAGTAGACAAGACATCTACTTTACTGGTTGTAGAGAAAATACGGGAAAAAGGCTATAACTGTAATTTTTATAGCCCGGAAAATTAAAATTTATATTTTTGAAATCCTTATAAAATTTTGGTTCTAATGAATATTCCGGAATATTTTTCTGATTTCTAGTCCCGGGCACGTTTTTCCATAACTGAGCTCGGGAAGGCCTAGAATCGAAAAATTCCCGAATTTAAAACTTTCTAAGGTTTAAATATACTTTAAAATAATAATTCATATTCATTTAATTTATAAAACTTCTTTTATTATGAAACCGAAGGAAAGCCAGATTTAGGGTTTCTAAGCTTCTCTCACCAAGCTTAAACTAGATCGATATAGGGTTTCGTTCTCCGGTTTCCAAAGTTTATTCGATAACTAGGAAAACTAGGGTATACATTATAAGAACAAAATAAAAATTGTGTAATGAATAATAGTAAATCGTACTGAAAGACTCACTAATTACCGGTAGTACTGAAATACAGATAAATTTGCAAAATCAGGTAATTATAGCTATTGAAAATTTATAAAACTAATATTTTAAAGATCCCTATAAAAATATGAGTCTAACGCCATTAATAACATATTTTTAATATTTCGAATCTCAGGGCACGCTTTTCGAAGTCGGTACCTGACCGGATTGGAATAGATCGAAAATTCGTTAATCTCATCCTTTAGAGCATCCTAAACTTAATACGAACCAATTACACCTTTTCCTCTTATTCCGACTCCTTTGTTTAGGAATACGGGATTGCCGGATCTAGGTTACGGAGTTTCTTGGGAGTTTCGGGGACTTAGGTTTCCCGATTGACTTTCCGGTTTACACCTTTGCCAATTTGGAAACTAATATTTTATGCTTACATGACACATCTGATTGGTGAGATTTATTTTAAGGTCGATTTCCATAAGTATTTAATATCTCACAACGTTCTCAAAATTCTTTGGATTGAGTTTTATTCTCGAAGGTTAATCACTATTTACTGCTTAATAATTTGTTTTAGGGCTCTATTTTACCCGAATTTATAGGTTGGAGTTAAATATAAAATTTATCGTATGTAGAGGTTTTAGATTGGAAGTATATTGAGTTACTATTTTACTTCTAAGGACTCTTATTTTTCTCACGATTCAGAAATTTCTGGATTCGTTCAGGATTTGGACTTATCGAAGTTCGGTTTTAATTCGGAGTGATTTTCAGGGTTTTATTTTCAAAGTTCATCTTCAGAATTATTTACTGAAATTTTTCAGGGCTTACATGTTTCATGTTTAGACAATGAAGGTTTCTCATTTATTATTAAGAATAATAAATATTTCGTTTATAATAAAGACATGTTTTATGCAAATGCTATTTTACATGATGGTCTTTATGTTCTAAATCTGAAACCTGACAATGAATCAATCTATAACATAAATACTAAGAAACTTAAATCCAATGATTTAAATAAGACCTGCCTATGGCATTGTCTTCTAGGTCATATAAACGAGAAACGCATATCAAAACTCCATAAAGATGCATTCTTAGATTCATTTGATTTTGAATCATTTGAAATATACAAGTCTTGTTTATTAGGCAAGATGACTAAAGATCCTTTTACTAGGCACAATGAAAGGGCAACTGGTTTATTGGGCCTAATACATACCAATGTATGTGGTTCATTAAGCATTGCCGCTAGAGGAGATTATCAATTCGTCATCATATTTCATAGAGGTTTTAAAGTATGATTGTTTTATATGCATTATGGATTTTAAAGTTTCCTTTTCTATATTTAAACCTTTTCCAAAAGTACTAGAAATTTAATGCAAGCTAGCTACAATAAGTCTTAAAGCATAGACGTACGACCCTTTTCTCTTAAGTAGAGCTTCTTTCATTAAATGCTGAAATGATAACTCCTAGTAAACAATACTAATTTTCTTTTACGTAAAAAAAACTCTAAATAGTGATTTAAAAGTTTACACCAATTGGACGTTGTTGTTTTCATAAAGTAAACATGATATTTTCAAAATATCTACCTTTCTAAAAATACTCTCTTTTAAGCGCACCAAAATCATTTTTCAAATCTCCATGTTCTTGGTTGAAAAATCCTAAGAACATGTTTATGAGCTTTACAATTTGTGTTTTGGAAAAGAGAAGCAAAGTGATCTTCAAAAGCATGATAGGTAACTTCGTTTTACTCTATTTTCAAGAAGTTACAGGAAAATATCTTCATTTTATCTTGTTTTCAAAGATCGTAGAAAGTATCTTTGTTAAAATACATGTATGCATGTACACATTTCATCATTTATAGTAACTCTAATGTTTTTAGCAGATATCATGTTTTAGAAAACTAAAAGACGAAACTTCGTTTATTAAGAAATGTCAAAAATAGATAAAAGCTTGTTTTGTGAAGTTGTTTAAGCTCAAAATGAATAATGTATGTCATATGTGTTTAAACACAAGTATATGGGCCTTATTTTTCTAAAAAATGTCAAAACATGTATTGTAAGTTTGTTGAGGCCTAAAGCTTTTATATATGTATTATGTGTATTGAAACAAATATTTTTGAGTTTTATCTAAACTAAAGAATAATAGGATATGCAATATTATAGTAGACCTACCCTATGATCATAGTTGGATCTTAGATAGGCTTAGAAGTTAGAATCTTGTTGGATTAGTGTGTTGCTACAAACATGATGTTTTATGTTGTTTTAATGTGCATCTTTATGTTTAGATTTGTTCTAGAGGAGTTAAGAGGTGTTTTGGAGTTGTTTTATATGTTTTATGTTGTCGCGGCCTAGTTTGCCCTCGAGGTGGGGTAAGGGTAGACTTACTTTTCCTTACAACCTATTCTTACAATACATACTTACTTTTCCTTAAAACCTATTCTTACAATACATACACATATTTTCTTACAATTTTCATTTCCAATGCAACTTCACATCTCTCACATCTTACTTTTCATTAACAAAAATACAAAAAATAAAATCTCTCCCTCCCTTCTCCATGAAGTAGCGTTGACCATGCCCCTCTCCCTCTCCATTTATTTCATTTTCAATTTATTTTAATTATCACAAATTACCCTCTACTTTTCCTTGTAAATACCACCCCTTCCTTCCACTTCTTTCACGCTTTTCTTACACTACCAAAACTATCTCAAAATCTCTCTAAAGTTCTCTCAAAAGTTCTCTCTACTTTCTTCTTCTTCTATAGGTAAAAATCTTTCAAGCTTTCTTTATGTTCATTAGCTTAGTATGAACATAGTGTGTGTTTTCTAAACCTATAGAGGTTATGAAAGCAACAATATGTTCATATTTTGTTATTGTTCATACCTATATTCTATGATATGATATTGTTAATAGATTAATTCTTATGTTCATGTAACTTAGTATGAACATAGCATGTATTTTCTAAAAACCTATGGAGGTTAAGAAAGTAACATTATGTTCATGTTTTGTTCTTATTCAAACATGTTTTATTATTATGCTTTTACTATAATGCTCTTATTATTATGATTTTTCCTTTCTTTCTTTTCTTTTCTTTTGGAAACAATCTATTCTTAGTCCCAAGAAACATTGATAAAGCTAAGGCTCTCAATACTTGACTCTATCATTATGCTTATTTGCTTCTTATATCTTTTATTATCTTATTTTGTGATATTCTTATCTTTTTCATGACTATATAATCAATTCATGCATGGCTAAGGTGCTGTTGTCCTAATAAAAAAAAAAAAAAGATTCCTTCTTTAAATAAGACTAAACTCTTTTTAATGAAACTTTGTCACTTAACAAATATTTTTCACCAAGGCTTAGAAGATTTTTTAATAAATTCTTTTCAAAAATTTATATAAGCTCATCATGAAATTTCAAAATATTGACAAAGAAAATTTCTTCAAAGTCTAACTAAGTGAATATACACTTTCTTTCCAACAAATGGTAACATGAAAATTGTAACACCCTAATCTAAAGGCCTATCAGCGCACCATGTCCTTAAAAACACACGCTAAGGCTATAGATTTCTAAGACCTACAAATATGTATTTCAAATATCACCAATCACTCATATAAAGTGTAACTTTTAAAAACCTTTCATATCAAAATAATTTGTTCTCAACATTAACTACATAACTTAAAAATCCAAACTAAAACAAAAATGATAAATCCTTACATATAAAAATGTCTCCAAAAGAAACTAACTAAATCATCATATGTTTCTTCTTCTCATATTACTAATAAATAATCTCAATTATCAGCAAGATGGTCATAACCGCTATTGCTCTCCACATCATCAACAAATATGTCATAGCCCGTCAAATCATAAATCATCCAATCTTCACTACCTGTGGAAAAAATAAGGATTGAGCGAAAAAGCGCCCAGTACGCCAAACCAAAAGCACATGCACATGAACACGCATATCACAATATTACATACAACTTATATTCTAATGCAACAAGCATAATTTAATTATCTTTTCATTAGCCTGCAACCAACACAGTTTAGGATTATTGATCACTAATCCTAAACCCGGAGTAACTCATGACCCCGATGAAAACCATATTATCATAATATATACATATATAGATGCGTTCCACAATTAAGCTGGTAACGACTCCTAATCTCGGAATCATCTCCAGGTGCAACTCCACTCGGGATACCGCTACACAAGGATCATCAGGTTGCCAGCGTTAGTATCACACTACTGTCGTGGTCTTTACTAACCGTAGCCAAGCACAACCAACACTCTTTTCAATTAAAGTCAAATATGAGTTAAGTCAAATTTTTCAACTAATCCTACAAGCACAAACAAACATACATGGTAAGGTCGTACCTGGTATTGCTCCAACTCAAATCCACCAACAAAACTTCTTGCAAGAACAGAGATCTTAATCTCACACGTATCCTGACCAACAATATGTCTCAATTAATTTAAATTGCCACACAATTAAACCCTAACCCTAGATTCCATAATCAGACTCAAAGATCTAAAACCCTAACCATAGATCTATGAAATTAAAATAACACACACCTTCTATTCTTGGTTTGAAATCAATGGAACCCTTCAATACAACTATCTCCAAATCCCTTGATTTCTCCACAACTTCCTTCAATATATATATATATAAATCTCCAATTAGAAATTCTATCACAGTAACAAATAAAGTTCATTGATTATTAGAATGGCATAGATTCTTACGTACCTAGAACTTGTAGATCTCAATTAGGAAATCGGAACCCTAATTCTCAATTCTCCTGAATAATAAACTATAATTACAATTCCATAATTTACAGATCTCATAATTCATAAATCTGATAAAACCCTTACTTTTCTCCTTGATTTGAAATCACAACTTCAGATGTAGATCTACCCCCAATCCTCAACAACAAATCTTGGATTCCCTTTGAAACAACACATAAACCTAAATTATAATCTAAAGAATATTTCTTCAAAATCATAAGAATTATAAAAACCCCAATAGAAATATTACCTTTTTCTTGAATCAGAGTCTTCCAAATCCTTAATCACACTAGGGTTTGCCACAACTCTTGAATCTCCTTCAATCCATAAGATAACTAGCATAAGAAAAGATTTATCTAAAGGATTTGATTGAAAAGATTAGAGGAAGGTTACATACCTAGGGTTTTTTGTTCTTTGAAAGCTCCTACGGTTTCCAAAAGAATGGGAGGTTATATATAAGCTTTTAGGAGAAGTTGAAAAGGTTTAAAGACTAGGGAAATTCGTCTGTCAAATGACAAAAATACCCGCTTAACAACATTATATTACATTCATACCCTTCAATATGAATTATTTATTTGTACTTTACATCTTTCCCCTCCAAAAAGAAACTTTCGTCTTCAAAAGTTACATGATTCATTAAATAACTCAGGGTATGTGGCTCGCATCTCCTCTTCTAGCTCCCAAGTTGCCTCCCACTCAGTCTGATTTATCCATTGGACCTTCACGTATTTGATCATGTGTCTTCTCAATATCTTTTCTTTCAAGTGCAAAATCCTTACTGGCTTCTCTTGGGAAGAAAGATTAGCTTGAACTTCCAACGGTTCCAAAGCTACAATTTGATCAGGGTCTTGCACATATTTTCTCAACAGAGATGTGAAATACATTGTGCACTCCTTCCAGACTTGGCGGCAGTGCTAGTCTGTATGCCATATCTCCAATTCGTTCCAGAATCTCAAATGTCTAACATATCTAGGATTCAACTTGCCTCTCATACCGAATCTAACAACACCTTTCATCGGAGATATCTTAAGCAACACGTATTCCCCTACCTGAAATTCCAATGGTCTTCTTCGTTTATCAGCATAGCTTTTCTGTCGGCTTTGTGCACTTCTGACCCAATTCTGTCGGATTACTTTAACCTTGTCCACGCATCCTAAACAAATTCAGGTCCTAAAATTTGTCTATCACCTATTTCATCCCAATGAATCGGTGATCGGCACTTTTTACCATATAGGGCTTCATATGGTGGCATCCTGATTGACACTTGATAACTATTGTTGTAGGCGAATTCTACAAAGGTAGATATTCATCCCAACATCCTCTAAAGTCCAAGACACATGCTCTTAGCATGTCCTCAAGAATCTGGATTGTCTGTTCAGACTGCCTGTCTGTCTGAGGATGATAAGCGGTACTGAAAACCACTTTAGTACCTAAAGCTTTGTGCAAGCTCTTCCAAAATCTCCCTACAAACCTGGTATCATGATCCGACACAATGGTCACTGGAATTCCATGCAGTCTCATAATCTCTTTGATATATAAAGTGGCCAAATGTTCCAAAGTATACCCAGTCCTAATAGGTATAAATCGTGCTACCTTCGTAAGTCTATCCACTATCACCCATATTAAGTCCAACTTTCCTTTAGTCGTGGATAATGCTGTGACAAAATCCATATTGATATGTTCCCACTTCCACTGGGGTATAGGCAAAGGCCTCAATTCACCGACTGGTCGTCTATGCTCTATATTGATCACCTGGCACGTGTGACACTTCGATACATACTCAGCAATCTCCTTTTTCATATAATTCCACCAATATAGTTTCTTCAAATCTTGGTACATTTTGTTACCTCTCAGATGGATGGAGTAACTCGAATAATGCACTTCCTTCAATAAATCTCTCTTGAGTTCACCTTGCTCCGGTACACACAGTCTTCCCTTATACCTCATAATGCCTTTTTCATCCTCATAAGATTCAGGGGCTCTACCAATTTCCATCATTCGCTTTATCTCTAGTATGCTTGGATCCTCCACTTGACTTGATTTAATTTTATCTACCAATGTAGGCTGAATCTGCAACCTTGCTAATCGTGAACTTACTTTTCGGGTCACTATTTCGAAGTCCAACTTTCTTATGTCATCTAGCAAGTGATGCTCAGTAATGATCATAGCTGTTAAGTTCTCATTCCTCTTTCTACTTAAGGCATCTGCTACGACATTGGCCTTTCCAAGGTGATATTGGATATCCATGCCGTAGTCTTTGATCAGTTCCAACCACCTTCTTTGCCTCATGTTTAGATCTTTTTGGGTGAAAATGTACTTCAAGCTCTTATAATCCGTGAATATTTTGCACTTCTCACCGTATAAATAGTGTCTCCAGAGTTTCAACGCATAGACCATGGCTACCAGTTCCAAGTCATGAGTAGGATAATTTCTTTCATATGGCTTTAATCGTCTAGATGCATACTATAACTCTTCCTCTTTGCATCAAAACGCAACCTAGACCTTGTATAGAAGCATCACTATAACTAGTGTATTCCTCTCCACTCACTGGCAAAGCTAAAAACGGTGCAACACTAATCTCTCTTTTAACTGTTGGAAGCCACTCTCACATTTTCATCCCATATGAACTTTACTCCCTTCTGTGTCAGTTTTGTCAAAGGATTGGTAATCTTGGAGAAGTCCTCTACAAACCTCCGGTAATATCCCACCATCCCTAGGAAACTTCTTATTTCAGTTACCGTCTTAGGAGTCGGCCACTCTACTACAGCTTTTACTTTCTCGGGATCTACAAAAATTCCATTCCCGTCCACAATATGCCCCAAGAATGACATTTACTCCAACCAAAACTCACACTTATTGAATTTAGCATACAACCTTTCTTTTCGTAGTCTACTCAAAACCAATCGGAGATGTTCTTCATGTTCTTCCTCAGTCTTTGAATATACCAAAACATCGTCAATGAACACTACAACAAAAGAGTCTAGATAATCCCTAAAGACTCTATTCATGAGATCCATAAATACCATGGGTGCATTTGTAAGACCGAAGGGCATAACTACAAACTAATAGTGCCCGTATCTAGTTCTAAAAGTTGTCTTTGGAATATCTTCTGCTTTAATTCGCAACTGATAATACCCCGACCTTAAATTAATCTTAGAGAATATTCGTGCTCCTGCCAACTGATCGAACAGGCCATCTATTCTAGGCAATGGATATTTATTCTTAATCGTCACCTGATTCAATTCTCGGTAGTCTATAGATAATCTCATGCTCCTGTCCTTCTTCTTCACAAATAATACTGGAACTCCCCAAGGTGACACGCTTGGTCTTATAAATTTCTTCTTGAGCAAATCATCCAATTGAATCTTTAATTCTGCCAACTCCATGGAGCCATTCGATATGGTGCTTTAGACTTAGGTATGGTACCACGCACCAAATCAATAGTAAATTCGACTTCTCTCTTAGGTGGTAATCCAAGTAGATCTTTAGGAAACACATCTAGATATTCTCTCACGACCGATATTCTCATAGGATCTGTCTTTGATGCATCTTCTAGTCATAGCCGCTAACACCGTCTTTTCCCACAACTCATATGTAGGTAAAGTTGCAGGTCTTTGTACTTCAGCTTATATACAAACTTATCTCCATCTACATTAAACTCCACAACTAGATTTTTACAATCAATTACAGCCTGGTGTTTCATCAACCAGTCTACTCCTAGGATTACATCAAATTCAATCATATCTATCACCATCAGATCTGCAGGTAAGAGCCTACCTTCTATCTCTATGTTTACATCTCTACAAATTCTATTCAGCAAAGATCCACTCCCTAGAGGAGTATTTACAAAAACATCCAGACATCAATTCAATATCTACTCCACATACAATGTAAACATTTAGATATACATGAAAAGCTCGCGCCGTGTCAAACAGCACATATGCATTATGTTTGAGAATGGATAGCGTACCTGCTATGGTGTCGACACTAGAGGTATCTCTATGCTGTAAGGCATAAATCTTGGCAGGTGCTCTCTGTCCCTGACCCTGAGGTCTACCCACTGGTGCTCCCGAAATTACTGCCTACCCAGCTCTTTACAATCCACGGCCTTATGCCTTTGTCCACACTTAAAACAGAAAATAGGTGGACCTCCCGATCGCTGGTGCAGAATCTTTGGCTATGCCCCACTTTTCCACAGTTGAAGCATGCATTTAGGCCATTTGCAGTCTTTCACATCATGGGCCCTGGCATTTAGGCATTTCTATCAGAACTTGGGACCAAAGATCTTACTTGTTGAGTGAAAGGCCTTTTTCCCTTATCTTGAGCAATAACCGTAGCAGTTGGCCTCTTGCCCAAATAAACCTGACTCCTCAAGTCCTCCCTTCCCTTAATCTTCTTCAACCCCTACTCAACCAGCTTTGCCTTGTTGACCACAGATGAGTAACTGGTCAACTCCATCAAATTAACCTGATGTTGAATCTTCGGTTCTAACCCAGTGATGAACCTACTTATCTTAACATCTTCACTTTCTCTTAGTTGCTTGAGGAGAAACCTCATTAGCCTATTTAGTTCTACTTCATACTCTTCAACAGTCAGCTTGCCTTGTTGCAAAGTATAGTATTCTTGCAGCATCTTTTGTTTGACACTATCCGGGAAGAACTCCCTGTAGAAGGCTTGATGAAACATGTCCCATGTGATCGCTCATTGCATGTGCCTCTTGGTGCTTAGCCACCAGTTGTTTGCCCTCCCAATTATAAGTAGGAGGCATATTCCACTTTCTTGTTTATAGGGATGTCTAACGTAGCGAAGGTCTTTTCCACCTCCTCCATCCACAATTGTGCTTCTAGGGGTTTTCCAGGTGTAGGCTCGAATTTGTACACCAAGTCCACAAACTTGTTCAGGCTCATAACATTAGTGTGCCTCGCTCCATTCCCTCCATTACCATTCATCCTTTGGGTTTCCTGCCTCCAAGCTTCAGCATTTGCTTGAATCACATGCATATCGTTTCTCATATTCTGCTACTGTTGTGTGACTACTCCAGCAAAGTGTTCATAGCTTGCATCAATTAAGAGCATCAATAGGCACTTGTTGTCCTACAGGTGGGACTGATGGTGGCGGTAGTGGGGGTAAATCCTCATACTCTTGGTTCATAGGGGCCTGATTCAGGGGTGGTTGTTCCTCTTCACCATATCTAGAGGAACCAACATTGGGGATTCTTCTACGAGGAGGCATTCTATTCCAAGCAATATACATCAAAGCATAAGATAAGAGGGAAAAACTAACTTCATAGATTAAACGTTATATAAACTACAAGATACTATAAAACTTTATACATATAAACAACTCCTATTATTTCTACCCCACTCATCAATGCTCACGCCCTAAGGAGTTTATAACTTAATTCTAAAGAGATCATCAAGCTGGAGCTCTGATACCACTTAAGCTGTAACGTCCTAATCTAAAGGCGTTATCAGCCCGCCACGTGTCCTTAGAAGAACAGACACGCTAAGGCTATAGATTTCTAAGACCATAAATATGTATTTCAAATATCACCAATCACTCATATAAAGTGTAACTTTTAAAAACTTTTCATATCAAAATAATTTGTTCTAACATTAATTAGCATAATTAAATATCCAAACTAAAACATAAATGATAAATCCTTATATATAAAAATGTCTCCAAAAGAAACTAACTAAATCATCATATGTTTCTTCTTCTCATATTACTAATAACTAATCTCAATTATTAGCAGGATGGTCATAACCGCTATCGCTCTCCCCATTATCAACAAATATGTCATAGCCCGTCAAATCATAAATCATCCAATCTTCACCTGTACCTATGGAAAAAATAAGGATTGAGCGAAAAGCGCCCAGTACGCCAAACCGAAAGCACATGCACATGAACATGAACATGAACACGCATATCACAATATTACATACAACTTATATTCTAATACAATAAGCACAATTTAATTATCTTTTCATTAGCCTGCAACCAACACGGTTTAGGATTATTGATCACTAATCCTAAACCCGGAGTAACTCATGACCTCGATGAAAACCATATTATCATAATATATACATATATAGATGCGTTCCATAATTAAGTTGGTAACGACTCCTAATCTACCGGAATCATCTCCAGGTGCAACTCCACTCGGATACCGCCACACAAATCATCAGGTTGCCAATGTTAGTATCACACTACTGTTGTGGTCTTTACTAACCACAGCTAAGCACAACCAACACTCGTTTCAATTAAAGTCAAATATATGTTAAGTCAAATTTTTCAACTAATACTACAAGTACAAACAAACATACATGGTAAGGTCGTACCTTATTGCTCAAACTCAAATCCACTAACAGAACTTCTTCAAAGAACAGAGATTTAATCTCACACATATCCTGACCAACAATATGTCTCAATTAATTTAAATTGCCACACAATTAAACCCTAACCCTATATTCCATAATCAGACTCAAAGATCTAAAACCCTAACCATAGATCTATGAAATTAAAATAATACATACCTTCTATTCTTGGTTTGAAATCTAGTGGAACCTTTTAATACAACTATCTCCAAATCCTTGATTTCTCCCTAGTTTCCTTCAATATATATATATATATATATATAAATCTCCAATTTAAAATTCTATCACAGTAACAAATAAAGTTCATTGATTATTAGAATGACATAGATTCTTGCGTACCTAGAACTTGTAGATCTCAATTAAGAAATCGGAACCCTAATTCTCAATTCTCCTGAATAATAAACTATAATTACAATTCCATAATTTACAGATCTCATAATCATAAATCTGATAAAACCCTTACCTTTCTCCTTGATTTGAAATCACAACTTTAGATATAGATCCACCCTTAATCCTCAACAACAAATCTTGGATTCCCTTTGAAACAACACATAAACCTAGATTATAATCGAAAGAATATTTCTTCAAAATCATGAGAATTATAAAAACCCTAATAAAAATATTACCTTTTTCTTGAATCAGAGTGTTTCAAATCCCTAACCACACTAGGGTTTGCCACAACTCTTGAATCTCCTTCAATCCATAAGGTAAATAGCATAAGAAAAGATTTATCTAAAGGATTTGATTGAAAAGATTAGAGGAATGTTACATACCTAGGGTTTTTTGTGCTTTGAAAGCTCCTAGGGTTTCCAAAAGAATGTGAGGTTATATATAAGCTTTTAGGAGAAGTTAAAAAGGTTTGAAGACTAAGGAAATTGTCTGTCAAATGACAAAAATACCCGCTTAACAACATTATATTATATTCATACCCTTCAATATGAATTCTTTATTTGTACTTTACAAAAATCTTGATATAAAAAAAAATGACAACTTTTACTATGCCAAATTTTTACCAACTCCATGATAAAAACTAAGAACTAAACAACTTTCTAAGCTAAGATGAAAATCAACTTACAGTTTAGGAAACCCATTGAGAGAAATAAAAGTTTGTCAACAACCTAAAAAAGTAAAGTAAATTCATTTTTCTAAATAATAAAAGAATATAGATATAATAAGGAAATATACCATCAAACAACTCAAAAACATTAGGTACTACTAACAACTTGAGTAAATTTTTAAAACTCTATTTTTCAATTCCTAAAAATAAAATTGATAAATAACTTGAAAAGGCCAAGTTTTATTTTTTCTAAATTAACTCACCTTTGATCAACTAAGGAATTAAAAAAATATAAACCCAGGGATTTATAAGTTTTTATTCTAAGCACTTAAAGAAAAGTTTAACAACAAATCCAATTTTTCAAACCATAAGAAAAGTTATTTTATAGAAAATAATTAATTAGACAACATCTATAGCATCACGCATAAATTATGAGTCTATTTATGTACCAAAGGGATTTTTCCAACCCTATACATATCTATGTTTTTCTTAAAAAGTCTTGAGTGAAGAAAGGATTGGAAAATTTATTTTTAAAAGGCTGGAATTTTCGTGATGAAATTGTACCCCTTTTTTTCGAGGCCAAATGATTTCTATAATAAAAATAACCTTAGAAATAGATAGATCTTTTCGAGTAGATAGAAAACGACATATAATATGCGAAATTCCAAGTTAAAATAAGTAAGTTATGGTCATTTTAAGTTGGAATTTCCACAAATCCGATTCTACCACAAATAGAAGATATATTTCGAAAATTTAAGTAGAAATTCTATAAAAGACTCATTTTGGGCATCTCATCTTGTTTAGGTGAAGGAGGAACTAATATTACTTTCCTAAAGGACTACTTCAATTAGGAGTGATCACTATGGAATAAGTTAATCCCTTACTAATTACATTTCCTTGAATGTGCTTGTAAGTAGTAGCACTAGAAAATTAAGGAAAGATAAATGAAATATTGTGTAAATTAGATGTATATTGTATGAAGTGGTTGTTGAATAAAAAGATAAGTATATCGGAGGAAGAATTGATGAATAATTTATGTTCTCTTGTAATGGTATGATGAATATCGTTTGGTTACCCTTAACTTGAAATTAATAATATTCGAGTAAACCACTATTAAAAATGATTCATGCATGACACATTGTGAGTCACATTTATATTTCGCTACTACTATTCGTGTAGGGAAACGACGAGTTGCAGTAGTGGCCAGTAGTAACCGAGAAGTCTACATGGCAAATAAGAGCCGGTAAGTCTACAAATTATGATGGTCGAATGGGCCGATAACCACCCAACCCTTGACATGGAAGGCGTGAATCCGTGCTGCACATGGTTTCCGGTTAGTCGTGTGAATTTTGATTGCTCATATGATTATTGCATACACATATGCATGTCTAAATTACTTATATGTTTTATGGAAACGTTTTGAAGAAGAGAGTTATTTCACTAAGCTAGTTTTGCTTATATTCTTATAGCTTTTTGTTTCAGTTTGATTACTTGTGGTTGGCACTTGATGAGTATTACATGTTATACTTATAATCTATTGTATGCTTTTATTATCTACTTAAACGTAAAACCCCTTTGGAGTCTCCTACTATCTTGGAAGCATGCCTTGCACGTGATATCGAAGCTCTTGCGTGACTAAGTTTGTCACTCATTAGCTTTAATATTAAGTGTGACGGACTGCCACGTTTAGGATACCCTCGAGGCATGACACACCACCTTATACTAGTTAGTTCCACAATTTAAAAAGGTAAGCTTCTCCTATAAGGCAACACATTTTACATAGGAATCCTTCTCAACAATTTTCATTTACTCAAAAGTTAACGATGACTACAATGTTTGCTTAGCCATTTCCCATCATGCATAATACACTTGGTCAAAACAACGTGTCACACTACCTAATCATGAATCTTCCCTAGATCCATTCCACTCCACTAAGCTTAAGTTGTTCACAATGTGGCTTATTCCTCTAACCAATACATGTTATTAGAAATCTCTTCTTTACCAATGGTTTGTCTCCCAGCTTAAAAAGCCTTTCCCTAAAGTTACTGTATTCGTTAATTCCATACCACAAAGAGTAGGGAAGACAACTATTGATGGGTGTATTTGACAGAAGGTTTTTCAGACCTTACCTAATCTAGCTAAAAGATGGCCCAAACATACTCCTATTGACTTTGCACTATGCATTACATCATCCATGGCTTTCTTGACATTGCTCAAATATTGGTCAGATTAACAATATTTTTCATCCGCTAGCCAGAGACTCCCGGATGACTAGTTAGCTAGTCTCCCCAAGATCTAATAATATGGGCCAGTAACCCCACAACCACTGCCATGGATGGCCACAATCCTCCACTAATTCCACGATTTAATAACTACTACATGTTACACCGAATCTCTCGACGTTCTACATATTTTCGTCCAAGACATCAAAACAATCAAGGCGACAAGCTAAGGTATTGGCATTTCCATTCCTACTAAGATCATTCTAGTAATGCAAAAAATAAAAAATAAAAAATAAAAAATGGAAAACAAACATTTTCTTATATTTCCAAAGCTAAAATGAAAATTGCATCTCATTCCGGTATTTGGTTTTTCCTCCTATTTTTCTATTATTAAAATTGTGATAGAAAGAGTAAGTATAAAATTTCATAGGCCACTTTGCCCGATTAGATCTTGTCATAGGTTGATCCTAGTCTAAAACTGGACCGAATTGCCTGTTCTCAATTCCAAATTTGGTGGAACCAGAACTGAGCTTGTGGGAGCTAGTCTAGTTTTTGGTTCTTGGAAATCGTCGGTTCCCAAGGTTTAGTTCTAGTTCCTATGAACTAGGAACGTGAAATCAACAAAAAAAAAAAAATTAAATAACTTTACTTAATTTAAATAAGAAAAAAATACAAAAAAATATTTTTAATTTGAAATAATATTGGGTGTAACAATAATTATTTATAGCCTATTAATTAAAAGAAATTTTACAGTTATGCATTTAATTATGTACAATTACTTGCACTTTTTTAGTTGTTATGTTAGTAATGTGAGACTATAAAATATTCAAGATACAAATAAGCCTTACAAATATAAAAATAATTCTCATATTGTTAAAAAAGAAAAATTTACTTTAATTAGAAATTTATATAAACTCAACAATACATAATTTGAAATATATATATATTATTTATTTATTTATTAATTGTGTTGTTAATAATAACATATTAAATGTTATGGATAGATAAAATAAATTTTATTATTCACATAAAAATGATTTAAATATTTATTTATTTATTTATTACAAGTTTTTTAGAATTTTCTTTTCTTGTTTTTTTCCTTTCTTTTTTAATTTTTATGATGTAGGATTGGGAGAATGCCGGTTCTACTGGTTTTTGAACAGATGGCTAACCGTCGAGTCAGGCAGCCGTATTGGGTCAAGTCGGTTCCGTTCCCCGCGATGATGTCTCCTGCCCAATTATCCGAATCGGGCAAGGAACCAAATTAACTTGTCCTCTGTCCACTTTTCTATTTTCTTCTCTTTTCTCCTCCCTCTGTCTAGTCTCCAGTTTCCGTTTAACTCCTCCATCACTGCAATTGCCAGCAACGAGCTAGATAGATAAACATTTCCTTTTCTTTCTCTCAATCAAGCCATGCAAACTCCGGATGATGTCCGAAATCTCCCAATCGACATAACATTCTCTCGTCTCTCTGGTAATCCCACCTCTCCATTATCTAATTTCCACTATTATTTTTCTCACTCGATTCGATTCTTCATTATATGTATGTATCTCTATGCATATCTATATGTATAAGATGGTGATGGTGAAGGTGACGATGGTGGCGATTTAATGCAGAATGGCTGGTCGATAGGAAGAGAGTACCGTCTGATTACCGAAAACGCTTAGCCGCGATTAGAGCTCGCATTTTGAAGGAGTTCACGGCTCTTCCAAAGGATATAGATCCCTTTTTTCATACACTAGACCCTCAAGGTTTAGGTTTTTTTTCCTTTTGTTCAGATTCTTTCTTTCAATTTATTTTATCTGAATGATTGTTTGTTTCATATCTCTTTATTTGTCAGTTGATTTGTTGCAATATTGGAAATGCACTGGGTTGTTATAATATATTGCTTTGTTGTGAATATTTGGTGGTTTAGCTTTGCATTGTTTTACAGGTTGATAATGTACAACAAAAGATTCCTGTGAAACTCTCGTGTTAGGTAATGGGTTTTCGTTACTTGTTATGGTTTCAGGTTTCTTTTTTGTTGTGAAAAGAGCCTAGGGGATTTGATTTAATGAAATTAGAGATAGAGAAGATAGAGAAGAGTATCTTGAGCTTCTTATGTTTTTTTTGTAGAGAAGCTGTTGGTGGACTCAATTAACTGCCTGAGAAAGTATGAACAGTGATGTTTGATTTAGAAACAAGAAATTCTATTCTATCTGATTTGGTGTGGAATTTTTCATTATGGTTGATGCCCTCAATATTAATTTAGGTGCAGTAATCTGAGAATGCCCTTCTAGGAGTGTTGAGCAATTAGAGACAATATAGTTACTCGGGAATGAACTTGAGATGGCATTCTACTGAGTTATTGGTTAAGTTCAGAGACTGTTTAATGCTAAGATACAAAGAAAGGGTTTGTTGACCAATCAGCGCTTTGCTTGAAGCTGGGACCAGGTTGTGGGTCTGTTGAAGGTTTTAATTAAATTTTTATGGTTCCTTGTGTTACTTTAAGTTGAGAATGGTGGGAGCATTTCTGGGAAAATTTTCTAGAGCCTGACTTTTTGAGTTTATGTCCATTGGCTAGTTGTCCAAACTTTCACTCAGTATGCTTTCTCTTTGCAGTTAATATCTTTCTTTGTTAGCATGCACGTGAAATAGATGCTTTCTTGATAGCTAGCACAGTCTGAGGATATGTTACTCAAAATTAAAAAAATGAGTTAGAAAATTTTTTTAGGGTGTTATCTGCATTTTACAGGTTGCAAGAGAAAAGTAATATTCTTTTAACAAAGGAGATATATGCTGCTGTCTAAAGTCATTTTGAATAATATGATCTGAGGATGATGACTTTTAGTGCTCTCAATTGAATGGTCGTATTTATGTCCTCCAGTATTCATTTGTTTGTTATGTTTCTATCTTATTTGATTGTTCTTTCATTATGACTTGAATTAAGAAGCATAGCATTATCATTCGGCCTTTGTGCAATCCGCTTCATATGCAGCTGAGGGAGTATAATTCGATGCAAAGTTTTTTATGATTGGCAAGTCCCTTCATTTGGCAATGTTGTTTAACATACTTGTGTATATATGTCATTGGAAGGCTTAGTATGGAATTTGAAGTGTCCTGTTAATGGATGTAATGTTTATCTTGTTTTCTGATTGTAGCTTACACTTTTCAGGGATTGATTACTTGGAGGCCAAACAAATCTATGATATTCTTTTAAAGTCAACACCAGAGAGCCGGAACATATTTGGACGGCTATCAGGTGCAACTGTAAGGCCTCCTTATTTTTCTACATAAAAAGCTATTTGTTCATGCATTACATGATATCTAACCTATTTGTTGATGCAATAAGACGATATCCAAGGGCTGTTTGTTTGGAGGTAAACTGCTTGTTTACAGAAAGTGTTTCTCTGAAAACGTAATGTTTTGATGTGTTTGGTTGTGTTTATGAAATTATGCTCAAAAGATTTTTTTAATGTTTGACATGCATTTCATATAAAATATAGTCATACTTAAATAAAGTTTTATCAACATTCTACAATAATTACATTATTTCAACCATATTATGTAAAAGTTACAGTATAAAATGTGGATGAAACTTTAAATTCTTGATTACAACGTTTTAGCTTGTTGAGACAGTCCCCTTGCGTACAAGCCTTTCACACGTGTGTAAAGGAGGAGAGAAGCCGAACCTGTTAATTAGTTGTTCTGTTAATTCGTGGTCTATTATAGTTTGTTGCTTTTCTTTTTCCTTTTTTTTTTTTTTTTTTTTTTTTTTTGTTTTTTGTTTTGGTGGGTGGGTGGTGGGGGGTGTGTGGGGTTGGGTTGTTTTGGGGGAAGGGGGGGTGTTTTGGTTATCCAAACCTACTTTCATTAGCATAAAAATGGAAGAATTTTTACACAGCTTCCAGGTATGAATGCTTCAGAGCAATCTTTCTCTACCATGGTTTTCCAATTGAATTTTTCTAACTAAACGTAGTTCTCCTGTTCAGGACTATTTATAGTTCACTAATAAGTTCTAGAGTCTCCTAGAACTTCCTAGAAGTGACTGAGAAAAGATACATCTAAGGAGCTAACTCATTAACAGAACTACAAACAGTACTAACTCTTATGACACACTGCCAACTGACAAACAACTAACAGAGTTTTGTTCAGCTACTCTTCTCTTATACACATATGCAAAAGGCTTGTGTACTTGGGGGTTTGTATCAATGTATATTTATAATTTTTCCAGAAAGTGGTAATTGGCTGGTAAATTCCAACAAGAATAAATTATAAGTCACTTCTTAAGACTAGAAAACTTGTGGAGACTAATCTGGAAAATGACTGTCCATTTGAAGAAGCGTAAGTCATTTTATTTGAAAATGCTAGGATCCTTTCTTTACTGAGAAATTGTTTTTCCTTACAATAAAACACCTGTTACTTCTAAGAGATAAAAGAAAATAGAAAAAAATTTTATCTAAAAGTTCTCTTCTGCCTATTATGTTGCATTTATACATGTTTGCCAATGCTTACCTAGGCTTTCATGCATTGATGTATTATGTCAATAGTATATGTTGAATGCGTTTAGTTCCATCATAGGGTGCTTGGGAAGCTATTGTCCGTGCCTTTGAGAAGGATCATATTCCTTGGTGAAGCTGCCCAGATTATAATCCAGAATGTCAATTATGAAATGTGAGTGCACTCTTCTGATGTGATTAGTTGCAAAGTGGAGATATATTGTATTTTTCATTACAACGGTGGAAATCTGCTTCTAAGTTTATATGGGTGTTGCTCTGTTTTTATTACGTCCCATTTGTAATGAATAAAACCATATTGTAGTCCATATCAGAAGAAAGAGGTTCAAAAGATTCAGCAACAACTTGCTGAACTGGAGCGCAAGGAAGCCGATATAAAAAGAAGTGCAGCTCTCTCAGCAGCAAAGTACGTGGAGGCATGTCAAGAGCTTGGCCTGCAGGTTGAAAAACATAATCCAGTCCATGGGTGACTGCTGCTACTCTATTTTACCCTTCTTATCTAAACTTTGCAAAATCATGAAAATTTTATTGTTGGAATAAAATTCTAGGGGTTGAATGTGAGAGAAGAGCTTCTGGAAACTGCCAAATCACTCCCTAGTACATTTAGCAAACTTATGGAAGTGATAAATTGTGATTCCATGTCACAAGCAATGGAATATTATTCAAATTTTGTGAGAGATGCCCATACAGAAAAAGATGTAAGCCTATAATAAAGTTTTGGATCATCTCTGCAGATTATATGAACGGTGAATAAGTATTCTCATGTCCATAGAGATTGAATTTTTGAAATTCGGTTGCAGAAACCTTCTGAGACCTTGTTGCTGAATTTGAGAGACATACGTGAAAATCCACCATCTCTAAATGTTACTGCTGTCTCTGACATTCTTGAGGCTGGCAATCAGCACATGGGTTCTAATGATCCATTGGTAGGAAATGTGGATGCATCTGCAGATACTATTGACTGGGATATATCAGTGGATAGTTCTGCCATTGATTGGGATATTGGGACTGTGGAGGAAGCTGATGACAACGGTAATGGTTTGGGTCCTTATGAGATTATCAGTGCAAATGAAGCAGCGGAGCCCAACGGATCGCAACTGAACAAAGAAGACAGCACTTTACAGGAGACATCTCTGCCTGAAATATCATGGGATATTAGTGTTGAAACACCTCAAGTTGATGTCATTGATGATGTAAACTTGGCAAATGTAGAACCAGATGAACCCACATCAGTTGTGCCACCAGTGATTCAAACTGAAGTAACTGGGGAGGATCGCAGTAGGCTTCTGGAGACTGAGTACCGTAATAAGATTCTGGATGATCTATACGAGGTACTTTTTGCTCCCATTGTAGTTCTTTATTAAGCTGATTAACTCTATCGATTTAATATTATTACTTTATATTTTTTTCCCCTAAAGATCATCTTCTATTAGTTTCGTGTTTGGCAGCTTACTTGTTTGTATCTATACTTTGCGTAGATCAAAGCTTTTCTGTACCAACGACTAGAAGAGCTGAGCAGCAGTGAAACATTATCCTTGCAGCATCAAGTCCAGGCAGTTGCTCCCTTTGTTTTTCAGCAGTATACTTCAGATGCTATTCGAGTCGATGTTGGCTGATGTCTCATCTGCTATTTCCTTATTGACAAACAGAAAAACGCGGGACTTGATTATGATTCTAAACTCCAAAAGGTTTTCCCAGATATCTTTGTGGATTTATTTTTACTATCTTGTTCTTCAACACATGTTTATGAGGATTTACTATTTGCTATCTTCTTATGTTTGACCTTTGCTGTTCTCTGTAGACTTTTCTATATAGACTAAAAAGCGTGTAGGTTTATTGTGTAGACTTAATTAATTAATGTCGGTATTCTTTGTGAGAAATGAGACTCTTGGCCTGTCATAAATTCTTTGTCCTTGAAACCTTCCTCTATTTATCTTGAAGAAGAGCACCTATGAGAATCAGGCAACACTTACTGCTTTGTTGATTTTTCCTTTCCTCAACATGTGAATCTGTCATCCCAGTTGTATGTTATAATCTTTTTATGAGATGCAAATTGTCACTCTTCTAACTGAATTGGGATTTGAATTCCAGATTTTTAGATAGGCTGGTGAATTTATTGGAGGAAAAGAAACATCATGAAGCAAAATTGAAAGATGGATTGAAAGATATAGCTGCCAAACGCATGGAATTGCACAATTCATTGTCATCATCTTGGCCAAAACAAGTAAGTTCTTTTCCCTGACAGCTTATTTCTTTAGTTGCTATATGTAGCTTAATCATGAGTTTAGAATTGTAATATTTGTCCAAATTTATCAGTTGCACATCGATTAACTTTCCTATGATAATTTCATCAGAGGAATCTTGGCTGTTTCTGTCCTATTTGAAACGGGATTTGTTCTTTCACCTTCATATTTAACTCGTCCTTTTTTTCGAGTGTGTTTTTCTCAGTTTTCGTCTTAATTAATGGACATTTCTTCTTTTATGTATGTTTATTGTTGACCCTTCTTGCATTTGTAAGTTGACATAATTGGTAAAATGTTTTCATTTGGCGACTTTCATCTTCTATGTGTGCTATCGTGAAATTTCCGTGCATTGTGCACCATATGGGGAAAAGGAAAGGAAGATGTCTCAGTGAACGTCATCTGAGTTATGATTTGTACAAAAAGGTTACAAAAAGCCTTTAACTGAAAAAATCTGACTTCTCTGGAATAAATCCAGTAATGGCTGTAATTTTTTTTTTTTTTTTTTTTGCTTTTCTTCGGTAGTAGACAATGTAATGCATGAGTCAAAAGGTCAAACCATTACTTTCAATTTGATATCGCACAAAGTGATAAAAGGCCCAAATATCTTTAAGAGATGACTGATCTCTGTTCCTTGATAACTACTTATTTAGAACGCATTGTGAAGTCATAAATTAGGGAACGTGTTTCTAAGATTTTCCAAGGTCTGGAAATTCTGCTTTTAAGTGATATATGTTTCATTTTTCTTTAGTAATAGCTCATATTTAAGGTTTAATGCTAAGAATGATATCTAAACTTTGACAAAATTTACACCTCTATCAAATTCTTTCTAGTACTAAATCGATTAATTTTAAAATTTTTCAGATAGTAAATTAATAATTTCAAAGTTTAGGATTCATTTGTAACATTATACCTATTTAAAAGTTGAATGTACAGTTGAAACTTATTTCTTTGTATGCCAATGTCATGTCTGATGTTCAGATTCTTCTCCTGTAATGTACGATTGATGCTATTATTGATGCCTGGTAAGCTTGTGTGGTGAATGGGTTATGTTCTGATTGCAGGAAGCTGCTCTTCGGAAAACCAAGGAACTGAAGAAGCTTTGTGAGAGGACTCTTTCATCCATGTTTGACGGAAGGCCTGTGAACATCATTGGAGAGATCAATGCACTACTTAATGCTGGAGTTACTGTCCATGCTTAGAAGACAGATCCTTAAAATGGAAAGGACGAGACATCGGAAAAGAATTTTTTAGTACAGAAACTGCAAGCTGATATGATGTCGGTAAAGTTCATACCTTTAGGAGCTAGGCTGTATGTAGAGTCGGTGTAATGGGGCTCGTTTATGCGGTTTTCTAATGGTCACACATTTATGGAGCGGATTAGTTTACCACGCCATTTGATTTTTACTGTGGAAACATCAGTTGGTGAGCAAACCAGAATCATGAAGCATAAGCATGGCGTCGTTAAGGTGATTTAGTCATTTAATGAGAGTAGTATTCACTTGTAGGGATAGTTGTGGGCAGATCAAGGCGAATTGGACTCTGACCATTATTGCTTTACGGTAAAAATCCTAAAAAAATTTACTGACATTATTCTATTACCATTATTGTTGGTGGATATGGAACTTATCTCAAAAGGTAAATGAATGCCGTCGTTTCTATTATACTGGTTTGATTTTCGGGTTGATACTGATCCTGAGTGATAATTTTGGGGTCGTGATACGGATAAGAGAATCCATGTATTTTATGGATCTAGCTGCAATCTAGTGTTATGTCGTAATCTAAGGATTTGTAGTATGCTTTAGGGTTTTTTATGATCTATGGAAAACCGAAAATTAAAAAGATATTTGGATATGATGCATTATAGAAAGGGATCGAACTAATTGTTCAGATCAATTGATACTACACACAATTAAAAGAAATAATAAAATAATAATTTTGAAAATAGAAAACTTAATATTACTCAAAGCATTGGGTCACAAAGGGTAATAAATGTTTAAGATAAAAACTTTTTTAACATAATTTTAATGATTCTTATATACTTCGACAAATCAAGTAAAGGCAAATATGTGTAATGCTGCAAACATAAAAGATGTTGCAGTGTAGCCGCATGTATCATTTGAGTGACATGTGTAAGGCGTCCATTAGGATAAACGAGTTGTTAATTATATTTTAATTAAGAAATCATTATTAATTTTATAAAAGTTTCGACAAAGTATTCTTTTTTTCATAATTTTGGTCATTGGAAAACCTGTAAAATTGACCGTTTGATAAAGATTAAAAAAAAAAAACACAAAATAAGAACCAATTTATGTATAACTAAAAGGGGAGTTAAACTCATGATGGTCCCAATTTAATAATCAAGAAAGAGGGTTGAATTGATTATTATCAAAAATTCAAACTTTTAAGCTTTTTTTTTTTTTTTAAATTGAAATCTCTTTGTGTAAAATTTATGAGAACAAGTTAAGCAATTAGAACAAGATATATAAAATAAATTGTAGGAAATTAAAAAAGATTAGGTAAAGAGAATCAAGTAGCGATGTATAGTGGTTCTATCTTGTGCGTTAGTCCACTCTTCTAGCACACTCTTCTAGCTCTGAGTTGAGGACCCCGTAATCCTCACTGGTTTGTTCCACTATATCCAATCAAATCAATTTACAAGATAGTACAATTCACTTTGCTTGACCCTCACAGTTTTCCTCAAGTTAAAAATCAATACTAGAGAGCTTATTGTTGTAAACTAATAACTAAGAAGGCAACAACATGTTCCTTCTATTACATAAAGAAAAGGTGCAGCAAGGAAAATGTAAAAGATAAAGTTGCATTGTTCGACTTTTTGAAGAAATAAAAGAAGCAACAATGTATGTTTTTGTTCAAAATTTCACAAGATCGGTAGTAGCAGGAGAAGTAAATATCTGAGTTGAACTCTCTTTTTCTCTTTCTCTTTTTTCATCTTATATTTCTTTTTCTTGATCAAAAAAGGAGAGCTTCTCATAATGTTTAAAATTTTCTATTGCCAGAACTTGAATACGTTATCTAAAATTTTTGGATCAAATCTTGTGTAACTTATCTTGGGTTAATAAAAAAAAATTGAGACGTTATTCTTTCATTCAAAATCTTGGATATTCCTCCTATAGGATCTTTCTCATAATATCTCGGATATGATCTTCTTCTTGTTGATTTCAAAATCATCAACCTTATCTTGAAATTTGAAAATCCTATTGAAGATAACAGTCTGATACTTGATGTTTATCTCTTTTGATTTAATTTGAACAACTTGATATTTATCTTCAAGATTCATCACTTTGTTTATCTCATCAAGTTTGTCCCGTTTAATCTGGAACATTATCTTCTATTTAAAAACTTCGCCTATTACTTGAAAATATCTTATCCAAGACTTATCCTTAAACTTCATATCTTCACATACTTAAATAATCTGAGGCATGTAAAAGTCTCATAACACAAATTATAGCAGCTTTTAATCCAATAAAAAATCTGTAGAAAAGTTTACCTTAAAAAAACTTTAAGAAATTGACAATTTCAATCTAAGCCCTTGGATATTATCCAACTTTAATGGAAGAAATAAGTATACTACCCAAATATACTTATTATCTCGGAGCTAAGTCATCAGTCGTCTTATTTGAACATATTTGAAATGAATTAGATCAAGATTAAACCAATAAATAGTAAATTTGTGCGAAATAAGTTTGCTGTCAAAAATTACAGACGACCTTCTGGATAATTCTTTGGGCAATCTTCTGGATAATTCTTAAAACTTCCTTTTTTTTTTTTATCTTTTTGAAATATACCTTCGAGAATATCTTCTAGATTTACTTTTTTATATCATTCGAAAACTTCTGTTCTTGATTTTCACTAATATAACCTTATGTAATATCTTCTAGATTACCTTCTACCTATAACTTTCACTATTACTTTTTACTAATATGATCCTCTGTAATAACTTCTAGATTATCTTCTTTGGATCTCCAATTCTTACATCAATCCATGAATAAAACTGTTATTACTTAATTTTAAGAGCTTAAGATAATCTTTTGCACACTTAATAAATTAATTAGATTTCTTTAACCATTTTGTTACCTTCAAAACTTAATTTATAGCGAATAACAATTCAACCTGAAATAAAAAGAAATTTGGCTTCAAGCCCATAAAAGTAAAGTAGCTTAAGGATTTAAGTTTACAATCACCCTCAAATAATAATATAAAAAAGCATTCCAACTCTCATAATGATAACCCAGTGATTCGACATCTAGTGCTCAATCCTCTAGGTCATTAAACCTGAAACCTAAAGATCATAGGGAAATTCACATAAATGTCAACTTCAGTACCTTTAATGTTAAAAAAAAAAAAAAAGAGTAGTGAAGCCTAGTATATAGTAAACAAACACATGTATGCATGTCACACACACATATTCTAATGCAACATTTACAAGTTAAGTAATTAATTTAAAGTTCCCAAGCAAGATATTTCCAATGTCTTGGAAATATCAACACGCATAAGAGTAGTCATGACTCCCATCAAATAACAAAGAACGGAAGGTGTCCCTCTTGAATCACGCATTGGGAAGGCGGATTGATAAGCCTCTAGGACTTATCAATAAAGAAAAAGAAAGAAATAGTCTCATCCGATTTATCTCCTCATAGGCTACTACCAATGAGCACAGTTCATTGCAATGCTTTATATAAAGTCTCATTCACCTGTCTAACTCGTTGCAACTTCGTACCTGCTTCCAACTAACTGCCTGTTCTCGAAAATTCCCCTATTGGCTACTCGCCAAGCCCAACCACACACTCTGAGCTTAAGCGCCTAAACTGCCACATTTTTCTAAAGTTGCAACCATATTTGTAACCCAGACTGAGGATGCCACTTTATGGAGTATGTGGCCAAGCAACAACCAACAAATAATTAGGCCGAGTTTAAGTATTAGTTCAATTATTAGATTCTATCCCGGCAAACAATAACATTTACTACATACCTATTAACTGATACAAAACCTTTTCCTCTTTTCCAAGCTTGATAAGTATTAGCTATTCATGAGTCAAAAGCTTGCATTAGGCAATGTTTCAAGTATTTTAACCATTTAGCACTTTTTTTTTAAAATTGTTAAACTACTCGAGGACTTAACTCATTTTTGTACATTGAGTGCAGTTATTGATAATTGCCATTGCATAGGTTGCTATGTCCTTCACTTTAAATGTCGAGTTTTCTAATTCAATTATTTAGGTTCGAGTTAGATAGGAATTTAGGTAGACCAACTTATTTAATGGTCTCATTTTTTTAGTAGCCTATTCTTAGTCAACTAAGAGTTAGCCATTGAGATCATTATTTGCATATTGAGCCTTTATGCCCGAAACCAATTTATTTATCATTTTACCATCATCCATTTGGCCAAATTTACCATATCAAATATTAATGTCCTTAAGGTGTTTATGGTGAGGATTTCTCATGATATCCCTTTCTAAAATCCTTAGTGTCTCCTTTGGCATCTAACTCCTTTATCATTACTAATAAAAAGGAAAGCTAGGTAAGTAAGCCTAAATTCATAGTAATACCTAAATCTAAATTTTTACATCCATTAAGTATTTCCTAAATTCTACATCTCTAAAACATACCTTAAGTCATCAATTTATAGTCATAATACCTTGCTTGTGATTAGTGACTCATATATACATGATACATAACAATTAGGATCCCAACATGTATTTTTAAATTTCTCCACCATGTAGAACATATGATCCTTCAAATTTTCCAGTAAGCATTACATGATCATCTAATCAAGTTTATTGCTAAATAATAACTTTTAGGTGCCCATTTTTGTAATTAAGTGTTCACATGACCATAATCCAATTAAATGTCAATACATCACTACGTTAGCAAATTTAACATGTCACCCATTTTCCTCATGTCAGAGATTTCATATATAATATTAGCTACCTAGGTTCTTTCCGTTTATAACTCACACTAATAGTCCATGTAATCCACATTCTTACCAAGCATGTCTAATACCTATTTAATTGTTCCTACAACCATTTTACCAAAGAAGTATTAATTTCTCATTTGATATAATTAAAACAACCTATATACATATTATCACAATTTAAGCTTTTCCGTTTGTCCAAATAGTCGATTATAGCCTAAAATTGATTTTTCCTTCAATTTCTTTCCTAAAAGGATATTTTTCCTTAATACTTTACATTATTATGTACCAATTCTATCTTCATTTTAGGTCTCAATCTATTCCAATTGAATAAGGTTTTTCCATCAAAATCCCTAGTTCTACACTATTTAACAATTTATTCCACCTACACATATCCATTCATCAACAATGCTTTTTTTAGCTTGTAACTTCATAATTTATCATCTAAACACCAAATTTATCTTATCTAAAAAAATATATAGATTTGAAAGTTCCACCTCTTCCCTCTAAATGCTAAACATGGCACGAGCATAAATGTACATATCTAACAAACTTTCTTTAATGTTCAATTTCAAGCCTTCAATCATCATTGTAATTCACTTAACCATTGTAATTCCTTCAGTAATTCACACATGTAAATAATTTATTACTAACTCCATCATCATTTAAAATTTCCACTAAACCCATTTACACCATATCCTATTAGTCATTATCATCACAATATATGAATCTTCACATAAAAGTGTCAATCATCGATTGTCTAGTTATGCAAGAATTTATCATCATACCTTCATCACTTATCATACCACTATCCATCTCCCTACACATTTCATCAAATTCATTTTCAATATTAGATAATCAAATTCCCTCATACAACAATTTATTAACAATTCAGTCCCCAATTTCTTAATTTAGATAATTACTCATCATAATCTACAATTCCACATGATACGTCATCATATGCCTAAATCAATTCCTCCTTCACATGAATTATTATCAAATCATTAAATTCTCATATAATATTATCCAAAAAAACCCACAATTCAATCATTTTAATCAAGCCATCCTGGTTTACTAATTAAGCTAATTATACCTCAAATTAATAATTTCTCTATTTCTTTCCTGATTGGCTATTTTCCCTAATTCCTTATGTTATAATCCACCAATTTCAACTTCAATTTGATTCATATATTACCTTAATTGAATTGGTTTTTTTTTATTCTAGTCCAATAATTTCATAAAATTTCTTAATTAGCAATATTTTTACATGTCCGTTCAACTACGTACCACTTCTATTTACTTATAACCTCATAATTCATCACCAAAGTATATAATTTCCAAAAATTAATCAAAATTTCAGATTTAACATACTTCATCCTTCCTCCATATAACTCATGTCGCACAACACACATACAAACTCAACATAGTTTTCATCAATTTCAACTCTAAATCATCAACCACATCATAGTTCATCCCATATTCTTATTTCCTTCAATAATTTATACATATCACCATTTTCATCAACAAATAAGGAATTTGTAGCAAGTCAAACTCAATTCCCCTACCCTTACATGCCACTTATACAATCAACAACCATACGTACATCGAATTTTAATTCTATTAGCTAATTTTGGTGTTTACCCTACTTTATCTTGCACCTTCACCAATTTTTACAGCAATATTCCCAAATGAGCACTTTCAAAATCTTTTAAAACCTAAATTTAGCTAGTTCAACATACCTAAGCACCTAAGTTAATTTTTATACTTAAATGCTCATAAAACTTTAAATATTCTTTAAATTTAGGGTCGTACCTTAGCACGATTTTTGTTGCACTTTGAGTGGCTTCTTCCTCTTCATTTCCTCCATCCTTTACTCTTAAACCACCACTAAGAACAATATAGTTACTAAGGGAGGTTATTAAGTGTTAGAATGAGCTAAAACTCAAGTCTAGTACACTTTTCTTATCTTAGTTTTGGGCATTATGAATTTTGCAGCTCTTATATCTCATGGATGTTCATGTCTTTCTCATTTTCTTGAGAAAAAGGAGAAAAACTAATTATAACTTAATCTCACATTACACTAGCTTAAATATGGACTAAAAGTGTTTAAGGAATGGATTTTGGAGGTATTTTACTTTATGTAGGTTTTTTGGATGTTTTAATGAAGAAGAAATGGAGAAAAGGAGAAGAAAAGAGGGAGAAAATAAAGGTGGAGGCAACCATACAAATTTTAAGGGATGGGAGAGCTCCAGAGTTTTGTTCTTGTATCTCATGATGTCACATGGCACATCTGTACCATCAATTTTTACATATGCTAGAATTTGACGATATAGTCAATTTAGGGCTTGTAATCCAACTTAGGTGTAAATTATGAATTTAATTACTCTAATGGATTTATTTTATCTATTTTAATTCATTTTCAAAATTTTTGTTCACCTTGGTTCCCAATTAGGGACAAAATTACAATTTTGCAAACAAGAAAAGGCTTTAGTTGTATTTTTTTTTATTTTTAATTTTTCGTGTAATTTTCATCTAAAAATATTTTAATTCTAATTTATTTTGTTTTAATATTCTTTTAATTGTTTTTTCATTTTTGAAAATTTGGCTTCTCAAGCTTCTCATTTAGGGAAAAATTAGAAATTTGAAAATTTTGGTCATTTAAGCTTTTACATGACTTTGATTGGCTTCACTGCCTTCAAATGATTTTAATTTATCATGGTTGGTGTTCGAGTTATTTCAATATGGAACATAAAAAGCCAAACAAATAAAATAAAAAACTAAAAATTAAACTTCGGAAATAGACGTGGCATCACGTTGTCAATCATGGCCATGACTCAGGCCATGATCTCCTTAATCATAAAACAAAACTTCAATTTAAATTCATTATTGGCATGACAACATAGATAACAGACGGCATCACGAATAGGATGAGGACAATGATCCTCACCACTCTTCAATTTTTTTTCCCGTAAACAACATGATCACTAACTAGATCAAGGATGTGGTGGAGGAGGTGATTGTAATCACCGATTGGATCATTGCGTGATGGGGGTGGTGATATCGATTGTAACTTGATTTTTTGCCCCGCTTTAATCACGTTCTTTAACATGGGCATGATATTCAATATTGATAAATTTTTCATTTAGGTTAAGTCTTTTCTCCATACTTGAACATACTAGTTCATGCCCATTACCAAAGTGCATTGTATATCCTTGAAAATACTCCATCTTATCTTCACTTGGGTCATCCGTAAGTATTTGATGAGCTAAGTTCATTAATCCTCCAACTCTAGCCCCAAGTTATCAGTCTGAGAGAATTATGATTCCTACGAGGTAGATTCCAGGCATGTTAGCAAGTGTCTATGCAAAGATGTCATTGTTGAGTTAGAGGAAGTGGATTAGTTCATCTTTGAACTTTTGCGACAACATGGATCCTATGTTAGTGACTAGGGTAGGGTCTTATTGAGTGGTATCTCCTTGGTTAACTCGATCGACTCTTCTTGCCTTTCATCTTGGCTGGTTTTCTTTTGATTTAGTTGGTCAAGGAATGAATCTATCTGGCATGCTTCATCTCTTGCCAAGGCTTGTACATACAATTTGCAGCATAAATTTTGATCATCTCTACATATTTCGACCTTACTTAGGGTAGGAAACTTCACTGTAAGGTGGGTTAAAGAAGGAACTGTGTGGAAGAAGATGAGGGAGGGTTGGCCAAGTATCATGTTGTAGGGTGACAAACAGTCTACTACTAAGAACTTTACTTCATTTTGGGCCTTATACTTGTTGCACCCAATCTCATTGGTGGCATAACGATCCCCCTAACCTTGATTGGATGTTATTGAATAAGAAGATCTCATGTCTATACGGTTTTGGTCTTTTTTTAATATTCTCATCGTAGAGCCTATTGATAAAGTCATTTCATACTCACTTTTCATTAAACAAATCGTGCTTAATTATTATTGATTTATAGAAATAATGAGGAAATGGTACTTAAGTACGTTTATTATGATATTTTAGGTCTTAAAAGAACTTATATTACAAATATAAGCAATTGAAAGGAGTTATATACAAATTTGGAGATGACAAGAAGAAAGGCGGGCCAATTGAAAGAGTAAGCTGTCAGCCTTCAAAGAAACATATCCCAACCTTCAACAAGACAAACAAAGGCCACTAGTTTTCATAACAGATTTAGCTAGCCTTTAAAAACAACTCTATACGCTGCCACAAAGCCCTCGGTGATCTTGGTTTGGAAATCATTTCCACATTAAAGGCCGGCTAAAGTAAAATCAAGGCCGCCAACCTAAGTCCCGTGTGCCTTCAACATATAAATACTCTTTGTTGATGAGAGAAAGAACCCTAAAACAGATTTAAGAGATTTTTTTTTCCTTTGCTTCTTGATAGAGGTTAGGTCTTAGATTACTAGTGAACTTTTCTTTTTATTTTGATCAAGGATTCCACACCAGGATTAAGTGGAAGATACTATTTGAACATGGATTTGAGCATGGGATCCCTAATTATGGTGATTTCATTCCTTTTTCTGTAATTTCATGTTTTGGATGATATCTGGAACTTTTTCCTTTTGATCTTATCATTAAAGTTTTGAGTTGTTGATTTGAATTATCTAATTGATGTTTATCTATTATTGATTGAATTGTTGTTTGTATTCGAATTGTTAATGTTGTTTCACCGATCATGTGTTTTGAATTAGTTTTGGAATGCATGATAGATTATGATTGTAATTGGAAAATTCCTTTCTAATCAATTCTGTGATTAGCTAATTTTGATTACAAACCTCATAGACATATGGATTGCAATTCAATTAGAGTTTGGTAATTTTTACAAATTAGTCAATTAGTCACTTCCCCAAGAATAGGGAAATTGATGTTAATTTAGGGTAATCACTTTTTTGGAAAAAGGAGTTTTTACTTGGTGCTTAATTGCTTGAATAGACTAAACCCATTAGCAATTCGGATTTGCACGCATATTCTGATCGATAGTATATATTCAATTGTTATTCAGATCTATTAGCTCTAAACCTTTCAGTTATAGGTATTGGAAATCTTATATCTTTGTAAATTATTTATATCTAAAAACCCAAAAATATTTCTTTTGATTTGCCTAACGGCGATAAGAACTAATACAATTGACAGCTAGTCCTCACTCCATGTGGACATGACTCGGTATTCACCAAAATTTTATTACTGCACACCCACCCGATACATGGCCAGTTAATATCTGCGAATTTAAAGGAATTTAAAAAAAGATTAAAAAGAGTTTTAAAAGCACTTATAGAAAAAGCATGATCAATTTTTTGCGTCATTACTGGGAGTATTGGTGCTAATTTCAGTTTTTAAGACTTTTATAGATTAAGCCTTTTATTTGAAAAATCTAAAAAAAAAAAAAATTGAAAAGGAAAAAACAACAAAATTTACAAATACTTTCTTCATTATTTTGTAAATACTAGTCTTTTGTATATTTGTATATTTCTACTCGTTTTTCTTTTTCTCTTTGTAGATACTTAAAGTTTTTGTTGAACACCATTTTTATCAAAGAATGTTTTAGCAAGGATAAGATATGAGTGATCAACAAGCACCAGTCTTCTCATATTGTTTCACTCTAGAGCTTAGAACAGAAATATTCTCATTTAGGCAGTATGAGGAGAGCCTTTGTCAAATGTTTGGGGAAGATACCACAATTTTATGCGTAAATACCCGTATAATGAGTCACCTAATTGATCTCAGCTGTTAGTATTCCTTAGAGGATTAGGAGCCTATGATAGGATGATATTAGAGTCAGTTGCTAGAAAGCAATTAATAGAAATGCCGGTGGAAATGGCGTTTATGATAATGGAAGAACTTACCGAAAGCCAGTACATTGATCCATATCTCCCCCTTCAATTAGTATGTTTATGGTGTAATAGATCACATGATATCTCTCAATCTTATGGTAGTAGGACAGAAATTGATCCCAGTATGTCAACTCAAGAATATCATCACACTTGTGAGATTCCAAATCAAGGAAATATTGCTTCATCTTCTGAAAACTTAGTTACCCCAATTCCAAGAAAAGAGAATATTATTAAAGAGATTGTGAGAGGTTTAGAGCAGAAAGGGGAAGAAAATTTTGAGAAGCAACAAGAGGTTATACAGAAATTGGAGACTTAAGTAGCAAGTTTGACAAAATTTGTATCCTCTATTTTTCAACTTGCTAATTCAAGTGAGGATTGGGAGCATATTAGTAATGGAAAAGAAAAAGAAACTGTAGACACCCAATTTTTTGCTCAAATTTAGGGCTTTAGTTTATAATAAAAATTAATGTTACATCAAGCTCAAAAAATAAGAAATAATAAAAAGTAAGAATTTTTTAAAATAAAAAATTATAATAAGAAAATAGAGGTAAAAATAAAAAAATAAATGGTAAAGTAAAAATAAAAAAAAATAAATAATAATAATAATAAACAAAAAAGAAAAGATAAAAATAAAAATATATAGGTGAAAATAAGAATTTTTGAATAAAAAAATAGAAACAAATAAATAAGATAATTAGAAAAAATAAAAATTAATTATCTAAGCTTGATATAATATATTTTTGTTGTAAATTGTTCATAAAGATAATTAAACAAATTTTTCAAAAATTATTTTTGTTTAATTAAGTGAATTTTGAATCAGCCTTAAAACTTGAATTTGTCAAAATCCAACCAGGCACAGGCCAATGGCCTAGTGATTCAGACCATTGACCCAGACCCTAGCCCAAGCCATAGGTCAGGGGTTCAAACCAGCTTGGGATCAAATTTTTGGATTTTTTTTCCCTTTGTTTTTTTTTTTGCACGAAACAACCCGACCCCTCCACTTTGGATCATAATTTGAATATGTAATCGTTGTTTTTTTTCGAAATTGAATGTATGGATTGATAACTGACATGGAATACATTGAATTCGTACCAATTGTATGCAAAAATTAAGCCTCAAATAGTCCCAATATTTCGTTTGAAAATTGAAAAAAAATTGAAATAACACAAAGCTTCAAAGGGTCATCAATGGTGGAAATTGATCAATTTTGATAAATTGTGTCGATTGATTGATCTGATACAAAGATTGGATCATATATTTGATAATTTAACTTTCAATTTCATCAGATACAACGATACAATGAACATAACGAATCAAATTAAATTTTCCAAATAAATTGTTTTTTCGAAAAATTGGGATCTTAATCAATGCAACGATTCAATGAAATCAAACATTAGATCTATAAATAGGGGTGTTCTGTGAATCAAAAACATAATTCAATTGCAAGAAACACACACACAATAAGATCAATTCGAAATTTTCGAATTAAGGGTTTAGAATTCGAAATTTTCAAATTCGAAGTTCTTGGATCAGATTTGATCCAAATTGAGTGTTTTAGGAGTATTAGAAACTTGATTTTGATGTTTTAGTGTGCTTAGATTTGCTCGAATTGATCGGATTAATCTCTGTAATTTTTTTTTATTTATTCGAAACCCTCGCGGCCAATCAACCTCCTCGAACCACCGTCCACGGTGGATCTGGGCACGATCCACCACCACCAGCCACTACAACACTATCACAGGAGTCGGGCCGACAACCCCAGGAGTTCCGACAGCTACCACAGGCGGACGACGAGCGTTCGAAAGATCCCGCCTTCATCTTCTTCGCCCGACCAGGTCAAAATCCGACCCGGAATCGGAAATTCAGCCTCGCCCCTGGTCAACGGTCGTCAACGGTCAACAGTCAGTAGATCCAATGCTCCAGATTTGATCATCCAGATCAGACGGCCCAGATTTGATCAAGTAATCCAACGCGCCAGATTAAAAATCAATTGATCAGACGGCTAGGATTGGTAAACGCGATCAACGACCGAGATCTGATCCGAGAAATCCAACGGTCCAGGTTAGTCTGTGTTATTTTATTATATTTTTTTATATATTTAATTTCGAAATATAGGAAAAAATTAATAAAATTTGTAAAAAATTCAGAAAAATCCAGAAAAATTAGAATAATTATTTTCAATATAAATTTACATGTTTTAACAATTTTTGATATTTTTGAATATTTTATGAATATGTATTTGCATATAAATTGATCTTTAAATATATATTTGATGCATGAGATGTTTTGTTTTTTGTATTTTAATTTGTTATGATATATTTTGAATATGTTCTGAACATATGTGATGATTATTGAATTTTGAAAAATAATAAATTGTAAATGGATTTTTTAAACCAAAATTGTTGTTGAATAAAAAATGAAAATTGTTTTTGAATAGAATAAAATGATTTTTTTTTAAAACAATTTTTTGTGAATGATGAAAGAGATGAATAAAGATAAAAAAATTATTTTTGAGAATCATGATATTGATCAAGTTTTTTATCAAAATTTATCTTCATAAATTTACTATGAAGATATTAATCAAGTTTCTATCAAAATTATCTTCATAAATTTGCTATGAAGATATTAAATAAGTTTTAATCAAAATTATCTTCATAAATTTGCTATGAAGGTATTAAATAAGTTTTTATCAAAATTATCTTCATAAATTTGTTATGAAGATAATAATAGACTTTTCATGAAATTATCTTCATAAATTTACTATGGAGATAATAATCAAAGTTTAATCAAATTATTTTCATAAATTTGCTATGAAAATAATAAAATTTCAAATTTATCTTCATAAATTTGCTACGAAGATAATAATAAAGTTTCCAAATAAAATATTTTCATAAATTTGCTATAAAAATAACAAAGTTTTCAATCAAAATTATTTTCATAAATTGTCTATAAACAAAAGTTTCCAAATAAATTATCTTCATAAATTTGCTGTGAAGATAATATTCAAAGTTTTCAAAATTATTTTCATAAATTGACTTTGAAAATAATTAAAGTTTTTTCACCAAAAATATTTTTATAAATTTGCTATGAAAATATTCAGTATTGTTTAATCAAAATTGATTTTATGTAGCATTAAATTAGCCATGAATTATCTAAATTAATTTTTTTTTAGAAAAATGATTTTTGACTTAGAAAATATATTTTTTATGAAATGAAAAATCAATTGATTAGATCATAGGATCATCAAAATTGGTTTTCATAAAAATTCAAAATTTAATGAACTTAAAGTGAGAATAGTTCAAAAATATAAAATTGATCAACAAACTAAGTTCTTTATAAAAGAACTACGTTTTGTCTGATCTCGATTAGCGAGTATGTAGGCACCTACGGGGGCGACAATAAAAACAAAAAAAAAATATTTTTGTTTATTTCTTTGATTATTTTTGAGGAATTCTTGAACAATAAAATATAAAAATAAAAATGAATGATTTGACTTGTAAATATTTGTTTTATAAATATTTTATTTGAGTTTTTTTGAGTGTAAAAAGGATAAACTATAAGTTTAAAATTCCAAAAGTGGTAACCATTCGGTTTTAATAGGTTAGCCCCGAATCTATGATATCTGGTTTAAAAATTTTGGTTTTTGAAATCAAATTTTCGCAGATCAGTAGCTAAGTTAGGATCAACCGACCCATTGATCCTAGCTTTTTATTTTTTCCCGATTTATATCGGGTGGCGACTCTAAAATGTTTTCAAAAATTAAAATTTCTTTTAACCCCTAGTTGAGGATTCATGTTAAACGGGTTTGGGTTTAATGTGAATCGGGTTAAGAGAAATAAACTAGATATTGAAAAAATCCAGGCTCGACAGAAACCCCATTTGACTTTGAAAGGCATGAAGAAGAGAAAGAGGAAAAAGTCATATCCAATATAGAAAAACTGACAAACACTTCTTCAATGGCTAGTACGGTTAAAGTAAATGAAGAAAAGCCACCCTGGGAATTAGCTATTGATAAGCTTGCAAATCTGACTATAGAGGGGTTTGAGAAGTTAGGAAAGCAAATTGAAGGTATTGTGAAACCCTCTTCCCCAATTGAGCTAGTAAATGAGATCAATGCAGAGAAAAGCAAGTTAGTTGAGAAAGAAGAGAATTTAGCTTCTACGTCAAATGAAATGGACGATGTGGTACAATAGGAGCACACTCCTGTAGCTACTAAGCTGACTGTCAAATCATATGTGCCACCAATTTTTTCTCCAAGATGACCTAGAAAGAGGAAAGATAATGAAGAATATGAAAAATTCCTAGAGGTGTTTAAGAAACTAGAGGTCAGGTATCAAGAATGCATTTTGTGATTTAGGTGTAAGTATTAATTTGATACCTTTCTCTGTGGTAAAGAAATTAGGATCGAGGGAGGCAATTAAGAAAACGGAGATAACAATTTAGTTAGCTGACGCTCTATTAAAAGACCTAGAGGGGTAATTAAGGGTGTGCTATTAAAGTACGTAAGTTCATATTTCCTATGGACTTTGTAGTATTGGATATGGAAGAACATCTAGAGATTCCCTTCATCCTTGGACACCCATTCATGGCCATTACTAGAGCTGTAATTGATGTGAAAAATAGCAAAATAGTGCTGAGGGTTGGAAATAGAGAGTTACATGTAAATATCATGAAGCATTGGAAAAAAGAACCTTAAATCCACTAAAGCTGACACAACACCTAAAAATTCAAGAGTAGAAGCTTGCAAGAAAAGAAAAGATGAGGATAATAAGACTAATGAATGTGATCATCCTTGAAAAAGAAAGTTAGAATGTCAGGCTGAGACTATAATACAAGTGTCAGATGGGAGACAATCTACCATTATCCTTTTCTCATAAATATTTCTTTTTGTTTTTATCTTTTATTTGCTACTTAGATGTTTCTACGCTTTTGTGCAAATGAGAGAAAAAAAAAAAAAAGGAGCTAAAGAGCAAAATTACAGGCCACAAGAGCATGGACTGACAAGATGGATATAATTAGATAACCTTCTCTATTGCTGTAATGAATGGAACTCAAAATGCATCAATTTTTCAAAATTGGGGAAGTACCATTTTTCCCTTTTCTATTTTATCTTTACTCTTTCCTATTTTAAGTTGAATTAGGAACAGTAGGACACTATTCAATTTAAGTGTAAGGGAAGGGATAATGTGACATGGAGAATGAAGTGGAGTATAGTTTGCTGATGTCTGAATTATCGAGTTAATTTCATATATATGACATCTGAACTTGAATTGTTGACCCATAGTTTGAACTTAATTGTGTCCTAAAGCATGATATGGCAATTTTAGGTCAATTTTTTTTTTCAAAAATTTTCATGAAATTTGGAGATTGTACTAAATATTAATAAGAGCATCTCTAAAAATGTGAAATTGACTTGCTTAGGTACCTTATTCATCTGCTGTTGTGATTAAAATACTTAGTTAAAATTAAGTAGTGAAATCTTTAAGAAACAAATTTACCTTGTATTTAGCTTTAGAATTAAAGTTTAAGAGTAGGTCGAGTCCTTAAGTGAAAAATAAACAGGTTTACTTCTAGGAAAAATTTAGCTTGTATATATTCTTTTGAGTTATTTTGAAAACATTTCAACACTTAATGAAAGAGGTAGAAGAAACTCGTTACTTAGTGATTTTATTAAAAAAAAAGGTCTTAAATTTGTTGTGCATTCAAAAGAAAAGAAAGAAACAAGCATAGCTTATACTCCAATGACTCAGGTAATTTAAGTCAAGAGTATCCAAACTTGAATGTTGGATTGAGAAAGAGTCTGTCAGGGTCCTTTTAAACCCGGTCACTAGGTGATGAGCTCGGGATGTGTCGACTCAATGAACTCACTATAATGAGAGTGAAGGAAAGGCAAAAGTTTAATCCATGAACTTTGGGGAAAAAAAAAGAAAAAAAGAGCAAAATGCTTGTATGAATCAAAAGATTATGAATGCAAAAGCATCAAGTGAAATAAGAGTTATAATAAAGAGAGATAAAATCTAAGGAAAAAGTCGATACTATATGCTTTCACTCTGTGTTGCAAGGTATATGCCTGCTAATATCCAGTGAAGTTTAATTAGGTGTTTTTCCTTATTGGATTGAGTATTTACTTTTGAACAAAAGGTTCTTTTGTTAATCACTGCGATTAAAATTTGTTTTGTCCATATTAGCTACTAATTTTGATTATAGTAATCTAATTACATGTACCCAATTTGGTTAGGCGGTAGGTACTAGAATTGCAAGTCATGATATATAAAAGATGCTTGAATTGTGAAAGTAAAATTTTTGTAGTCTCTATGACAAATTTCTCCATTGTTCTTATTTATTTTGCTTGAGAACAAGCAAAAGTTCAAATGTGGGGGAGTTGATAAAGGCGTTTTATACTCACTTTTTATTGAACAAATTGTGCGTAATTATTATTGATTTTATAGAAGTCATGAGGAAATGGCACTTAAGTACGTTTATTGTGATATTTCAGGTCTTGAAGGACTTATATTATAAATACAAGCAACTGAGAAGAGTTATATGCAAATTTGGAGATGAAAAGAAGAAAGGTCGGCTAACTGAAAAAGTAAGCTACCAACCTTCAAAGAAACATATGCCAGCCTTCAACAAGACAAACAAAGGCCACCAATTTTCATAACAGATTTAGCCAGTTTTCAAAAACAACTCTGTATGCTGAACACTGGGGAATAAAGGCCATTGGTCTTTAGCTGATGTAAGTCAAGGCCGCCTCTAATGCTGCCATAAAGCCATCGATGATCTTGGTTCAGAAATCATTTCCACATTGAAGGCCAGCTAAAGTAAATTCAAGGCTGCCAGCCTAAGTCTCATGTGTCTTCAATGTATAAATACTCTCTTATGGATGAGAGAAAGAACCCTAGAACGGATTTGAGAGATTTTTTTCCTTTGCTTCTTGATAGAGATTAGGGCTTAGATTACTAGAGAACCTTTCTTTTTATTTTGATTAAGGATTCCACATCAGGATTAAGTGGACAATACTATTTGAATATAGATTTGAGAATGGAATCCTTAATTAAGGTAATTTCATTCCCTCTTCTGTAATTTCATGTTTTGGATGATATATGAAACTTTTTCCTTTTGATCTTATCATTAGGGTTTTGAGTTTTTGATTTGAATTATCTTATTGATGTTTATCTATTATTGATTGAATTATTGTTTGTATTCAAATTGTTAATGTTATTTCACCGATCATATGTTTTGAATTGATTTTGGAATGCATGATAGATTAGGAATGCAATTGGAAAATTCCTTTCTAATCAATTCTATGATTAGCTAATTTGGATTACAAATCTCATGGACATATGGATTGCAATTCAATTAGGGTTTGGTAATTTATATAGATTTAATTAGTCACTTTTCTAGAAATAGGGAAATTGATTAGTTAATTTAAGGTAATCACTTTCTTTGGAAAAAGGAGTTTTTACTTGGTACTTAATTGCTTGAATACACTAAACCCATTATCAATTTGGATTTGCAAGCATATTCTGATCAATAGTATATATTCAATTGTTGTGTAGATCTGTTGGCTCTAAACCTTTCACTTATAGGTGTTGGAAATCCCATATCTTTATAGATTAGTCATATCTAAAAATCCAATAATATTTCTTTTGATTTGTCTAGCTACAATAAGAATTAATACAATTGAGAGTTGGTCCTCCCTCTCTGTGGATACGACTCAATATTCATTAAAATTTTATTACTGCACACGCACTGACACACTGGACGGTTAATATTTGTGCATTTAAAGGAATTTAAAAAGAGATTAATAAGAGTTTAAAAGGCACTTATAGAAACAACATGATTACCTATCGAAGGCATGGATCATCTATGTTACTCTCAGTGTCAACCAAAACCTTTATTACATCGAACCCACTACTTATGCCTTTATGATGAAGGCACCCCGGTTTGGTATTTTAACATCATCTAGGTTGGCATTAGTAATTCAAGGGTTATATCGAGCTTTTCTCTTATTGTGAGGAGCATTACCTCTTTTCCTTTATCATTTCTAGAAAACTAAGAGAGGATGGTGAGTTCCTCCGATGATGGTATTCATTACTCCTTATGCCATACATCTTGGTAGTAGTCGTAGAACATGCTATTGCCTCTTATGCGTGGGTTGCAATGCATTTTGGATGGCTCAAGTATGATGCTTGAGTTTTTTATCTCCAAGAAAATGCCTTCCTGAGGTTTGTTAAAGGGGAGGAAGCTAGAGTCGAAGAATCTCCATTTCCTTTGGGGCCTCCTTCCTTAGGGTGCTAGCCCCTATTTTTCTCCGGGGAGGGCCAATGCAGTCTTTCATCAATCTTTTGGCTTTTTGGTTCTAGAGGTGGTCCTTTTAGGACTTCTCCATCTCATTCTAAGCGGCAATGAAGTCTTTACGTCTGATATATTTGTCGGCCTGCTCTTAGAACTCTTTTAGAGTTTAAGCTTGTTGTTGGCAAGGGAATGAAAAAGAGGCTTTTGTTTTTTCGAATGCCATGAATAGCTGCTTAAACAGCGAAGCTGAGGTGAGGCCATCGACCTCAATCACAACTTAGTTGTAGCAGGTGACATAGTCTCTTAAGGATTCCTCATTCTTTTGATTTACTAGTAAAAGCAATGATATGTCATTCTTGGAGTCGATTGACTGTGAAATGCATATTGAACACCGTTTCCAGCTAAAAAAGCACCAAGAATACTCAAGGGGGGAAGGGGGTGATTTAAGTATTAGCCCTAAAAGACAAAATAATTAATTTTAATTTAATAGATCAAAAATCAATATAATTTGCAGTGGATAAACAATCAACAGATATAATGTGTAAGATAAAAGAGATAAGGATAGAGAAAATCATGCTAATTTTTAACATGGAGTTCAACCATCTTCTTATTCTCCACAGTTCACCAATGTCTCAATCGAGGCCTTCACCATTTGTTTTATTAATTTCAAAAATATGCTCACTATGACCAAATTATAACACTCAGGAAATAAAATGTTTCCTTTCTCTCTCTAAATGCTCTTAGATGTGTAGCATATTTAAGAACAGAGCATAAGAGTGTACTTCTCTCTATTTTTTATTTGCAAATTTATACACAAGAGAGCAAGAAAATAAATGTTTTGTTTAATCACGATAAAGAGCACGTAAAAAAAACTTTAGCATTGTGTTCTTTTTTGTTGATCTTCTAAGGACTCGGTATATATAGCCTTCAAAATTCAAAAGTCCATTAGAGACAATGTCTATAAGTTGCCAACCATTTAATGCGCTTTAGTGACTCTTTTTCTTTCCACATCAGCACCAATATTTTAACCGTTGCTCCTTAAAGATTGGTCATGCCTAAAGTGTTGTACCTCAAATTTTCTTCGGATAGACCTCTCCTCATGCATACTTGTTCAAGCCTTAAAATTCAAACTGTCGTGCCTTAAATCTTAACATATCAAGGTCTCGACGTGACCCTTGACCAGCATTGTGTTATTTTTAGCTTTGTTGAGTCTCAATTTAGAGCTAGTCGCGCCTTGACGTTTCAGTACATCGAGCCCTTGACATGATCCACAACAAGTTTTTCATTTCTTTAACTTGTTGCGCTTTAGACATGAACTTGTTATGTAAACCCCTAGATTTTTATACCAAGTTTTACGCTCAGACCCTCGATTTGGAAGTCAACCGAAAACGCTAAAGTCAATAAAACATATATCAAACCCTAGAATTTAGATTCAACAATCCCATGCTCTCAAACCGTAGACATCAGAACATATATAATTGTTGATAATAGTTCGTAATAATATAGGGAAGTTTAAAAATATTAGATTCACTAGTTTCTAGTGTATTTCAGATCCGAACGAGGATCAGTTTTCGAAAAATGTGCCTTAGTACATCGAATAGTAAAAATATTCTATTAATATCATTAGACTTGTAATAATATAAGGAATCCAAAAATATCAATTTCATAATTTTTTTGTAGCTAAAAATATCAAATATCGTATTTATGCGCGTATTTTTTTTACTACCAATTACTATTTATTGTACTTCTCTACTATTCATTTATCTTTACTTTTTCTTACTACCTATACATCTATTTTCTTACTTTTTACCTTTCCTGTCACACCCCGCCCCCGCAGGCGACGGCAATGTGATGCCAGGGCAGGCAAACCCACCACTGGCCAGATCAACTGGTGAAAGGTGCTGCCTTTGGGGCAGGCAAAAGCCTTAGGTCTGGGGTTCGAATCCTAAAGTCTGCAGACTGGATTCAACTATGCCTAAGGGTAACAATACCTATAGTGCCCGTGGTACCCGTTGGGGCATGCGTTGGTTGGGATCACCATGATGCAATGGTGATGTCGGCCATTACCACTAGGGGGCCAGTGGTGGTTTGTCTGCCCTGGCATCGCATCGCCGTCGCCTGCGGGGGCGGGGTGTGACATAAAAAGGCGCCTTTTTATGTCATACCCCGCCCCCGCAGGCGACGGCGATGCGATGCCAGGGCAGACAAACCACCACTGGCCCCCTAGTGGTAATGGCCGACATCACCATTGCATCATGGTGATCCCAACCAACGCATGCCCCAACGGGTACCACGGGTACTATAGGTATTGTTACCCTTAGGCAGACTGGTGAAAGGTGCTGCCTTTGGGGCAGGCAAAAGCCTTAGGTCTGGGGTTCGAATCGTAGAGTCTGCAGACTGGGTTCAACTCTGCCTAAGGGTAACAATACCTATAGTGCCCGTGGTACCCTGCGAGGCATGCGTTGGTTGGGGTCACCATGATGCAATGGTGGTGTCGGCCATTACCACTAGGGGGCCAGTGGTGGTTTGTCTGCCTTGGCATCGCATCGCCGTCACCTGCGGGGGCGGGGTGTGACATTTCCAATACATCTTATGTCACATCATATCTTACATATTACTTACGTTTTTTTTTTTTACAAATTACAAATTTAATTATTTTCTCTCCCCTATTTCCATGCAAACCGGCGCCCCCTCCCTTGTTCCCATCTCTCTTTATTTTCTTTTTTATTTTATTTTATTACACACAATTTCCTTTCATCTTCAACTATAAATACCCCTTTTTCCTCCTCTTCTTTCACACATCCATTTTTACATAACAAAACTCTATCAAAATCTCCCCACAATCCCTCTCTACCAAAATCCTCTTTAAATAATTCTTTCTTAGCTTTCTTTTCTACACACAAAAACCATCTACCACATATCACTACCCATATAATTCTACATTCATCATCTTCTTCCTTCAACATAAATACACTCTTAAGTAAAAACTTTCTACCATTATTTTTCATATCATGTAACTTTTCATGATCATGATGTTGTTTTTTAAAACTCATGTGAGTTGTAGAAGCAACAATATGTTCATATTTTGTTCTTACATATGCCAAGAATTTCCGATGTCTTATTTTGTTATGCTATATTATTATGTTGATATTATTGTTGTTGTGCTCCTAACTTAACTTTATATATATATATATATATATTATTAAATATATGTATATTTATGTATTTCTTGGAGCCTGGAAGCTCACTAACTTTCTAACATGCTTATTAGTATTGCTCTTACAATTCTTATTATTATTGCTCTTATTCTTGCTTTTCTGTTCTTTCTTTTTCTTTTTCTTTTTGGGACTAGTCTATTCTTAGTCCCAGGTTGCCTTGATGAAGTAAGGCTTTCAATACTTGATCGAAATACCTTGATGAAGTTAAGGTTTCCAATATTTGATCTTATTATTTTGCTTATTATTGCTTCTTATATCTTTCATACGTTATTATGTGATATCTTAGTCTTTTTCATACTACATACTTATGTACATGCGTCATCATGATGATATTGTCTCAATAAAACTAAAGAGAAATTTTCTTTAATGAAGGAAAAATAGAGCCAAATTCTTTTAATATAGATATATATATATATATATCTTGTCACTAAATCAAGACTTTGTCATCAAACACATAGGAAAAAATTATTTTTACAATCTCTTTTCAAACTCATCAAGAATTTTTTTTTAAATCATAATAAAGATGATTTTATGAAGGAAATTAACTAACAAAATAAACATTTCTTTTTATAATAAGTCACATGAATTTTATTAAAACTTAGTGTTAATAATTCTTTAATAAGCAAATTTTTCTTAAAAAGCTTACTTATAGGATTTTTACTAACTCTATAATTAAAAAAAAAAAAGAAATAGACTAGTTTTTAAAGTTAAAATAAAATCAACTCACTAATTTATAAACCCACTTAGAAAACTAAAAGTTGCCAAATTTCTAAATGGTAAACCTATTTTCAAAGAAATAAAAGAATATAAACATGGTAAACTCAAAAACAATAGATATCATCAACAACTTAAGAAAATGTTGAAAAAATTATTTTCTTCCAAAAAATTGGTAAAGAATTTAAAAGACCAAGTTTTATAAATAAAAATTATTTTTAAAGAAGTTAGAAAATAAAAATGTAAGAGGAAAAAGACTTATTTATCAAAACCATTTTACAAGGAAAATATATATACACAACTCAAATTATTAACATCTTATGAAAGCTTTCGGAAACTTCTTTTATCATTAAAGGTAAAATTCGTAGAAAACCAAAGTTAAGAAAAATTAATTTATTTTAGAAAAGAAATTAAGAAACAAAATAAGAATATACTCAAATATAATAACCCAATAATTTATAAAGTTCTTTCAAAACACTTAGAAAAGAAAACTGTTAAAAATTTAAGTTTCAAGACAGTAAGACAAATTATTTTAAGAAAAATAATCGTTGAGATAACACCATTAAATTATGCATACAATATAAGTATATATATATGTGTGTGTGTGTGTGTGTGTGTGTGTGTGTGTATTCAAAGGATTTTTCAATCATACAAATATCTATATTTTTGCCAAAAGATTTTTGGATTAAAGAAAACTTTGGAAAATTTTATTTGAAGGGCTGGAATTTTTGTGGTGAATCTGTACCGATCTTTTTCATGACCTAAAAAACTTTTGATGACATAAATAACCTTAAAAATAGATATATCTTTTTGAGTAGGTAGAAAAAAGTATATAATATGCAAAATTTCGAGTTAAAATGAGTAAGTTATGGCCATTTTAAGTTGGAATTTCCCTCTATATGATTTTTGACAAACTTAGTGAAATAGAATTAGTAAGTTTGAGTAGAACTTCAAAGAAATACTCATTTTAGGTATTTCTCTTGTATAGGTGATGTGAAGACTGAATTCTCGTACCTCGAGGAGTACTTTGATTCGGAGTTTCCACGCAAATGACTAAGTGAGTTTATTTCTTATATTTTTGTGCTTATGCTTTTGCTTGTGAAATTAGTGGCATTAGACTTAGAAAAATATAAAATGGAAAAGTGCATGTGATTTACATGTATGGTTGAAATTATGATTAAGCATATCAAGGCAGGAATTGTTCATGATGAATGTTTAATCTAGTATAGGAATGATTGTTTGCAAATTCTATGATCACCCGTAAAATATTTAAAAATGCCATGAGTATTTAATTAAATTAATTCATGCATATCATTGGATAAGTTCATTAAATTTATTACTATACCCTTAGTGGGAAAAAAGGCATGGTAAGAAGGTTCGTAAAGCCCGTAAGATCTACAAAACGGCGAAGGGTCAACCAAATTAAATTGCGGTGTATAAACACCTAAAAGAAATTATGTTTTACAGCTGGGTAGTGGCTTGAATAAAAACTACAAAAGATTGGATTGTGTTTTACAGCTGGGTAGTGGCTTAAACAAAACTACAAAGGAATTATAATTATGAAAATCGGTCTATTCGACCTGGAACCCGTAACCTCGAATGGAGGGATAAATCCATTCAACATATGATTCTCGAAAAATCGTATGTATTGTTTACTTATGTGCTTGTGTATCTCATATGGTTATTTAAATAAACTTGTTTGATTATTTGCTGTTGGGTGTTTAATTATGGAAATGATTTTCACTAAACACGTAGCTTATACTCTTTTAGATATCGCTTGCTGTCACACCTCAAGGGGTACCCTAAACGTAACAGTCCGCTACACTCAATATTAAAGCTTAAGTATGAAAACCTTAGTCATTCCCAGAAGCTTCGATATTAAGTGTAAGGCGTGCTCTCATAAATTTAGAAGACCATACATGGAATTATGAAGCTTAAGAAGATATAATAACAAATTAAGAAAAGAGGATTCATAATATTCATTAGTTCATAACAATAGTCTTATTAATCTTAGGGGCATTCCCCAGTCACAAATAACTATAATTTATTACAAGAATATTTCTATGAAGTTTGCATCTTATCCAATACTAAACTTCATCTAGAAATTCCTTAACCAAAAAGGAAAAACCTGGCTGCAGCATCCACTGGCCTCAACCACAAATAGGTGAGCTGCAAAAGATATCTATAGGGGTATAAGCTAATAGGCTTAGTGAGAACTATTTCCATAAATTAAACTTCTTGCGTAATGAAATTGAAACAAGTTTTAAGCAGACAAATGAATGCAGCATACACGTGGGCAAACAAGGTAATAGTTTTTCGAGAACTATATGTATTTACGCCCTCCATTCGGGGTTTGATGATACTAACCTCAAAACGAGTAGTTTTAGCCCATGCTTTCGGACTTCCGCTAAGCATTTAATTCCATGTTACCAAACAATCGCTTTCGATCATAATCGCCAAGTGTTGCTTTCGACCGAGCTACCATCCTTCACACAAGGATAATATCCCCATGCAATGTGACTTATATCGTGGTATGCATTAATCGATTTATTTAAATTATCATAGCATCATTATTAATAATTTTAAGGTGATCATAAAATTTCATACATATTAAGTATTGTACTAAATCAAATAATTACTTACCATCAATTCTTGTCTCGATATTCTTATAGTTCTTTCAACAATTTTCAAATACATGTTAAGTTATCTTTCCTTAATTCTAATGCGACTAAACTACAAGTACAATCAAGTAAAGCCTTTTTAAGGAAATAAATTCACAATGCCGTGTTGACACTTTTCTAAACGGATGAGTCGTTCAAATAATCTACTAGTCGTAATAATCCTCAGGGTATGGATATCCTTCTTCAGAATCACCTAGTCAAGGAAAATACCCAAAATGAGTATTTCTTGATGACTTTCTTGAATTTTGACAAAACAATGTCATAAAAACGTCAACGTTCGTACAAAGGATGATTCCAATTTAAAATGGTCATAACTTGGTCATTTTAACTCGGAATTGCGCATATAATATATTGATTTCTACCTACTTGAAAAGATAAATCCATTTGTAAAACTATTTTCATCAAACTAGATACAATCATTTAGGATTCGAAACAATGGTGATCAAATTCACCACGAATTTTCCTATCCCAAAGCAATTTGTTTCAAACATTAAATCATTCAAATATTGCTTTGATAAATACCTAGTTATCTATATAGTTGAAAAATTCCCTTTTCAAAGATATATAGCTCATCCATTCTCAAGTATTTGTCGTCCAACCCAAATTTTTTGAGTAAAACAATATAAATCAAGAGTGTATAAAACCATAGTTTACAAAGATTCCATTTTGTAAATCCTTGAAATGAATATTTTGATTCTTTTGTTTTCAAAGAATTACTTTTATGTTCATCTTACTATTTTTTAAATAACTTTTCAATAAAATAAATTTCTTCTTTTTTAAATTCTCAACATTAGTGCTACTTTTCTTATTTGTTTTCTTTGACTATTTATTTGAAAAATCATGGTTTTGAAAACTTTCATTTTCGTTTTAAGGGGTTTCCTTATATTATGTTTTTATGAAAATATTTTAGTACCAAAGTCATCTTCTTTTAAGAAAACAAAGTAATATAAAAATGATTTGAAAAGCTTTTTCAAAACAAAAGTAATTTTTAAAATTGTAAGGAGTTCTTCTTAAACTTGAAAAAGAATAACTTTACTTTTGTTAAACCATAGAATTTATATCTCATATGAGACCATTCTTAGGTGACAAAGTCTCCTTTTTTTCAAAGTATTATTGAAGCTTTAAAGATTTAGACAACAAACTTAATGGGCATGATTATGAAAAATAATAATAAGAAAAAATAACATAAATAATAAATAAAGTCAAGTATTGGAAGTCTTAGCTTCTTCAAGCTCCCGGGACTAAGAAGTAGACTAGTCCCAAAAGAAGAAATAAAATAAATAAATAAAAAATTATTTTGACTTGATGATGACAAGTCTAAGAATAGAGACTAGTCTTAAAACAATAAGAAATAAATAAATTGCAATGGAAAAATAATAAATTCCTTTGCAAGAAAAATAAATAAATTTAAGTGAGCTTAAAGTAAAGTAACAACATAAATAAATAAAAAATTCATGAACATGAACATAGTGTAGCTTCCATAACATTTAGTTTTTGGAAACTCATATCATGGTCATGTGAAGTTACATGACATGGGAGAAAGAACTCGTAAAGAAAAGTTTACCAAAGAGGGTTTTTGAAGTATTATGTGGGAATGGGTTTTGTGTATGTAGAAGGTGGTTTGAGATTATTTTGAGAGAGTATTTGGAGAGAGTGTTGAGAGGAAATTTTTGGAGAGTTTTGGTAGTAAATTTGTGGGTAGTAATTGAGTGAAAGAAGTGAAAGAGGAGGGGAGATATTTATAAGAAATAAGGAGTGAATTTTTGTGCGATTTAAATAAAGAAAAATTAAAACCACATTGAGGGGGAGAGAGAGAGTAGTGCGTGGGCCACTAAGAGAGAGGGGAGGAAGAGAGTTTTTATTTCGTATTTTTGTTGATTAAATGTAATAATAGGTAAGGTATATGTGAAATAAAGTTATGGAAAAGGTACAAAGTAAAGGTAATAGGTTATAGGTGTAAGAATAAGTGTTAGAAAAAGTAAGATAAAAGAATAGTGTAGAATAGTAATAAATAGTGTAATGTAAGGTAGATATGATTAATAAAGTACCGATAGTAAGAAAATATGCAAATAATTGCGATATCTAATATTTTTACTTACCAAAAAATTATAAAACTGATATTTTTGAAAACTTTATATTTTTATGAGTCTAACGATATATCAGGAATATTTTTACTATTCCAAGCCCCGGGACACTTTTTTTAAGAATTGTATCCGTTCGGGTTTAAAACGATTCGTGGTTTTACTAATATGATCTTTTTAAACTTCCTTATGCAATCACGAACTATTCTACATACTAACCTCTTACTACTTTCTTAGGTTGCTTATACGAGATTGCCGGACTTAAACCATTTCGTCTAACTGGGGTTTTGTTAACTTTAGGGTTTCTGATTGACTTTCCATTTAAGATTTAAGCTAAACCAATCACAAAACTTTAGGGGTTTATACTTATAGTACTCATATCTTTGGTTGGAGTCGAGGGGATACTTCACTAAGGTAATGCATTTTAGAGCCAAGAGCTTTTGGTTAGAAGTCAAGAATTAGAAGTAGATATAGATTTCCAAATAGAAACTCAAAAATGTAATTGTTTGAAAAATGGACTTTGATAGAATTAGTTATTTTTATAGGGGAATGCCTCTTAAGGTTTGTAAGACTCTATAAATTTTTAGAACCATGGTTATATTGTTATGATTTACCTTCTTAATTGCTATCATGTATAACGGCTTAAACGACTTGTTCCAAAGTTTAGTCCGCTACGATCTTGAAAGTACGCTTTACATTCGATATCGAGACTTTTGGGATGACTAAGGTTATCATACTTAAGTCTTAATATTAAGTGTGGTGGGCTGTCATGTTTAGGTACCCTTTAGGGCATGATATGTTATGCCTTGAACACTTGACTCATCTACTCCTCGACCACTAATTAACATATTTTTGAACTTGTTGAGCTTTACGCTTCAAACATGAGTTTGTCATGCCTTGAATACTTGACTCATCTAACCTTCACTGACCCCTTAACCATTGATTCAACATATTTTTGAACTTGTCAAGATTTGGCCTAGTCTTTTTCATGCCTTGAACACTTGGATTGTCTTGCTCGACTAATACTATTCCTGCTAAAAAACATGCAAAAACTCCACAAAACACGCAACACCACATATATAAACTTGACTAATAAAGTGTAGTTTACAATAAATGAATAGTTAATTGTGCATTATATCGTCTCATCAAAATCCATGTTGAACATATAAGTTCAACAATCTCCCTTTTTTGATGAGGACAATTATGCACGATAACTCATTCTCAATTCAACATATTCCCCCTCAATTAAGCATCTGGGTTTCAAGAAAATTTTCTTAAGTTTAATTCAAATACCGTATGATGCCTAATTCTAGGGAAATGTAAGCTACACTCAATATGTCATTTTTCCCCTTTATATATATCAAAACAAACTACATGTATGTTGTTAATTGTGCATCCTACACTTCTCCCCTTTGCGTTCATTATATATATATATATATAAATATATGACAAATTTAATATATTGCAATCAATGAGAGATGCACAGATAACATACAAGATTTAGCTCAAAACAATTGCCTCAACAATAAAGGACTTCACAAATGCCTGGACAAAGGACTTCATACACTTGCCTACACCCATGTAGGACTTCATCACACTTGCCTACACATAGGTAGGACTTCATCTCACTTACCTACACACTTATAGGACTTCATACCACTTGCGTACACACTTGCAGGACTTCACCACTTGCATACATACTTGCAGGAATTCACCACATGCCTCAATAGAGGACTTCACATGCCTACACATATGTAGAACTTCACCATAGATGCCTCAATTCCTTACAAAACTTGCTATACCCATGTAGGACTTCATCACATGCCTCACAGAAGACTTCACATGCTTACAAACCAATAAAACTTCAACATAGGTGCCTCAATTCATGATGACTTCACAAAACCATAAGCACACATAACAGATTTTGCAAACACAACCAATCAGCATCATCACATAAGCAGATATGTAGATCAGATTTGTAAGCATGTATTATGTTTATCAGCTTGTTTATCTCTATAAACAAGTCCTATACTAACTTGGCTCAATAATATTTAGCACTCATCTAACTTGATCATGCCCAATTCTTTTCATTAAGTGCAAAAACGATTTTCACTTAAGGGTTTTATAAAAATATCAGCAATCTGATTGTTTATATCAACAAACTTCAAGCTAATATCTTTTATTTAGAACATGATCTCTAATGAAATGATATCTAATTTTGATATGCTTGTTCCTTGAGTGTTCGATCAGATTTTTGTTCAAATTTATAGCACTTGTATTACCATAAAGAATTAGAATATTTTGAAAATTTAACCATAATCAAGCAAGTTTTGTTTCATCCATAGAATTTGTGTAGAATAACTACCGACTGGTATATACTATGCTTTAGCAGTTAAAAGTGCAACAAAGTTTTGCTTCTTTGAATGCCAAGATATTAAAGAATTTCTAAGAAAATGGCATGTACTACTTGTACTTTTCTGATCTACTTTGCATCAGCAAAGTCAAAATCGGAGTATCCAATTAGATCGAAAGAAGTAAATTTTGGATATCATAAGCCAATTTCAATCGTATCTGCAAGATACTTAAAAAAGGCGTTTTATCGCACACAAGAGTGGTTCTTTTGGATAAGATTGAAATCATGCATATACACATATAGAGAACATGATGTCAGGTCTAGAAGGTGTTAAATATAATAAACTACCTATCATGCCTCTATAAGGCTTTTCACACACATTTTTGCCATTTTCATTTTTTCAAGCTTTATACTTGTACTCATAGGTGTTGGTTTAGATTTGTAATTGTCTATTTTAAACTTTTTCAATAGATCTTTCATATATTTTGATTATTAATAAAGGTTCTATTTTTATATTGTTTTATTTGAAGATCAAGAAAATAATTGGGTTCCCTATTATACTCATTTCAAACTTATTCTTCATGGACTCAACAAATTCATTTACAAGACTCATATTCATAGCTTCAAACACAATATCATCTATATAGATTTGTACAATTAATGTATCAAACTTATGATTTTCAATAAATAAGGTTGTATAAACTTTTCCTCTTGAAAATTCATTATTTAGCAAGAAAATACTAAGTCTGTCATACCAAGCTCTAGAAGCTTGCTTTAGTCCATAAAGAGCTTTGTTTAATCTAAATACATGATCGGGAATTCATCATTTTCCAAACCCGGTGGTTACTCTACATAGACTATTTCCTTTGTAAAACTATTTAGCAAAGTGCTTTTGACATTCATTTGAAAAAGAGTAAAATTCTTAAAGGCAGCAAATGCAAAAATCATTCTTATATATTCTAGTCTAGTAACTAGGGTAAACGTGATGTGAAAATAAGAAGGAACAAGAGTCAATTAGGACGAACAAGAGCAAAATAGAAGCGTTATGGGTGAATTAGAGCAAAACTGGACTATAGGCTACCAGCCTATAAGCCAACGCCGTCGGCTTTGAAGAGTAGGTCGCCGGCCTAGGAGAAACTTCAACAATGTCATTTGTTTTGTATTTTTTTTTATTTCAATTAATAGCCGCCAACTTTGTTATTTAGGCTGCTAGCTTAACTTTTATGTCGTAATGACTTTTTGTTTTCTAGGTCTTTTAAGTTTCATAGGTCTTTATAAGTAGTCATATTTGCTATGTCTCAAACGGACTTGGATAATAGAGTTTTAAGTTTTCTCTTAGAGTTCTTGTGAGAACTTGTAAGGACTTATCGGATTCATAATCCATGGCATTGTTGTTTTATAATTGACATATAAATCAAATTACCCTTTTGATTGTGACATCTATATCAATTGTGCCAAGGTTCGTGCTTTTATTTTAAGCGACGGGTCAAGGTTTTCCTTTGTTTGTTGGGTCTTGGGATGGTTATTCCTAGGGTTTACAGCATCAGTTGAGGGTTATCGAATCAGTTAGATCTATTCGTGTCGAACGTGGAACAAATCGAAGCGTGGCCAGATTCGTATTAGTTGGTATCAGAGCAACAGGTTATGTTAATTGTTTGACGTGATTTGTGGTAAGATCACTAAAATTTATTGGAGAGTTAAGATTTGGAGATTTGATTGCTAGGGTTGTGAGATTTGATTATAGATGGTTTGTGGAATTGATTATTTTTTGTTGTTGTTGGGTTAATCTGTTATAATTTAAAAAAAATGAGTGGAGAAGAGGTTTCTGTTTCTAGTGGAGAGTTGAGATTGTTTATGAAGTCTATTTAGGATCAGTTTAATGCGATGAAAATGAGGTTGGACAATATAAAATCATCTAACAAATCAAAATTTGCTAGAATGAGATTGTTTGTTAAAGGAGATGAAATGAATTATGATTCTGATGTAGGCAGTTTCTTAGGAAGAAGAGGAAGGAACCATCAGCGGGATAATAATCTGGGAAGTATCAAAATGAAAATCCGTCCATTTCAGGGTAAAAATGACCTCAAATAATATCTTGAATGGGAGAGGAAAGTTGAGCATGTATTTGACTACCATAATTATTCTGAGGAAAAGAAGGTGAAATTGACAGTTGTGAAATTTACTGATTATGCCAGTACTTAGTGAGATCAGTTTGTTTTGAATAGAAGGAGATATAGAGAGAGACGATTAGCTCGTGGGAGGAGATGAAAATTGTGTTGAGGAAGAGATTCATCCCTAGTCATTATTACAAAGATTTGTGCAGGAAACTACAAAGTTTGACTCAAGGCTCAATGAGCGTTGAGGAATATTATCAAGAAATGGAAAAAGGGATGATACAAGCTAATGTGGAAGAAGATCATGAGGCGACGATGGCTAGATTTATTGGTGGTTTGAATCCAGATATTGCTGACATTGTTGATTTGCAGACCTATGTAGAGATGAAAGAATTGCTTCACAAAGCCATCAAAGTAAAGAAGCAACTGAAATCGAGGGGCAAATCCAAGTATGGTTCATCATTTGGAACATCATGGAAATAAAACTGGAAGGAGCATAAATCAGCTTCAAAATCAGAGGAATGAAGTGAAGATTAAGGAGCCTGATTCTCTATAAAGGTAAGACTGATAAATCCTCTTCTAGAGCACGTGATATAAAATGTTTTAAATGTTAGGGGCTTGGGCATATCGTTTCTGAATGTCCAAATAAGAGGGTAATGGTGGTAAAGGATAATGGTGACATTAAGAGCGAGAGTTCTAATGATGATATGCCACCACTTGAGGATATCAGTGATGAAGAGCCTGCATAAGGAAGGTTGATTGCATTTGGGAAGAAAGAAGCAGTAGAGCAAGTGAAAGAGAAGATGGAAGTGTAGAGAGAACAAATTTTCCATACCAGATGTTTAGTGCACAATCAAGTTTGTAGCTTATTGATTGACAATGGAAGTAGTATTAATATTGCTAGTACCTTGTTGATAGAAAAACTGCATTTGCCTACATTGAAGCACCTTAATGCCTATAAACTCCAATCGTTTAATGAATGTAGTGAAGTAAAGGTGACGAAACAAGTTATTGGAGTTTTCAATTGGTAGCTATAAGGATCAAGTCCTTTGTGATGTAGCACCAATGCATACTGGTCACATTATGTTGGGCCATCCATGGCAATTTGATAGGCGGGTTTTATATGATGGTTTCAAGAATCACTATTCCTTTAATTTGAACAACCAACATGTGGAATTAGCACCTATAAATCCAAGTGAAGCACATGAGGATCAGTTTTTGTTATTGAGAGATTTTAGAGTGAGAGGCAAACATACGAGTGCTCAAGTAAAAAATAAGAGTGAAACACTTGTGAGCAATGTTAAGAGTGTCATATTTGCTAGGCAAGTTGTAATTAGCAATCATATTGTGTCTGTTTCTGGAAAGAAAAATTCTTTATTGCAAGACTCTAAAGATGAAAAAACGACAAGATTAGTTAAGCAACAAGTGCATCAATTTCGTTTGAACCATCAAGGACTCATGGACGTGCAGATTCGAGGAAAAATCCTTCCAAAGAAAGAGGGACTGATGTGAAAACGAGAAGGAACAAGAGTCAATTAGGATGAACAGGAGCAAAACAGAAGCGTTATGGGCGAATTGGAGCAAAGCTAGACTATAGGCCACCGACCTATAAGCCAAAATGCTGGTCTTTATGCCGGCCTAGGAGCAACTTCGACAGTGTCATTTATTTATTTATTTTTATTTCAATTAATGCCTTAAGAATGTACAAGGTAATGTTAAAGGATAGAACATGATCCGAGAAGAAAATGATGACTTTCAGAGTACACTACCCTGAGTACGGCCGTGTACTTGGTGGTATACTTTAAATGACAGTTCAAAATGTATAAATAGCCACTCTAACTTTTCAATTGTAATCATTATTGTTATTCTAAACCCTAAGAGAGAAAAAAGGTATGAACTTTAGAGAGAAAATTGCTAGGAATTCATTGAAGATTACAAGACAACAATCAAAAGGGTTTTTGTTTATTGTTTATGATATCTATAGATTATTTCTCTAGATCTATTGCTTTTATTGTGAAATTTATGGAGGAATAAATCTCTATACCCTAGTCTTGTGAAACCTTAAACCCATATGTGATTTGAATTGATTCTTGATTAATGAAAGTTTATGTCTTTACATCTATTCATATGTTATAATTGTCTTGTGATTGATTTGTGTACAAGATTGATTATATGTTTGATTCTTGTTAGATAAAAAGAGATTTCATCTAATAAGATAGATCTATATGAATAGAGGGATTACATATTTTACCTAGAGGTAGGAAAGCTTTGATCTTTTGCAATAAAGATTCCATCTTTATTTAAGAATCTTGATCTTGAATGCAAACTTTTATGGTGTTAGTGAGGGAGAGGTCTCCATTATCTCATATGAGATTAGGAATTGATTAACTCGAGGGAGTAATCGATTTATTTATGTGATTCTGCATTGTAAAGCATAAATATTTCATTAATCAATCTTTTGTTATAAAAATTAGGGTTTAGGGTGGATCAAGATGAAGGGTATGTCTTATAATTGATATCTATTTGTTAAAGCAATATAATTGATTCTAGGTTAATAATTTAGATAATTAATAGTTAAAGATTATATATTTCTTCATATGATTGGACTAAATAGTAGAAAAAGGGCGATTCTAGTACTTGTTTAATAGATCCTTGAGGACGATATTCGTTTAATCCTATGCTACTACAGATAGGCACACTGCCTAATTTGATCATAGGAATTAATTTGGATTTATAAATTTTAAAGTTTGGTACGATCTTATCAAGGTTATTTACCAATTTTATTTCGAAGAATTAAAAAATAGAGTTTCCAAAAGTTTTCTTTAGTAATACTTGTTAAGTTTAGTCTTTGAAAATTTATTTTCATTTTCCTTGTAAGTTGATTTTCTTGAAAACTTATTTAGCTCCAAAAAATATTATCAAGTTACTACCTTATATATTAAGATTTCTTATGTTGTTATTTGAAAAGGAAGTATCTTTAGATTTTGAAGAAACTTCTTAATAGCTTGGAATTTCATGATGAGCTTATATAAACCTTTAAAAAGGAGGGAGAGATATTTATTTTTTTTGTATTTTTGTTAATGAAAAGTGAGATGTGAAGTTGTATTGAAAATGAAAATTATAAAAAAATAGGTGAATAGGTTGCACCTTACAATCTAGAATCTGAATTGGGTGCTCTTCGTTGGTGAGGTTTTCTTTTAACCGTATGGATTCCAAGGCTGTGATTCTACTAGGATCTGGCATGTGCTTCCGTAAAACCAATACATGAAATATATTGTGGATTCCAGATAAGTTAAGAGGTAAGGCCAGGCGATAAGCAAGATCTCCTACCCTTTCAAGCACCTTAAAAGGTCCAATATATCGCGGACTCAATTTTTCCTTATGCCTGGACTCTATGAATACTCTTGATGGGATTCACCTTCAAATATACATGGTCTCCAATCTTAAATATGAGAATATGTTGTTTCATATCCGCCTAGCTTTTCTTTCAATCTTGTGCTTCCTTCATCCTTTGATGAATGATTCGTACCTTGTCAGCCACGTCTTATACCAAGTCGAGTTCGATGCTCAACTTCTTCACATCATCCTAGAACAATGGCGACCTACACCGCCTTCCATACAAAGCTTCGTAAGGTGGTATTTGAATGGTGGAGTGGTAGCTGTTGTTGTAGGCAAACTCTACTAATGGTAGGTGTGTGTCCCAACTACCCTTAAACTCCATTACATAGGCACGCAACATATCCTCCAGAGTTTGTATTATTCTTTCCGATTGACAATGGGTGATAGGCAGTGATGAAATGTAGCTTTGTTCCCAAACATCTTTGTAAAATTGTCCAAAACTTAGACACGAACCTTGGGTCTCAATCGGAAATGATTCCTGCGGGCACTCCATGCAAGCGTACTGTATCCCTCATATATATTCTAGCTAACTTATCCATGGAGTAAGTTATGTTGATTGGAAGGAAATGAGTTGTCTTCGTCAACCAGTCTACTACAACCCATAGAGCATCATATCCGACAGATGTTCTCGGTAGTCCACATACAAAGTCCATCGTAATTTGGTCCCATTTCCATTCGGGTATTAGCAAGGATTTCAAGAGTCCTCCTGGTCTTTGGTGTTCCACTTTCACTTGTTAGCATGTTGGACACTTCATCACGAAATCAGCTATGTCTCTTTTCATACCGTTCCACCAATAGTGGCTTTTTAGATCTTGGTATATCTTAGTTCCTCCTTGGTGCATTGTATATCTCGAATGATGTGCTTCACTCATGATTTCTTTCCTCATTTCATCGTCACCCGGAACACATAATCTCCCTTTCATTCTCAAAACCTCGTCTTCATCTATTGTGAAATTCGCATACTTTCCCTCTTGTACCTCTCCTTTAATCTTTTGAATCATCTCATTATATCGTTGGGCTTCCTTGATCCCTTTTACTAAGGTTGGTTCCATGACTAGGATGGCGATTTCCACTTCCACATTTTGCCATATGAATTCAATATCCATTCTCTCAAATTCCCTTACTAGTTGCTTCTTATTAGTGAGCAAGGTAGCCACTTCTCCATGATTTTTCCTGCTTATGGCATCTGCGACAGCGTTTACTTTTCTTGGGCAGTAGTTTATCCCAAGGTCATAATCCTTGATAAGTTTTAACCATCTTCGTTGCCGCATACTCAACTCCTTTTGCTTGAATAAATACTTGAGACTTATATGATCGGTGTAGATCTCGTACCTTTGCTCATATAGATAATGTCTCTATAACTTAAGTGCAAAGACAACGACGGCTAGTTCCAAGTCATGGGTGGGGTAATTTTGCTCATGAGGCCTGAGTTGTCATGAGGCATACGCAATTACCTTTCCATCTTGCATCAACACACACCCGAGGCCATTTCTAGAGGCATCGCTATGTACAATATAAGGTTTCTTGAGGTCCAATAACACTAAAATTGAGGCGGAGACAAGTTGTTTCTTGAGTTCTTGAAAACCTCGTTCTCTTTTATCAATCTAAATGAATTTTTCATCCTTCTGAGTCAACTGTGTTAGGGGTTTGGCTATGGTAGAAAAGTTCTTCATAAACTTCCTATAATATCCAACCAATCCAAGAAAACTTCTCACTTCTGTGACGGTCTTAGGTTGTCTCCATTCCATTACCACTTTGATTTTCTCGGGGTCCACCGATATACCTTCTCTAGATATGACATGTCCTAAGAAAGATATTCTATCCAACTAGAAGTCACACTTAAATAGCTTGGTGTATAACTTATGCTCATGTAAAGTCTGTAATGCCATTCTTAAGTGTTCTTCACGTTGTTCCCACGTCTTGGAGTAGATTAGAATATCGTCTATAAAGACTATCATGCACTTATCCAACAATGGTTTATATACTCGGTTCATGAGATCCATAAATGTTGTTGGTAAGTTGGTTAAACCAAAAGGCATTACCAGAAACTCGTATTGTCCATAGCGGGTTAGAAAAGCCGTCTTGGGTACATCTTCTAGCTTTATCTTTAACTGGTGATACCCTTATCATAAGTCGATCCGTGAGAAGACATTAGCTCCTTGAAGTTGGTCAAAAAGATCATCTATCCTTGGAAGCGGATACTTATTTTTTATAGTAACCTTATTGAGTTTCCAGTAATCAATGCATAGATGCATAGAACCATTCTTCTTTTTCATGAACAAAACTGATGCTCCCCAGGGTGATACACTTGGTCGAATGAAACATTGGTTTAGCAAGTCTTGCAACTATGTTTTCAACTCTTTTAGCTCGACCGGTGCCATCCGGTAAGGTGCCTTTGATATCAGCTTTGTGTTCACCATTAGGTCAATTCCAAAATCGATTTCCCTCTTAGGTGGTAATCCAGGTAATCCATCAAGAAATATGTCTGGGAATTCCTTAATCATGGGTATAGTTTCCCACTCAGGTTTCTCTCCTTCATTCTCCTCTATGTCAATGCTACTTAAGCACATCTCCTCATTATCCATTAATAACTCAAATGAGTTCAACCTTACTGTGGATTCTCCCTTGAATACTATCTCACTTCCGTCTTGATTCTTAAAATTTGCTTCTTTTCATCTACAGTCTACTAAAGCTTTAACGAACGTCAACCAACTCATTCCTAAGATCACGTTATATTTGCTCATTTCTAATATTATCAGGTCACACTTAGTGTAGCATCCTTATATCTCCATAGGACAATCCTTAAGCATCTCCTTAGTTGACACAACGCTCCCGGTGGGGATCTTAACTCGAAAACTGGTAGCGATGGTGTCTATGGTTAAGTCGGTTCGTTTAGCTAAACTAGCAATGATAAAGGAATGAGTAGCTTCGGTGTCGAATAAAGCATAGGTAGTTTGACTAGCTACATGTATGTAACTTGCACTCGAATTTTATACTAATCACGAATTTTCTATACTTAAACTATCTACTTGTATAGAACCTTACACTTTTGGTTAAGAATTGAATGCATGAAACTTTAAGAACTTGCAACATATAGGTAAAGGAGTTTCTGATTCTAACCTGTCACCAACAAAAGTTGGGGTCACAAACTCCATCCAAGGCTGCTACTTCAACTCCTTCATCGTCTGATTCCTCACATACCTACTGCCCTTCCAAGTTGTAAATCCTCATTCCATGGATAGTTCTTCGGAACGACTTGGGTTGCTTCCTCCATTCCCGCTTTTTGTTAATGTAGCTCCTCCAGTTGTACCAAGCGGTCTAGCTAGGGCATTCTTCCTCTATGGGCATTCATTGGTAAAGTGCCCAGTTTGCTTGTATACAAAGCAGACGGTGGAAGCCTTCTTTGGGCAATCATTAATCTTGTGGCTAGGGTCTCCACAGAAATAACATTTGTCCTGGAGTATGGGGGCATCTCTTTGGGTAATGCTCTTCTTTACACTTCCAGCATGGCTAGGGTCTCCACAAAAACAACATTTGTCCTGGAGTATGGGGCATCTCTTTGGGTCATGCTCTTCTTTACACTTCCAGCATGATACCTCAACCTTCGGTCCTTCTCTTTTGCCACTATCACTTCCTTTATAGATGCTAAAAGACTTAAACTTCTTGTTTTGGAAGCTAGGACCATAACTGTCTTGAGTCCTTTTTCCAAACACAAAGGTACGTTTCTCCGTCGCTTTACTCTTCCTCTTCTTAGCTCCTTCTATAATGCATGCTCTTTTGACCAATTCACGAAAGGTCCTTAAATCCAACTCTTCCAACCTCATTCTTAAGTCCTCATCCAGGCCATTCAAAAAGACTTGTCTTTTCAACTCTTCACTATGTTTGAAGGAATTTGGTGCGTATTGGAGTAAGCGACTGAATTCGGTCTCATATTGTTTGATTGTTCTTCCTTTTTGGGATATATGAAGGAAGTCTCCACTATATTGTACTCTTAAACTTTTGAGAAAATAATTCTCCAAGAATTCTCTTTTGATGGTTGCTCAAGTCACAAGTGGTAGTAACTCTCTATTCTTTGATTCCCACCACACTCTTGCATTGAACCTCAGCATATAAGTGCCATAGTCCAGGCGGAGGTGATGAGGTACTTCAAAAGTAGCAAAGGATCTTTTTATTTACGCTAACCAATCTTCTGCTTCATCAGGTTTTCCAAAACTCTCATCAAAGTATCGATTACTTTTGATGAAGTCTAGTAAGGAACTTCAATGAGGTCGAGGTGGCAGTAGTGCTGGCAAGGGGGCAGTTTCGGATTCAGCTTTTGGTAGTGTTGGTGCTTCTACTGTTGCTTCAAGTGCATTAGCAGCTGGTGGTGGCACATTCTGCACATGCTGCATGAAGTTGTTGACCAATCCCGTTAATTGGTTAATAGCTGCCCAAACATCGCCTTGTTGATTTGGTACGGGATTGGCTTATTGATTTGGTGGGGCTGCTGGTTGGCCTTCTTGTGGGTTTTCTAGCTCAGCTAAAGGGTTGTTGGATGCACGACGTTCTCATCTTTTACCTCTCCTATTTTGTCTGTTAATTATTCTTATGTTGAGCTTAGACCTCTTGAATCTTTATAAGGGGGGTAACATCGATAATATCGGAAAATTACGTAAAGAAAAGTTTTCAAAGATAATTAAATTTAGAAATCATCAAATCAAACATAAGAAACTTCTCATTACTTAATCAAAAGAGGGTGATAACCCTTACATAACCTGAGAAACCATTCTCAGCAAAAGAGAGTACATAGAAATAGGAAATAATAATTAAAAACATATTCATTAAAACAGAAAATTCATGCATCATAGGTAAATATATGCCTATCCTAATCCTAGGAAAAAGGTTGTTACTCATTGGGAGGTGCTAAATTTCTTCTTCACTTCGTTCCTCAACTTTTCCTTTTTCATGGTAATGGTGCGAGATTCATGCTACAGCTGGTGGAACCCTTGTGCCTTTTGACAATTTTTTGCAGATATTAGCTTACTGTCATTCTCTTTCCTCTGTACCTTGATATAATTTTGGCCTGATGTGGCCATCCATCCTCTTGCATAGGATTTCCATTTCCTTGGGTTGGGTCATTGGTCATTTCCTGATCTCCTTGATTCTTTCCTTCTTGTGCTACTGCCATGGTAGGAGTTTGGGACCTACTCCTTAAGAATTCACTTGGTTCATAGATGTTCCTCTAATGCTGGTTATTCCTCTTTCCTTCTTCTTCAGAGTTGGAGATCATCATAGGGTTATTTCTTGCAAGCATCTCCATGGGGACATCTTGGCTCAACCTACGAGGGGGTACTACGCTGAGAGCTAAGGGATTATCCTCCCATAGGGATGTGGATGGAGTCTCCTCGGGTTTCAGGTCCTTGTCTTGATCTTCTTCGGGATCTCTTTCAGTTTCTCCATTTCCCTCGTTCTCATGGGCATCTCCCATAATGAAGTCCTCATCTGGGATTACATCCAGTTGAGTTCGGTGGTTGGGTGTTGCATTCTGACCGTGTTGGAACGATGCATTTGTAAGCGGCATACCAATAGAAACGTTCTTCTACATTAGCTTTTGGCCAGTTGCTATGGTCTGCTAGCTCGTCATGCGCATATATGTAGAGGGGTCCTAACTCATTCCATGTTCGGAAGTTTGAGGACCTCCGAGTGCCTTTATTTTTCAAGATAAAGGTCATTTCTTGCAGCATAGTTTCCTTATACATAAAGACCATCATCCTCTCAACTACGTAAATTATTTCCACATCACTCCACTTTTGCCTCCTAAGGGCATCAAATCTCAGTTCTTCAGGCAGATCTCTCCATTGGGAATATCTCAAACCCTTTTTCCATAGCTTAAACATCTCTCTAGCAGTTCGGGACCTTCCTACCAGCGCAAACTCCTCGCATAGGACTCTCAATTTAAGGCAATAATTCACAAAAGTCTCATCTAGGTCCTTAAGGAAATTTGTAGCTTTTTCCTTCACTTCGAGAAGGGTTAACTATTTAATAGAACAGAAATATGATTAGGTCTTAAGCTTACGTTCTAGTTTCTAATTATCTATCTTAATGTCTATTTCTACTATCTTTTGTTCTAAAACTTGCGCTCTGATTCCAACTTAAATTGTCACGCCCCAGAGGGTACTCTAAACGTGGCAGTCTACCCCACATAACATTAAAGCTAAAAAATGATAATCTTAGTCACGCAGAAGCTTTGATATTAAGTGCAAGGCGTGCTTCCAAGATAGTAAGAGACTCAAAGGGGTATTACGTTTAAGCAGATAATAAAAGCATACGAGAACTTATAAAGGAAAACATATAATAATCATTAAGATAAAAGTTTCTTACAACTTCTTAGGGGCATTCCCTCGTACTAATGGCCTTGCTCAAGCTAAGCAATCTTAAAAACATACACGAATATAACAAAAATTTACTATAGAATTTCCCTTAGAAGTCTACACCCAAAAACTAAAATATGGAAACTTCTTCCAAAAACTCCTAGTAACTTTGGCTCATACCAGACAAAAGGGGCTCCTTGGTGCCAACCACAAGTAATCAAACTGTAATAAAAAGCTATAAGAGTATAAACAAAACTAGCTTTGTAAGATAACTCCCTTTTTGAAAACATTTTCATAGAACATATAAGTATTTTAGACAATCATATGGGAATGCATCAATCACATGAGCAAACAAAATACACACTATTAACCAGAAACCATATGTAACATGGATTTTACACCCTCCATGTTGGGGGTTGAGTGGTTACCGGCCCATACGACCATCAATAATTGCAAACTTACCGGCTCTTACTTGCCCATGTAGACTTTCCGGCTCCTACTAGCCTATATAGACTTTCTGGCTCCTACTAGCCCATGTAGACTTTCTGGCTCCTACTAGCCACCACTACAACCCCTCGTTTCCCCATACGAAGAATAGTAATGAAAAAGAATCAAATGTAACTCACAATATATCATGCATGAATTATTTTTAATATTGGTCTTTCCAATTCATTGTCAGTTTCAAGTTAAAGGTGACCAAAACAATATTCATCATACTATTGCAAAAGGACATAAATTACTCATCAAATCTTCTTCTGATATACTTAGCTTTTATTCAACAACCACATCATTCAATCATGAATCTAATTCACACAACATTTATTCACTTATCTTTTTTCTTACTCTCTAGTGCTACTACTTACAAGCATAATCAAGGAAACGTAATTAGTAAGGGATTAACTCACTCCATGATGATCACTCCTAGTCAAAATAATCTTCCGGGAATGTGATATTGGTTCCTTCTTTACTAAAACAAGATGAAATACCAAAAATGAGTCTTCCATAGAATTTCTATTTAAAGATTCTAAGTCTATTTCTTAATTGCGGTAAAAATGGGATTGGAGGAAGTTCCGACTTAAAAATGGCCATAACTAATTCATTTTAACTCGGAATTTTGCATATTATATGTCGTTTTCCACCTACTCGAAAAGATCTATTCATTTATAAGGTTATTTTTACTATAAAAGGTCATTTGGGTCTCAGATTAGAAGGGTACAAATCTAACACGAAAATTCCTTTCTTGAAAAACAACATTTTCTAATCCTTCCTTCACTTAAGCTTTGTTAAGTAAAACTTAAATATTTATATACTTAAAAAAAAAAAAGAATTCCTTTGGTATATAAATAGACTCATAATTTATGCATGATGCTATAGGTGTTGTCTTATTTAATTAAAACAACCTTTTAAAGGTTTCGGAAAAATTAGATTTGTTAAACTTTACTTTATGTGGTTGAAGTAACTTATAAATTTTTGGATTATCAAAATCTAATATTCTATATTTTGATTCTTTAGTTTCTTAAAAGTGTGTTGAAAATAAAGTTTGGTCTTTTGAGGTTATCTACCAATAATATTTTTTTTGGAATTGAAAAATGGAGTTTCTAAAAGTTTTTTTTAGTAGTACTTGATGAGTTTATTCTTTGAACATTTATTTTCACTTTCCTTGTAAGTTGATTTTCTTGAAAACTTATTTAGCTCTAAAAATAATAGTATCAAGTTACTACCTAATATATTAAGATTTCTTATGTTGTTATTTGAAAAGGAAGCATCTTTAGGTTTTGAAGAAACTTCTTAATAGCTTGGAATTTCATGATGAGCTTATATAAAACTTTAAAAAGGAATTTATTTGAAAATATTTTTCTAATTCTTGGTGAAGTACATTTATTTAGTGATAAGATGTTATCTTTTTATTGAAAAGATTTTTATTTGAACAACAACTCACTAACCATGGATGAATATGATTATATAGTTAATAAAAAGATAAAAATATCACAAGATAAGATAATAAAGAATATAAGAAACAAATAAGCATAGTAATAATAATTGTCAAGTATTGGTAGCCTTAGCTTTTTCAAGGCTTTTCGAGACTAAGAATAGACTAGTCCCAAAAGAAAAAGAAAATTGATTTGACTTGATGAGGACAAGTCTAAGACTAGAAAAACTAGTCTTAAAACAACTTAAAAGTAAATAAATTGCAAGGAAAGTAAATAAATTGCAATAACAAATGAGCTTATATGCTCTAAAAGATATATATAACTACATAGATATATTTAGTTGGATATAAATATGAATAACATAAAGGAAAAAAAATAGATTTATGAAAAAAAACAAAGTATGAATATATTTTTGCTTTCCTAACCTGCATGGGTTTAGAAAATACACACTATGCTCATACTAAGCAAATGAACATAAGGAAATCTTAAATAAGCATTACCTATGAAAGAAAAACTAGAGAGAACTTTGAGAGAAATTTTGGAAAGAATTTGTGAGAGTTTTGGTAGTGTAGGAAATGTGAAGGAAATGAAAAAAATAGGTGGTATTTATAGGAAAAAGTAGAGGATAAGTTGTGATAATTAATTAAATAAAAATTAAAATAAATAGAGTATGAAAGGGGGAGGGGCCGACGCAAATTGAGAGAGAGGGAGGGAGAGATATTTATTTTTTTGTATTTTTGTTAATGAAAAGTGGGATGTGAGAGATGTGAAGTTGTATTGGGAATAAAAATTATAAGAATAGGTTGTAAGAAAAAGTAGAGATAGATGAATAGTGTAGAATAAAAATGAATAGTGTAATGTAAAGTAAATATGGCTAATAAAGTACCAATAGTAAGAAAATACGCGTATAAATGCGATATCTGATATTTTTAGCTACCGAAAATTATAAAACTGATATTTTTAAAAACCTTATATTTTTACGAGTCTAATGGTATAATCGGAATATTTTTACTATTCCGAGCCTTGGGATACGCTTTTCGAAAATTGTACCAGATCAAGTTCAAAATGAATCGCGGTTTGACTAATATGATATTTTTAAGCTCTCTTATACTATTACGAACTATTTTACATACTAATCTCTTACTTACTCACTTAGGGTTACGAATACGGGATCGCCGGATTTAGACAATTGTGTCTGACTACGGTTTTTTTTTTTTACTTTAGGATTTTTGGTTGACTTTCCAATTAGGGTTTAAGCTTAGCCGATCGTAAAACTTTAAGGGGTTCACAAGCATAAAAAAAAAAAGTAGAGACTGGCTCTTATGCCAAATGAAAAAGCACTAAAAATACTTAGGAGAGGGGGGGTGGTTTGGGTGGGTGAGGGAGGGTGTGAATTGAGCATTAACCTTAAAAGTACAAATAATTAATTTTAATTTAACAGATCAAAAATCAATATAATTCGCAATGAACAAACAATCGGCATATATAATACATAAGATAAAAGAGATAGGGATGGAGAAAATCAAGCCAATTTTGACATGGAGTTCGGTCCTCTTCCTATTATCCACAGTCCACCAATGCCTTAATCAAGGTCTTCACTACCTTTTTATTAATTTCAGAAATACGTTCAAGATGAGCATATTACAACACTTAAGAAATAAAAATATTTCCTTTCTCTCTAAATTCTCTTAGATGTACAGCAGATTTAAGAACAGATCATAAGAGTATACTTCTCTCTCTTTTTTATTGTAAATTTATATATAAGAAAACAAGAAAATAAATGTTTTGTTTGATTGCACTAAAGAGCATTTTAAAAAAACTTTGGTACTATGTTCTCTTTTGTTAATCTCCCAAGGATTGAGTATATATAGCCTTCAAAATTCAAAAGTCCCTTAGAGACAACGTCTTTAAGCTGCTAAGCATTTAATGCGCTTCAATGGCTCTTTTTCTTTCCACATTAGTACCAATATTTTAACCGTTGTGCCTTAAGTGTTGCGCCTCAAATTTGCCTTTGATAAACCTTTTCTCACACGCACTTCTTCAAGGCTTAAAATTCAAAGTGTTGCGCCCTAAATCTTAACATATTGAGGCCACAACATGACCTTTGACCAACACTGTATTATTTTTAACTACGTCGAGTCTTACTTTAGAGTTAGTCGTGCCCTAACTTTTCAATACGTGGAGCCCTCGACGTGATTCGCGATAAGTTTATTCATTCCTTTAACTTGTTGCGCTTCAGACATGAACTTGTTGCGGCCTGGACTCTATCATGCCTTAAACATTTGGCTTGTCTTGCACTCGACCAATACTGTTCTTGATAAAAAAACTTGTAGAAACTCTATAAAACACATAACATACATATATATGAACTTGAATAATTAAGTGTAGTTTACAATAATTGAATAGTTAATTGTACATTATATTGTCTCATCAAAATCCACATTGAACATACAAGTTCAACTTAAGCTCTTCGAATAATGTGATTGAGCTGTTAGCCAGTTGGTGAAACTGGCCATTGGTAGCCTTCCTTAGTGTACATGGGAACAATTTGTGAAAAATGACATCATTTAAGTGAAACACTAGCATTTGGTCCTCGTATCTCATGAGATGTTCCTTTAGGTTAGTTTATATGTTGTATAGTTTGAACATCAGCAGTTATATGCTCTAAGGCCTAGGCTCCTCTATGATCGATTATGCCAGGTAGGGCTGTAAACGAGTCGAGCTATTCGCAAGCTACTAGAGCTGGGCTCGTTTGAGGCCCAACTCGGCTCGGTTCGTTTAACTAAACGAGCCAAGCTCGAGCTCCATCTCAAGTTCGTTTAGCTAAATGAGCCAAGCCTAAGCTTGTCCTCAAGCTCGCAAGCTGGCTCGCGAACAAGCTTGTTATGGGCTCGTGAACAAGCTCGTTAAGAGCTCGCGAGCCAAGCTCGTGAACGGGCTCGTTTAATATATATAATATTGATATTATATTATTAATATAATATTATTAATATATTAATGTAATATTATATATAATTATTTATATTAATTTAATATTATGAATATAATTAAAAAATAATTATATAACTTAAACGAGCCGAGCTCGAGCTTAGAAAAGCTTAACGGGCTCGGGCCCGAGCCTATATATTCCAGGCCCGTTAAAAGCCTAGCTCGGCTCGAGCCCGTTAAAAATAAACAAGTTGAGCTCGAGCTTGCAAAAGCCCGGCTCGGCCTGGCTCATTTGCACCCCTAATACCAGGGGAGTTCTTATTGACATTCGAGTTGCCTTAGTGTCGGGGTGCTCTTCTTACTTTCCTTGATCTTTGACATCCTCTTGATTTATTTCTCCATTTCTCTTGAAGTCATATCTTTGAATCACTTCCCTTGCCACATGGGGAGATCCACGGGTAAAGGGTCCTTAGCTTGGGTTTTTTACGCTGCTTAAGTAATAGAAGCATTCTTAGCACAGTGGGAGACTTGCATTTGGTGCCCTGTAGAATGGCAGGGGTATTTGCTACCTCTCGAAGGTGGTAGCGGTCATCTTGCTGTGGTGGAGTTTCGTCACTATGGAGTCGTAGTTGGGATTGTTGCACCCCTAACTCCAATTATTTAAGGCATTGTCCAACCTCTTTATTTGTCTTGATGATCTCAACATTCTGCTTCACTACTTGGTAGAGCATGTCTTCTAAGCGACTTAAACAGTTATGATTTGGAGGACCATCAGAAGGCAAAAAAATACTGGGACCCCTTGAGAGCCCTTTAGCCTTTGTGAACTAGACAAACTTGAAGTGGATTCAAGTTGCCTTTGGGGTAATCACCTTGGGATGATTTTTTGTTTTTGGTATAAGGTGACATAACTAGAGTGGTAACCTTCAAGTTCTCGACATGCTATGTTTTTTTGAAAAGAGAAGTGAGAAGACTCTTGTCAAGGGTAAGAATTTCTTATAGATGGTGCCGAATGTTGTTTATTCAAATCTGGTAGAGATCGGATCTTAGGGATTTGGGCTTACGTCGATGTTTGCTGTAAAGCCTACTAAGACAAAAACCCAATTAGTGTCGCACTAGGTGAGGCCAATCATAACCACTTTAATACTTAATTAAGAGATTGCCATAATAAACTCATAAGTTGAGTAGGAGTTTTATAGTTGGGTGTAACATTAACCATCTCTTGAGGAGGATAAGTACTTATAGGTGATTGACCTGGTGGTTACAAACATCATGGACTAATAGGTGAGTGGGTTGTTGATGGTTAGTAGTGGAGGATGTGGGTAAAGCCACTACTCTACTAATCGAGGATCAACCCAACTGGGTTACTTGTGCTGAATGGTGAACGAGGTAAAGATGACCGAGCAAATGTTGAAATCGTAATTGAAGCCAGTTCGCTCATTGTGGACTTTGTTAAGAGGGTATAGGCTAGATAGATTAATCTAGCTCACTTGTGTGCTGGGTCTAGCTCAAGCAACCTATGTATTGGAATAAACCATCAACATTCTCATTTCAAACAAATCATTTATCTTTTACTTTGTGGTTTGGTAAATTTTGTAAAGGTGGAAAGTTATGGGAAGGTGTAGAAAGGAAGTGAAAGACAAGAAAACTAATGCTATGTTTGGATCCCAGCTAAAAAAAAGAAAGCAACAGAAAAGGATGGAAATTTTGTGTTTGCAATTTAAGTTAAAGTGAAAAGTTGTGGGGAAAAAAAAAAGAGAAAAGAGTGGAATGTTTTCCACTTTTTAACCCACTTCTTTTCTCTCTAAAATTGAAGATAAAGTGGCAGAAAGTTGTGAAAAATAAAGTGAATTACCAAATTATCCTTTTACTAATTTTTTATAAATATAATATATAGAGATAATTTTATTAATCACTAATTTTATTTCTCTTCTTTTACTTTTATTTCATTTATAAGTTATCAGATACTAAATAAATTTTCTACTCATTTTTATTTCCACTTCTACTTTTTTTTTTCTTTCCTCCAATTTCTACTCATTTCCATGCGTTTTCGCTTTTAATAATGTTACTAAACACAAGTGTAAAGGAAGAACTCTTTAATCATGTTCGGATACGAAAAGTAGAAATGGAAGAAACAAATAAAAATATTTCCGTTTTTTTATGTTTGCTGAATATAATTAAAATAAAACAGGAGGAAATAAAATAATAAATAGACTAATATGCCCTTCCTCTTAATTTAACAGCTGCTTGTTTTGTGAGGGATCGGGCTGGACATTTTGGTAATTTTATCCATGTTCAGTCCTTTCTGCTACTCTCTCTCCAATTTTAAAGAGAAAACGAAGGAGCGCAAGTACGCAACCGGGAAATGTTTCCTTCCATTCAGATTTCCACTCCCACCAAATCCCAGACTTCCTTCCAGTTCCGCTGGCTTCCCTTTACGTCGGCTGGCTTCCAGAGTTCCAAACGCAGCGTCTACTAAAGAGGGGAACCGAGTTTCAGACTGTGGACAAATGGGCCAAGCAAGCCCAGGATTGAGCTCCTTTTAACTTACCAATAGAACAGCTTGTTTCAATTTTCAGTTTGCTGGAGGGAGGGGTGTGTGTGCGCGAGAGGGAGGGAGAGGATGATGGCTGATACCATGATAAACCCAGAGAAGAAGATAAAAAAGAAGAAGAAGAAGAAGAAGAAGCAGATTACATGGGCGACCTCTCACTCTTTCTTCCTCCCGAGCCCTCTAAACCTTCTTCACACAAGGTGAAACGCCTCTCTTTCCCTCTCTCTCTCTCTCTCTCTCTAAAGCTTATAATCTCTCCTTTTCTGTTAGTTTTGATCAATGCAATTTTTTTGGGTCTAAAAGCCCTAAATTTTTAACCTTTTATTGTAATATGTGCCCCTCATCACCAGTTTGTGTGATGAATTCCTTGAATATTATCACTTGTAGGTAAAATTTCATTAATAGGAAACGGTGTCCCTGCAAATCACATGCTACCACAGCTTGCATTTCTTTCTTTTAAGCATCATTTGGGGACAATAAAATTCCATGGATCATGTATTTCCATGGAAGACGTGTTTGGTAATTACTTACATAAATTAAAATAATTATAGGATTGACTGTCTTAAGTTGTGTTGATTTTTTTATGAACAGAGCTATAATGATTTTTTATGAACAGAGCTATAATTTTTTCAAGGTTCTACTTCTCTTGATATGGTGGGAGATTAATTATGTGAATTTCCGAATATTGTTGTGCAATTTCAACTATAGGCCTCACTAGGCAAGTCATTTTCTTTTAATTGATCCATCTAGCTATCTATTATGAGATTGGGGCTCAAAGCGTCTTGCGCAAAATTTTTCCAACCATTTCTTAATATCTGTTGAAGCTTTAAATTTATATAAGTTTGGTGTTGCTGTGGTAATATGAAATGGTTGTTTGAAGTTAGTAGATCTTCAATGAAAGTGGCAGAAAAAAGTGCCATAGCAGTTAGTGAGAGCACAAAGTTTTCTGCTTTAGTTTAATCATCACTGGCCAGCAGCGATAACCCTCATCTGCTGCTACCTTGTACCATTGAACAACAGACAATACTGGTTAATATCTTTGCTTTCATTATTAATAATTTGATCATCATGCATACTAGAGCTAATGCCACTCAGAAGAAACATTCATGGAATATTGCAATTGAAGTATTTAAACGATCATATTTTGTGTGTTAGGATTTATTTTTTGCACGTTTTATATAAACATTAGTATTGGATTTTGCTAAAATGCTTTTTGTTAGTGTCTCATACTAAACAAATGGATAGTTAGAGATGGTTACAACTAGGTTTCATTCAAAGAATGACCAGTGGAAATTTATTTATTTTTTTGCTCTTTATCTTTTGGCAGACTTCTTCCAAAAAGTCATCAACTGCAGATTTTGGCAAGAAGAAGTCTAAAAATCTAAATTGGCAAGAGCGACGCAAACTCGAGAGAGAGCGGAAGCAACAAGAGGAGGATGAGCAAACTCTAGCAAAAATTGAGGCACCTATTCCACAATCCAACATTGGATTTAAGTTATTAAAGCAAATGGGTTACAACCCTGATTCTGCCTTAGGGAAAGAGGGCACAGGCAGGGCAGAACCTGTGGGGCTTGATATTCGGCGCACCCGTGCAGGGATAGGGAGGGAGGATCCTCATAAAGAGAAAAAAAAGAAGGAAGAGTTCAGGGCTGAAAAGAAAAGAAAGGTGGAAGAGTCTCTGATGGTGGAATTTGGCTCTAGGCAAATTTCTAATTGGCGAACGCGCAGAATTGTTGTCAATTATAATAAAGCAAAGGCTGCTCTTGACCAATTGGAGAATAAGGAGTTTTTGGAACCCAAAAAGAGCGAGGAGGATGAGGAGGGTGGAGAGGAGGAGGAAGAAGAGGAAGTAATCACAGAAGAGGTACATGTTCTGGAAATATTGTATTGATACTTTTTTTAAGCTAAGACTTGTGTACAATGCATCAAAGTAGGGTATTGAGTGGTATGTTTGCCTCTTAATGGGGCCATGCAGTGGAGGTTGGACAAAGCATCCCTTTTGAGCTGTTATCACACAAATTCATGTCACATATACTTCATGGCTTATCTAGAAGTTGAATCGATTGCATCTATTTGAGACCAATAAGTTTATTTTGATCATTCTGGATCCCAATATTTTTATGGTAATTCATTGTTCTTTTCTAATAAATTATGGCTCCAATGATACTACATCTTGATGTCAAAATTTATCAAGATTGGTAAGCATTTCTGTTTTAAGATATCATTCAGCATGTCTTTCAAGTTCAAAAAGCCAAGGTGCTGTTCTCTTCTTTATTTTTATTTTTTGTTTTTTCCCTCCTCTTCTGTCTCTAAGAACAACAGAAAACTTTCAGTGTTTGTTCACAGTCTAGCTCTTCTTCACACAATTGAAAATTTGGAAAACCCACTTACCATTGTTTTCTGAGTCATTTGAATATATGCAGTTTGTGGTCATGGATGCTGGGGTCCTAATTGTATTGTCCCATTGCTTGTGGATACCCAGATCAAGATAACATGTAGTAGAAGTCATTATTAGCCATATCCCACATTGACGAAGAATGACGTTAAGATCCAAAATTGGTCTACTTCCATTTTTATATTAAACATTTGTCTAGATTTTAGAGGCTTGGGCAAAAGTAGTAGTAGACCTGACCATTACAAGTTATAACTTATAGCTGCTATCAAACGATGGCAGTATTCTATTTTGTAACTAGCCAATGTTTTTGTAACTTCTGTATTAGTATAGAGTTGCTGTCCCTATCTTGCTCTTAGTGCCTGTAGGTAAATTCCTCGTTTACTTAACATACTTTGATTCACCGGAAAGGAAAAAAAAAAAAAAGAAAAAGAAAATGATGACCATATTTTTTAGTTTAAGTTGTTGACAACTTATATTCTTCTGTTTAGGAGTTACTTCTCTTCTATTTTTAACATGAATTATCAGTTACCTGTGTGCTCTTACTCATCTCTCTTTCATGCAAGCATGAATTAATTACTCATGTGAAAATAACTGTAAGCTGGTTGATTATGGGAGTATAACTATTTAGTTTTGTGGCATTTCCATTCTTTTGAAAATCTATCCAACTATAATTATTTTGCCTGCTGTCTTTCAAAGTTTATAGGGGAATGCAGTATTTGCCTGCACATACTGCTTTTCTGCTTACTATATAAAGACGTGTTGCCACAGCATTGCTCTGATGTTGCTGATTTCCTTGAAAATGTAACCATCGTTGCTTGTGTTTTGCCATTCAGTTGTTGATTAGTATCCAGCATGCAAATCTGACTATCTTATGGAGCAAATAATGCTGCATTGATTTACTTCTATCAGTCTATTCTATCCTGTGCTTTTTGGGTTCAGCTTAAGGACACGAGATTTGCTTAAAGAGAGAGATTCTTGGCAACTATTTCTTATTGTGCCAAGGACTTTTTGCATGGATTAGTTGATGAATGTTGCTTTATTACATGTTTACATTTCTGGATACAGGTAGAGTACATTTTAGTCATTTAATTCCTATGTTCTACACGTGATGCAGGATTTGCTGGAAGTATTGATGAAACTAAGGGACGAGTATAACTATTGCCTGTTCTGTGGATGTCGGGTGAGCTAGCCTGAACAGTCTTTTACTAAACTATTTAAAAGATTGGTCTTGGTTTTTTATTGCTGAAGTATGCTCGATTCTTATTTTGAAATATATATTGTCATTATTTGTCATGACACTTGTCATTGTTTGATCACAGTATGATACACAGGAAGAACTCATGTCCAACTGCCCAGGAATAGGAGAAGATGAACACTAGGGACAGATTGAATCAGCTTGCATGGTCAGTCAAACTCTATAACCGTCCCTAGAGTTGCCTAGATTGCTGTCGGCAGAGATCACTAATTCTGTCAGAAGAATTTTCTTCTTATTAGTCTCTCAACTGCTGCTTTGATATTGTTGCACATATCATTGCTGGGAGAGACTCGTAACATCTCTTGGCACCAAAGGAGATCCGTCTTCAGTGTGGCATCATGATATGGATGTGGCAATCTCAATCTGAATAACTGACAAGTTGAATATATTCCTTTTGCGCTCTAATTTTAATGAGTTTGTAATCTATTGTGGGCCCTTTCTTTGATTTGACCATGTTGGCCAGTCTTCATTCATTGGATTTCATAGTCAACAGTAGTTCTCTTTATGTAAAGCAATAGTTAGCTGTTGTTGATGCGGCATTTTTTTGGGTTTGCTGCTGCTATGTCCTGTTATTTTGGCCAAGAGTATTTAAGGGGCATCTAACTACTTATCTGGTGTAATGTTGAATGAGAATTCATGCGGTTCAGAGTACAGAGGGAGGGTACCCTGCATTTGCATTTTAGATTTTCTTAAAGGTTGCCCCGAGCCTTTGTTCAAATCTTTTCACAATTTTCAAAATTCGACACTTTCATCAACACATTAAGTATGCAGAAATGAACTCAAAATGGGCTTGCAGTTTTGTTATTATTTTCCTTCTTATGGTTGGAAGTGAAATTAAGGCTCGAGTTCGGCTTGTTTTGTTAAATTTGCTTAAGTTTGAGCTGAGCTGAGCTGAGCCGAGCTTTTAAGGTTTGAGTTTGGCTTGTTTAAAATTTAGCTAGCTCGAGCTCGAGCTAAGTTTTTTAATAAGTTTGAAATTAAGGTTCGAGCTCGGCTTATTTAGTTAAATGAGCTTAAGTTTGAGCTCGAGTTGGGCCGAGTCGAGCTTTTTATCAAGCTTAACAAGCTTTTATCGAGTTTAGAATTTAAGTATGAGTTTAACTAATTTAGATAATCGGTTTTCATTTTTGTAAACCTAAAATATAATATATGAATGTTACTATAATATATATATATACACACACTTAATTATTAAATAAAAATTAGTTTTGTTATTTTTATTATGTAGTTATAGATAATATATTATACATAAAAAAATTATAAATCTATTAACAAGCTTATTAACGAGTCTAGTTACAAGCCTATCCACGAGCTTAAATAAGAATGTTCACGAGTCAATTCGAACCTAAATCAAAATTCGAGTTTAGCTTGTTTGGATAAACGAGCTTTATTTTAGGATCGAGCTTGCGAGTCTAAATCAAAGCTCGAACTTGGCTTTTTAGATAAATGAGTTTTACTTTAGGCTCGGGTTTGGCTCGTTTACTAATCGAGTTCAAATCGAGCCAAGCTTAAATAACTCACGAATAGCTTGGCTCATTTCTAATCCTAATTGGAAGCATTTAGAAAAGAAGGAGGAAATCACAATTTTTTAAAACAACAATTTTCACTTTATGTGAGAATCTAATTTGGCCTTTGAGAGGCAAAATCAATTCCATTTTATCTATTACTGCAAAATTGAGGGAAAAAAAAGGACTTAATGTATGGTGTAAATTTATTTCATCCATGAATCAATAGTATTTTGATCAACACTATTATAATACATGAATGGCATTTACGATTTTATAGACTATTAGGAAAGATTTAAGCTTGTTGTTGTGGCTTCCTATGTCGCCTCCCAGGAACACGACCGACTCAGTGCCTGATCAATTTCTTTGCCAAGCCATCCTTGTACTCGCATTAGGGTGTACGTACATGCATGCCTTCTACCTGATAAGTTTGTGGCATCAGCTTCCCATAATATTGCCCAGATCATGTTAGATTTATTATGATTTCTAAAATAAGCTCTTATCCCTCACTTGAGCACACTCGTACTAGTGGGAGCGATTTAAATGCTTTGTTGGGTATATAATAATTAATAGTCCAGCTAGTTTCATGAAAAACATGTATTTGGAAATTTAGTAGAAATGTATGAAAATTAATGGAAACGTTTTCATTCAAGAGCTCTTTTTCTTTTCCATTTTTTTTGCCCCTTTTTCCTTCATTAAATTTGGAGAGAAAGAAGTGGAAATGGATGAAAATAATAAGAAAATATGAAATAACGATATAAAAAGTCAAATTCTTATTTTGTTCTCTTCTTTTGTTTCCTTTTGTGTGAACCAAACAATAGAAATGGAAATGGTCATCGTAATTTTTTTTTTCCCATTTCCATCGTATCCAAACATATATAAAAATTGAATTTTCTTTTATCTCCTTTCCTTCATATTCCTAATCCTTCCTCCCATTTGTATTTTAATTAAGAGTTGCCAAACACTGTTATTAGAATATGACATGTTAGAAAGCAGCGTTATACACATACAGGAATGGATCCCACGATGCCTTCATTTTTTGAAATTGATCTCAGAATTTTTTTAAAATTCTATTTAAAAGAATTATAATATTTATAGTTTTGTCACATTATTTTGCGCCGTGATTGCACCTGTGGAATCCTTATGAAATTAGCGGAAGTGAGAAGAAAACTGGTATCTAGATAAAGTAGAAACCCGACGAAAGCATTAGAAATCAAAAGAGTTATTTTCACTTTTGGCTTTCATTTTTTTGCCTCCATAATTGGGCAGAAAGCGGTGAAAAAAAGTAACCAGTGATAAAATTCCATTTCTCTGGAGTGTAGGTAAAGAGTTAAATAAGATGAAAGAGTATATTTATCCATCTATTATTTTACATTCTTATATTTACCAAATATAGGAAATGAAAAAATTTCCACCGATTTCCAATGTTCATATCCAAATAGTGATAAAAGATTCTTTTATTTAATTTCGTTTCTTTTCATTTTCAATCTACATTTTTCTATAACTTTCCACTTTCTACAAACATAGCATTAGTTTTTTTTTTTTTTATTGTTACTTTTTTTTCTATTCAAGCCATCAGATTTATTTTTGTTATATTTAAAGTTTTCTAAAAATAGATATTTTATTAATTTTATTAAACTTTCCATCCATCTTTATTGTATATTAATTTTGCCAACGACCTTCTAGTTTAGACATATTATCACTAATCTCTTGAATAAAATGCATCAGTATCAAGTTTGAATCCTCACTTCCTGTTGTAGTAAAGTAAAAAAAAAAAAAAAAATTATGTGTTTATAACTTTATATACATATTAACTTTTTATTAGCCTTTAGCGCGCTAAAGTGGCTGCATATTGCATACAATTCTTTTCAGCCCTTTTTATACTCTCCCTCTGTCTCCCTCTCTCCCTCTCTCTCTCTCTCTCTCTCTCTTTTTGACTATTATTATTTTGATCATATCATGTAATTAGACTATATTTAATATTATTTTATCATATTAATTATTATGGAACAATGCAATAGTAACAGATATTACGGGCGAATAGAAAATTTAAGTAATTCCATAAAATAACATTTTTTTCTTCTTTAAACTTAGTATTTATTTTTTTAGGCAGATAAAAATAAAATCTTGGAAAAATCTTAGTATTTAAAAATCGAACTTTTCAATAAAATCTTGGATCCACTACTCCAAGTAGCTGTCGGAATGGGCGTAAGAAGGCAAGTCCCTTCCCTTGGAGAAAAAAAATACAGATATACATATATGTATATAAATTTTTAAACAGCAAAACCAAGTGCGTCCTTGGCAGTCTCCTTACCTGGTAATCATTAGACCCACATAGGATTGCCATGTTAGCGTTAGTACGCGTGTTTTGGCTGTATAATGTTAAACTATGGTCCACCAATGTCTGCATCATCCTGTAAGGGCAAGTTTTTATGGTACAGCTGTGTCTCTTGATTGTTACCTTTGTATGGTCTAATCGCTACAATCAGCCATTAGGAGGGCGTGTGGGGACTCTTAGGTATGACTCTCCAAGAAGTAAATTCCAAGAAATGTTGTACATTGTGGAATACTGTTGGTTTTTGAAGTCTTTATGATCGTCAGTTTTCTATCGGTATTTATTTGGTATCGATTTGGTATCAGTTCAATATCAGTATTGATTCAATATTGGTTCATTTTGATCAGTTTATGAGTAAAACTGTAAGTTTTTCATTGATATCATATCAGTACCAGCTCATTATTTGTTTGACATCAAAATGACACAAAAACGATACCAAAACGACGAATAAAAAAGGAAACAACTATTCTCCTGTGCTTTATGGATTCAAGATTTAAGTCAAATAGCAATGTAAACATAAGATTTTTGGCATTCCTCAAAAGATGGTTCAACAAATGCAAATACAATGATTTATTCACCAAAAATCGACTAAAAAAAAGTAAATGTGGCCTCTAGTATTGAACTTTATTTGTTTTCATAATTAATAAATTGAAATTTTATGTAGTCAATTGTATAAATACAAAAAGTTTAAGGATTTACCCAATAATAAATGTAACTTGTCTGAGACTTTGTCATGGGTTGAGTTAGACATACACTAACCAAACCTAGCATCGATGAGTCTAGTTTATTGGGCTAACTCGGCTATATGGGTTATTAGGATTGCAAATAAGTTGAACTATTCACGAGCTACTTGAGCTCGGCTTGCTTCAGGCTTGACTTGGCTCGGCTTGAGCTTGATTAGTAAATTAGTTAAAGTCAAGGTTTGATTTAGATTCACCAACTGGCTCGTGAATAAACTCATAGACTTGTTAATAAGCTTGTTAGTAGATATATAAATTTTTTTATACATGATATTTTATCTATAATTACATAATAAAAACAATAAAAACTAATTTCTATTTAATAATTATGTATATATATTATAACAGCAATTTCTATTTAATAATTATGTATATATAAATATATAACAGCAATTATATATTATATTTTAGGTTAAAACAAATGAAAAACAGGCTATCTAAATGAGTAGAGCTCAAATTTAAATTTCAAACTCAATAAAAGCTTGTTGGTTTCGATAAATAACTCAACTCAGCTCCAGCTCGAGTTCGTTTCATAAATGAGTCAACCTCGAGCTCAAACTTAAGCTCGTTTAACTAAAGGAGCTGAGCTCGAGCCTCAATTTCAGACTTGTTAACTTGGCTCAAGTTCGTTAACTTTTAAACTAGTCGAGCCCTAATCTTAAAAGCTTGGCTTGACTCGTTTGCAGTCCCATGGATCATGACCCATGTATGGACCCAACGAGTTACTAGGTCTTGGCTAGGTGAGGCCATTAACCCTTGGGACCCATAAATCAACTAGGTCAACACAAATATATATAGAAAATGAATAAAGAAAAAGAAAAACGAAAAGTGAAAAAAAAAATACAAAAAGTAGAAGAATATTTAAACTATTTTCAATGCAAATAGTGAAAAATTATTACTATTCACCATATTAAATGTATTGTTATTGTTAATAATATAAGTAATCAATAGATTTTCATAAACTTCTAACCAAAGCTAAAATCTTATTTCTTAATAATGTGATTTTTTTTTTTTTTTGTCTTTGTGGAAGTTGTGCATGTGTTGAGTATTTTGTAGTACCATATTGCTTATTTTGCAACCATAAGTAGATATGCTTGTGTATACATAAATGTACACGTTGAACAAATCTTTTAACTAATGGTTTAGGAGTATTATTCTTAGACCTAACTTTATAGTAAGTTAAATAAATGAATATCTTAATTTTAAATTTATTTCTTAACTATCTTTATTTTTTAATTTCAAAATAAAAAGTATAATTAGCTGGTTTAATAAGCCATAAACTGACTGATGAATCAATCGGTGGCCTGGATCAACCTGGCCTATCCATTGTCTAAGCTAGTTCCTATGCTAGCCCTCATCAAACCTGTGATTGGTGGGTCCAAGTTGGTTTTGGACCGATTTAACCTAAATATCAAGATCTAGCTTGTCTTTTTTAAGAAGCAATGAGCCTTTATAATGTCTAGCAGTTGCACCACATATATAAAAACATCATGTCTGTGGACTATTCAGTATTGATGTCTTATATTAGCAATTTTTATGATAAAATAAAGAATTTATAATAATTGTCTATAATACTTATTGATGGTCTAATCTGGAATAAGATCCTTTACGAACCAAATCCAGCCCATGAATTAATTGGGCTAACCACTTGGGTCAAGGCCCTACCTACGATAATAATGGCTTGAAGACCCGCCTTAACGCCCTACGCTTCAACTTGGCATCGAGTCGACTCCTTCAGCAATTGATCTCTACCTTACTTGATGTCTTTCGGCATATCTTCCTCAATCAGGCTTGACACAATCAAAAGTGAATTAGTAAGTTTGCCCTATGTTCGCCAAAACTATTGCCAACTACCTACTCGCCCATTATCCTGTGATCCTACAATATACCAAATTGTCAAGGATCAACCAATTATAAGTACTACTTTGTCCATCCATGGGATGAATAATGTCACAAATACTATTTTCTATACCTACAATTTGTCTTCCACTCAATATGATCATTGATTTATGCATCTAATTGGCCGCATCGGCCTAAACCTAATGTACCACTGATCGCGTTTCCATTTTGCAGGCTAGTCGCCATTAAAGTCCAAGCCTAGATTCATCTTATCTAGTCTCTATCGGATTTGAACTAACGATAATATTCAAATCAACATATACATGTCAAATTTTTTATTTAGAATTTATAGTCATCATGAATTATATTCAATCAAGTTTTTTACTTATTAAAGTTGCTACCTTCATCATATTTAAAAATATACGATAACATAAATTCTATTGGTTGATAACAATGTGAAGTTTAAAAATATTAATTTACCACCTATAAAGTATTTGAGATTATTTATAGTATTTGGATTGGATAGATAATTACAAAATAGGTAAATTTTAGATGATTGATTGTAAAATAGAAAAAGCGTAGATACTAAATTGAAAGACACTAAATATAATATTCTCATTAAACTCTGACTCTTAATGAAAAGAGTAAATAAGTTATCATATGAGATACAACGAAATCTCAAAATAATTAAGCATGTGAGATAATAGTAGATTCTGATGAAGCTTCTCACAGTAGCTAGCAGTAAATAAAGAGTGAAAGTTCACATGGGTATATTGCTTGATGTCTCTTGTGTCGAGAAATTTGAACTATTGTAGCCTTTTATAGTCTTCATTCCAATAGTTATCTTCAATTCTTGGAGATAAACTTCACTTCACTAGGTAGGATCATTGATATTTTGATAAGCTTCATCAGAATAACAACTTCTTGATATTTAGCTAATCTTGAAATTTGAATTTTTGATTAACCAGCTGTCTTAAAGAAGAGTCCTCTTCTTGGTATTCTTTAAACATAAAAAAAAAAAAAAAAAAAAAACTCTATCTAAGTAGAATATCTAAAGGACAAAATTCATAGCAAATAGTAATATCTCCAGCATAATAACCTCCCTTATCTTGATCTTTGTGGATATCTTCCAATTTTGATATTTCATAAAATGCGGATATCTTGTTAGCCTAATCCTCTCTTCCAAAACTTACCGTGTCCGAATAAAATTAAAACGTACTGAAATTATCTTGAATTTGAACGCATGCTATCTAGTAAAAACTAACTTATATTTCTAGAAATATCGTCAACTTTAATAATGAGAAAATACCCATTATATATTTTTCAACTTTAACGGAATGCTAATACATCTAATGAGTGGAGCTAAGTCTTCTCTTAGCCTTTCACAAAACTTTCAGGACTTCACATTCCAATGAGTCATCTGACAACTCTTTTGGAAGAACATTCTGACAAAACATCTTGCATTGTTCTTATTATTTATTGCCTCATTCTCATTCAACATTGTTGAGTCATATTTTAATTATTTTTTACTGTACATTCATTAAATCCGTTAAAAATACTTTATCCTTTTTATTATCATCAAAATTAAATAAGAAAACTCAATAATATATTATTGATTTCTTGTGATTAATAGACAATTTCTGTATTTATTCAAAATAGAATACTTAAAGCTTATGTAATGATAAATAATGAAAGATCTGTACAACAGGTCACTTCTTTAATTTATACAATTATACATGTATTAGTTCAAACATTCGCTTCGCTCACCTCCACAAATTTTGCATCCATCGCCATCTCGTTCCTCATTCCTGTACGAGGTTCCACATCCCTTTGACAGAATTCCAAAAAAAAAAAAAAAAAAGAAAAAAGGAAAAAACGCTCAAAACCCGGTAATAAATCATATATATAAGTACATCGTACACAGTTTGACGACCCTGCAGGTATATATTTCATTTACCCTCTCAAGTGTCAGCAAGACGGTACGGTAAAAAGAAATCATCAAAGTATAAATTATAAAAAATTAGTTATTATATTACTAACTAATATAAAATTGTAGATAAATATGGATTTTTAAAAGTATAAAAATCAAATTTATCACTTGTGATTTATGTGTTTTTGTTTGTTTGGATGGTAGATAAAACCCCATTTATTATTTGTGATTTCCAATATATATATAAATATATGTATACACACACACATACAAAAATTGTTGGTAATAAGCAAATTTGAAATCACATATATTACCTGCCATTTTCAAAAGTGTCTACCATCCCTAAATTGCATCTTAAACTTGTGATTTTTTTGTGTAAAATAAAAAACTGATATGTCTCACCTTTGATTTTGCAATGGTATTTATAGAATTATTTTTACATGATAAGTATTTACTTAAAAGATTTTATAATGAATTGATAAATAAACAAATACCTCTAAACTAGACCTTAATATCATTTGTTCTTCATAGGGTGTTTAAATAGAAATAAATTCGGATGACCCCTTTTTTAAATTAACACAGAATTTGATTTAGATAATTTGTGTTATATTTTTAACATACCACGGACTTCACATGAAAAAATCTGTAATGGATCGATAAATAGATAAGTACCTTTCAACTAGACCATAATATCATTTGTTGTTCATAGGGTTTTTATATAGAGATAAATTTTGATGAAATACATTTTTATTTAATTAACATAGAATTTGAATTAGCTAATTTATGTTATCTTTCTAACATACCATATACCAAGGACTTTACTAACCGATTGATAAATAGAAAAATACCTCTCAACTAGACCTTAATATCATTTGTTGTTCATAGGGTTTTTGAATAGAAATAAATTTTGATGAAATACCTTTTTTATTTAATTAATATTGAATCTAAATAAGCTAATTTATGTTATCTTTTTAACATACCATGGACTTTACTTGAAAATTTTAAAATTTTTGTAATGTATGATAAATAATAGACAAATACCTCTCAATAAGACCTCAATATCACTTTTTGTTCATAAGGTTTTTAAATAAAAATAAATTCTGATGAAATACCTTTCTTTTTTTAATTAACATAGAATATGAATTAGTCAATTTTTGTTATCCTTTTAGCATACCACCGACTTAGTTTAACAACAAATTCCACTTTTACATTTTTCAGCTCCATCGTATGATGTGCACATGGTGGTTAGAGAAGCGCCAAACAATGGTATTACCTATTCTATCTCATTTTTTGTTTTAATCTAAGGGTGATCAATTTAATATTTAATTAAATTTATTATAATTGCTTTTACTATCTTACTAACATCATTTACTCAATCTATTTCTTAACATTAAAATAGCAATATCAATGCTAGACTTTATTAAGAAAAAGTTAACTTTATTTTAAAATTCAGATATCAATTTGAATTTTTACACAAAATTTCGAATTTTACAATGGCGCTTTTGTATTTATCAAGCGAAAAGAGACATAGCAAAACAGCTTCCTTAACACGGTTGGACTACTTAGCCTTTGGCACTCAATAGATAGTTTAGGTCTCTTCCGCAACTTAATGATTAGGACTATTTACTTATGTCTAATTAATTTCTTGAGTTTTGTAAAAACCTCGACCATTTATTTCACACGATGTTGTCCTGGTGGCCGCAGTTTCTGAAAATTTAAAAAGCATCCTGATTTATCGAACGATAGGTCGCTAATAAGACCATTTGCAAGGTACACTTCATGTATCAGTACCTGACATTATGGGAGCTTACAGCATGGAGTAGGGTCTTCATCAGAGAGACGTGAGGAAGAAGACACAGTTTTATGCGTTCGATGTGAAGACATAGAGGGAGCACTTTGACTTGTAATATTGGGAATTGGGACCGGCACTCTCTCAGACGTTTACTTAATATCTTTGGTTTCTAGTTTGGTACATCCAACTATGGATTTAGGAGGAGGAAATATCACTTGTGCAGTTTTCGTAAGTCGGTTCATTCCAACATTCTATGTCAAAATTTTAACTTCTAAGACACGTTTCCTGTGTGATGTTTGTCTATCATTTTTTATACACAAATATTGAATTAGAATAATGAGAATTCAATAATTATAACTTTTGATTATCTTATATCCATTTTATTATAAATTCATTATACAATCATCATCTTTACAATTAGCATTATAATCATGGTTATAGTATCATCACCATTACATAATTATCACTATGTTGTTGCACCTATAAGTAGTATCTTTATGATGATAGTTCTGATGTTGGAGTGTAAGTAGTGACGATAATGATAATATAATGATTATAAAATGGAAATAACAACAGCGTTATAGCATAATGCTATCTAGGGTTAGTGATCTAGTGGTAGTATTGATGGCAAAAGTGATCATAGTAGTTGATTACAATTTAGTAGTGGTGAGAATAGTTGAATAGTATTTGTGCTAGTGATGGTGCCATATAAGGTTTTTTTCATGGAGTATGTAAAATATTTTTTTTTTTATAGGAAATCTTGACATTTTTTTTAGGAAAACGATTTGAGCTTTTCTAAAGGGAACATTGTTTTCCAAATTATTCCTTACAATAAATAATACTTCATTTATATATTATATTATGATTTAGATTAAATTAATTTCTAACACCGTTTTCAACATTTTTTTTAAAACACAATCAAATACATGAAAGTATGTTAATTTAAAAAAAATTGATAAAAAAATTATTTACTAATAAATGAATTTTCCTTAAAACAAATGGGTTTAGTTTAAATTCTTCTTTTAACTTTTTCTTTTTATATCCCCAAATAGCAAGAAAAATTATGAAATTTATCTAATAAAGTTATTTTGTAAAATTGAACAAATTTTATTTTATAGTTTAAGCAAACTTCACCAAATTTTGGATTGTTGTAACTGGGGGTGAGAGAAGTGCTATTTGGTTCAAATTGTCTTTCGAAATCGAACTGAATTGTATGGTTCTATTTATTGAATTAAAACCTGACCACACAGTTCGGTTTGCATTTCAAGCAAAAAAAAAAGAAAAGTTTGATATAGTTTGGTTAGCGGTCAAATCATTTTTTATTCTTAAAATAAAAATACATTATATCGAAAATTACATATTTATTGTCACCAATACAAATATAAACAACAATATAAGAAATTATTATTTACCCTAATAAATATGTAAAACTTATAGTAATGAAAGAAATTTCACCATCATAAAATTATAATCGTATGCTAGTCTTATTCTGTTGAATTATCTTAAGCTATAATGATACAAGACCTAACAAAATAAAAATATATCATCATAATATGATGCACAAATTTTAATTGGTTGTATACTTCTAATTAAAAAATATTAATTATATATAGATCTATTTATAAAAACATTATGTGTGTTTTGATCCATTTATAAATAAATTACCTATATTAATTTTTTAAATAAATAAGTGACTTGAGTTTAATTCAAAAGTGTCAATATTATTTTATAATTTTAGGACATGTGTCAATATCTTTCCTATCTTACAAATTAATGTTACATTTTTTTTCAATTTTTTGGATTTTTAAAATAAATCTTAATATTTTATTTATTTTTTTATTAAATTAATTTTTTAGACCAATAAAACATTATCATGTGTATGTCAAATAATATTTAATAATATTGAAAATTTTGCATAAACTAAGGTTGCCTATTTATCAAAAAAATAACAGATGGCATTTGTTTGTAAATAGGCATAAACAGATGTTAGATTTTTTTTTTAATTGACTCTTATATAAATGAATAAGTGGCTAAGTAATAGAAGTGGATTAATTAGTAAAATAAAGAAAAAAAAATTCAAAGTAGTAGAGGTTAAAATAAAAAATTATACTATTTTTAGTCCACTATAATAATCAAAATATGATATGACCAATCTAATTTTATTATCATGAATGATATATATCTACATAAAAAATATGAAAAAATAATTTTTAATAAAACAATTAAAAGGAAAAAAACAATGATATCTTCATTTTTTAAATATGTAAAATAGTTTTGTTCGTTTTAAGCCACATGGTTTAGGATAGGGTTTCGAACCACAAATCATTTATTTTTCATCGACTCGAACCACATAGGGAACCATTTGGAAAGAGAAAAATCGAAAATATGATACGATCCAGTTCAAATTTTTTCCTAAACTTCTTTTTTTTTTTTTTTGCATAGCCCTAGTTGTAACTGTGAATACAACTATAAAGATGAATTAAGAAAACTGAATTACAGTATGATATATCCATTGTTGTATCTCTATGAACAAGACTCGTGTAATGAAGGATGGTAAAATCAAGAAGTTTCATTACTTTCTATTACAAACAATATATACACAACTTATGTGTGTTTATGATCAAAAGTTATAATTTATAATCCTGTTAATTCTATGATCCACATAAGGCAACGCACCTATCATGTAATATAGAATTGAACTCGGATATCGTCTAAGGATCTATTGGCAAGTACTAGTATTTCCTTTTCACTACTATCTAGCCTAAATCTTAGAATGAATATTAGCTAAAATTCCTAATTACTTAATTACTAAATTAGCAAACCCTAGAATCAATTTTAATGCTTTTCAATATATATATCAAATCACAAAACCATACCCTAATCATGTTCCACCTTAAACCGTCAAATCTCATAAAAGAAATAAAATGATTAACAAGGATTGATCTCTTAAACTGCGGGGATTCAAAATTAAAATAATTACTCCCTCGAGTTAATTGATTCCTAATCTCATAAGAGATGGTGGAGACCTCTCCCTCACCAATGCCTTACAAAATTACATTAAAGAAATAAAACCCTAATCAAATATTAAATACTTTATGCAGCAACTTGAAGTTTTCCTACCTCTAGATAAAACATGTAAGTTTTCTATTCATGAGGATCTATCTTGTTAGATGAAACCTCTTTCTATCTAACAAGAATTGAACAAGTAACAAATCTGGCCATAATTCATTACAAGAAAATTATAATACATGAATAGATTCAAGGAAATCAATAATATAAATCAATCATCAATTTAAGCACATGGTTTAAGGTTTCACATAATTAGGGCATGAACAATCTACTCCTCTATGAAGTTTACAATGACGGAAATAGAAAAAGACAAGAAAGAATCAAGAATAATAAAACCCATTTCTTTTGTGATCTTTAGATGTTAGAGCAGCACTTTTCCCTTGAAGTTCTTCTTTTTTTCGCTCTTAGGGTTTCCAAAATGTTTCTAAGGATGTATGGAATGTGTAAGGATGATAACTGAAAGGTTAGAGCTGCTATTTATAGATTTGTAACTGTCTTTGAATGTGCCCCACCATGTACTCGACCGTATTCGAGGTTGTGTACGTTGGAAAATCTTCAATTTCGCCTCTGGTCTCATTTTTTTCTCCAACACAACCTTCTACACTTCTTGGGTAGCAGTTAGGGTACTGTAATATACTAAATAATTTTAAGCCGTAAGTGTTCACAAGCTACTAGATTCTAATATGCCTTTTATGTTGATATTAAAAATAGGTTAAGTTTGATCAATTTCGTGTTAAAACAAGATTGGCATCAATTGGATTATTTTCTTAACTTCTGCAATGAAGGTCGGCAACTCTGATGAAGAATGCCGCCGGTCTATGTCTTAAGTTTACCAGCGTATTTTGTAACTGATTGTATTCCGTCTCCTGGAAAATATACGCCGCCGACGTACAGACGGCATAAGATGGGAACAGTAGCGTTTTTCTTAACGCTGGGAGGAAAGCTGCCGGCGTTCATAGGGTTTCTCTTCTACACCGGCATGAAAGCCGCCAGCGTAGGTCTAAGAATTGCCGGCTTATAAAGGGATGATTTGAATTCTGGGAATCAAAGCCCCGATGAACGCTGCAGCCTTCGTGTAGATCTGGCCAGCATATGGTGTAAGCTGGCAAAATCTGAAGGTTTGCCGTTGGCGTAGGGCCGGCGTATGATCAAATTTTTATAAATACGAGACGCGAAAATCATTTTCGACAGACATTTCCTTATATCATTTCCCCTTCGTATAAGAGAGTTTTGAAGCGTTCTTGGTGATTTAGGCCTGGAGAATCATTCGAAGAGTGTTACTAATTAAAAGTAAGTGATTTTAACCTTCTCATTTGGATTATATACAAATTTGTATAAGTATCTTAGGGTTTGGATGAATATTTCGTGAAGGATTTTGAAGAATAAACCCTAGCTCGTGTTTTGATCAGAATAGGAAGAGAAGAAACAAGTATTATACGTTCCATATCAGTAAGTATAAGTTTTGAATCCTCTTTATACGAAATTGGACAGCTTTGATATTTCGATATTGATCATATGAAATGTTTTATAGGGTTTTGGTGGAAATTCTGATTTAAGGATTTGAAATATCCGTTCTTTGATATTATTGGAGGTGCTTGGGGTTATTGATCAGTATAATTTGAGTTTGGGAAGTTATGTATCAGGTTAGTTTAGATAGGTTGTTTTATGTTAAGATATTGCGATCATGTTTGTTGATATATATATTATATATATTGTAACAGGACATTTGGAGTTGTGAAACTGTAGTTGATTTGGATATAAGAATTTCTGGAGTTTAGGTTGACTTTGTGCTGTTGATATCAAATTCTGAGGATTTGATTTGGATTCCTGAAATTTGGAAAGGTACGACCAATCCATTGCTTGTTGTATGTGCTTGTAGATTAGAATTTTTGTGAATGGATGTAGGAACAGAATTGCATAATAAACTTAATAAATATTCGGCTTAATAATTGTCTGTCTAGTTGTGGTTGGCTTTGACCAGTAGAGACCTGGCAGACAGTGATATTGGTGAGGCACCCTGATGATCTTAGTGTGAGGTTGTCCCGAGTGGACTTGTGCTAAGAAATGATTCTGGTAGAATTTAGGTGTTCAGGAATTGGGATGTTTGGGGAGTACCCACTCATCCATATATGTATATATGATTACCTATTTTCAAATCAGTTGGATGTTTTTATAGCAGAGTCTGAGTTACTCTGGGTTCAGGATTTATGTATACTAGATTCTGAACTATGTTGTTTTGCTGAACTAAAATAGATAATAAACTGTTGTATGCATTTAGTTTAGTTGCATTTATTTATACATGTTGTTTGTGCATAATCTTGCTTGAACTGGATTGGATATTATCGTACTGGGCTTCGCCGCTCATTCTATTATATTTCAGGTGCAGGTGATTATAATGTGATTTATGATCTTTCGGGTTTTGATATCATCTATGATGATGGGGATGGCATTAGCAGTCCTAACTACCCTGCTGATGACTAGTTGTATAGTCATAGATGATATAGGATGGATCAGAGAAGACTTTAATGATTGATTTATATTTTGTTTATTGAAATTTTAAGTTGTATTTGGAGATTTCATGTGGTGACAGTTTTAGGGCATGGTTTGACTTGTTGACCTACAGTTATGTCAACAATGTCTAGTTAGTTGATTATGGGGATTACATACTTATCATATGATTTATTTTATTGAGGACTACCATTTTTATATATACCTTGAGAGTTATATAGGTGATATTCATGTTGTTTGTGGAAATTATAGCCTTAGCGTGTTCTATTAAGAGAGAACACGTGGCGGGTTGTAATGCCTTATTTTAGGGCGTTACAAGTACAATTTGAGAAACTTTTTGGTCACTTTTTGAAGCTCAGCCCTAGCGTTTGCATGGCCATGTTGAAGGTTGTGCACAATTGAAAAACCAACCTTTTTCATACTTTGCCAATTTTTCCTTTATTTTTGCTTGAATCATCTTTAAATCTTTGAAATACCTTCTTCAAACCCTGAAATCAAAGATCAAGTAATTAAGTATTATTTGCTTGATAAATTCACATGAAATCCATATAAAATCATATGCAATTAGTACTAGAAATAAGGGTCTTTTGACACTTATCAAACTTCCTCACAGTTAATCATTTGCTTGTCCTTAAGCAAACAAAATGAGGACAAAAGAATCTCTCATCAATTACGCTCATTAACAATTATCATAACAATGGTAGCATTCTCGAATTCAGTCAGCCCAAAGTGACTCATGAGTGCCTACAGCTCAAACCTACGATAATTGTACTTTTACTTGGTATACTATAATCAAATTTTTAAGATTAATCTAAGTAAATCAAACTATTACCCTTACCATTTAATAACCGCTTCCAAGTCATAAAAAAAACACAAAGTCAAACAAATCAAAAGCAGCTTGGTTACATCTCACCATTAATTAAAGAGTATATAAACCATTCAATTACCTCTCTAAACTTAGCAACCTAGAAAGAAAGTATATGGTATCCATCATTCCCCTACATTTTCTCCTTTTTGATTGAAATCTCTTCAATTTTTTTTATAGCCTTCAAAGGGAATTCCTCTGGATGGGGTGTAGCCCACATCTTTTCAGCTTTATTTTCCCTTCCATCCTTCTTGTTATAGTGAGTGCATTGAGTTGGCACATCCCGAGCTCATCACTCGAGTGAGCAGGTTTTAAGGGGACCCCAACAAACTCTCCATCACTCTAACATTCAGATTTTAATACTCTTGACTCACTTACCTGAGTCAGTGGAGTAAAGGCTATGGTTTTTAGATAAAGCTTGTGTAGTCAATAGCGAGGTCAGACTTTGCTCTTCTGAAGGGACCAAAGCCACCCATATCAACTTAGCTTTTATATTTAGTTTAGCATAAAAATTGATTTTTTTTTTTTTTCAAAGAGATTGTTCAAAAAGAATCACCAAGTGATTGATTTCATTTACCCTTTCACAAAAGGTTAGAATGGCTCTCAAAGTATATGAAAAGTAGATATAATAACCAATAAGCTTAGAAATGCAACCATTTAGCTTTTAAACTAAGGACTTCAACCACTTCCACAACTCTAGATTTAATCATTAAATAGCAAGTAAATTTGCTTTACTTAGATTTCATCCTAAAATTTTAACTAAGTATATCAAATTCAAAATAGGTGAGTAAGGCACACAAAGTCACTATACCTTATCTTTTGAATGCTAATCACAAATGAATGAGTATAATTTCAATATTTTCATTCTTTTTCTTTTTTTCAACAAGTCAAAATCACATTTAAGCTTAATTGCAAACTTGTAAACGAGGGGTAGTTTGATCAACAAGTGCATATTAAATATAAATATATCAAGATCCAAACAATTTTCTTTCTTCTATAAATCCCTTCCCCACACTTGATTGAGACATTATCCCTAATGTCTTCACCATGCATATACAAATAAAGAAAAAGGGAAAGAAAGAAAAATTGCAAAGAAAAGGACAATAGAACTTCCCCAGATTTTCATGATAGCAATAAAGAATTTTCATATCCGATCACTTAAAAGAGAATGCTTCAACAGTCAAGTTATGAACCTTTCAAAGCTTATGCATGTAAAACAAAAGCAAAAAGAAAAACAGAAAAAGAGATCTAAAAAGAAGTTAGCCTATCCTAAAGTCTAGAAAAATAAGTCCAAAGAGATGTAAGAAAATTGTAGTAGATTTTTTACATCACAAAAATAACAAGAAAAAGAACTTTCTTTAGTCTTAAATCATAAAGGAACAGAATCAAAATGGATGAGCAAGTATGGGAGAGATAAGGAGCAAATGTTGGTAAGCCCCTGAGGGTATACGGCCGTGTTCGGGCTATGTAAGGTGCAAAAACATGACCAAAAATCAAATGGAGTCCAAAACTTTGTTGCCCACCATGTACATGCTCGTGTTCGGGGTCGTGCATGGTTGAAAAACTTAACCTGTGAGCTTGTTTTTGGGATTATCAAAGTGCCTTACCTCCTACACGGTCGTGCTTGGCGCCATGCAGGGCTGAAAATTATGATTCGAGACTTTCTTTGCATGAAAAACAATTGTGCACCACCTTCTACACAACTATGCTCAACGTCATGCAAGGTCTAAAATATTGTCTAGAAGCTTCTTTACCATGTTTTTGTTCAATGTACACTTGTTATTGATGCTTCCCCACACCTGAGAACCACCTCTCACTCCCTTCAAATAAGCTCAATAACTTCCTCACAAAAATCTGCAATTTTGATAGCAAATAGACAAAGGATAGTGAAAACAAAAACAAAACAAAAAGAACTTAACAAACCTAAGTTAGCCATGGATTGCCTCCCAAGAAGCGCACTTGTTTAATGTTGTTGGCTCAACGTTTAGATTTAGCCTATCCACTTGATCCCATGGGAATGTGTCCCAAACACATATTTTAAGAGAAATCAGCAAAAATTTCCTTCTCATTTTTATTTTTTCTTTTTAAGCCCAAGATCCTATAAAATCAAAAAAATTTGATGGGGAGAGGGATATCGGAAGATTGGTTTGAATTCAAATTCAATGGCATATCCCTATTCATAGCACAACTGTTGAAGCTCATCATCTTCCAAACATTCAGACTTTTCATCAAATGTAGATTAGACAATTTCTACATTTTCCAGTTTAACCTCAACCTCTCTATCCTCTTTTTCTTCGGTGGTTACGTGAATCATCCCATTAAAACCCTCAAATAAACCTTCCTCCATACTTTCACCTTGCTTAACAGTATTTTTATGCATAGGATGTTCAAACACAAATATTACATCAATGCCATCATCAACATCTTCTTTCATTGCATCATAATCAAAATTTTTGGAATCATGCAAATTATCTATTTCATTGAAAAGCTCATGTGATGATGATGAATGCATAACGGAATTTTCTGATGTATGAGCTAAGGTATCTTCATCAACATTTTCATCATTACATCATAATGGAGGCAATTTAACGCATGTAGGAATGTCAACAAAATATGGATTAGTTCATAAACAGTACGATTCTAATTCACCACAATACCCGCACACATAATTTGGTTTGATTTTAGGTTCATTTTGAGGATTATTAAGGTCATTCCAATGATTAGCTTTATGCATCCACCAACCAAAATCCATTAGAATGCTTTATCAGATTAAGCACAGAGAGGCAAATTCACCACAAATGTAGGAAAAACAAAAACAAAAACAAAAGAAAAAAAAAACTAGATTAATAGCTAATTAGGCTTTTCTAATATTGCCAGATCTCCAGTAACAGCGCCAGAAACTTTGATGTGTGCTTATGAACAAAAGTTATAATTTATAATCCTGTTAATTCTATGATCCACATAAGGCAGCACACCTATCATGTAATATAGAACTGAACTCGGATATCATCCTAAGGATCTATGGGCAAGTACCAATATTTCCTTTTCACTACTATCTAGCCTAAATCTTAGAGTGAATATTAACTAAAATTCCCAATTACCTAATTACTAATGAGCAAACCCTAGTATCAATTTTAGTGCTTTTCAATAAATATATCAAATCACAAAACCATACCCTAATCATGTTCTACCCTAAACCGTCAAATCTCATAAAAGAAGTAGATTGATTAACAAGGATTGATCTCTTGAGCTGCAAGGATTCAAAATTAAAACAATTATTCCCTCGAGTTAATTGATTCCTAATCTCATAAGAGATGGTGGAGACTTCTCCCTCACCAACACCTTACAAAATTACATTAAAGAAATAAAACCTTAATCAATGATTAAATTTTTCATGTAGAAACTTGGAGTTTTCCTACCTCTAGATAAAACATGCAAGTTTTCTATTCGTGAGGATCTATCTTGTTAAATGAAACCTCTTTCTATCTAACAAGAATTGGACAAGTAACAAATCTGGCCATAATTCATTACAAGACAATTATATATACATAAATAGATTCAAGGAAATCAATAATATAAATCAATCATCCATTTAAGCACATGGTTTAGGGTTTCACATAATTAGGACATGAATAATCTACTCCATGGAGTTTACAATGAAGAAAATAGAAAAAGACAAGAAAGATTCAAGAATAATAAAATCCATTTGTTTTGTGATCTTCAAATGTTAGAGTAGCACTTTTCCCTTGAAGTTCTTCTTTTTTTCTCTCCTAAGGTTTCCAAAATGTGTCTAAGGATGTATGGAATGTGTAAGGATGATAACTAAAAGGTTGGAGCAGCTATTTATAGATTTGTAACTGTCTTTGAATGTGACCCACCATGTACACGACCGTGTTCGAGGTTGTGTACGTTGGAAAATCTTTAATTTCGCCTCTGGTCACATTTTTTTTTTTCCAACACAACCTTCTACACTTCTTGGGTAGTAGTTAGGGTACAATTTGAGAAACTTTTTGGTCACTTTTTGAAGCTCAGCCTAGCGTTTGCATGGCTATGTTGAAGGTTGTGCACAATTGAAAAACCAACCTTTTTCATACTTTGCCAATTTTTCCTTTATTTTTGCTTGAATCATCCTTAAATCTTTGAAATACTTTGTTCAAACCCTTAAATCAAATATCAAGTAATTAAGTATCATTTTCTTGATAAATTCACATGAAATCCATATAAAATCATATGCAATAAGTACTAGAAATAAGGGTCTTTTGCCACTTATCAACAACTCTAGATTAAACTAGATGAATAGTTGCAAGATCAAAAATTGTATATGTGTACTATAAATAACACTAGCTTCACTTCCCTTCCTCAAGTTGGAGCCTCTTGAAGGCATAACTTGGTAGATGAATTTTGGAGCTGAACTAATCCCAATGGCTTAATAAGCAAATCGACCACTTGATGACTACAAGGCACATGAATTAGTTGAAGAAAATCATATTGTAAGTGATCACCCATAAAGTAAATGTCAATGTCAATGTGCTTGGTTCTGCCATGTAAACATGGACTATTGGCAATTAAAATGGTTGACTTATTATCACAAGACAACTCAACAGGAAAAGAAATAGGAAGAGTTAAATCACGAAGAAAAAAAGAGACCCAAAGCATTTCTTTAGTGGCTACAACGACACTATGGTACTCAGCCTCAGTAGTGGATGTAGAAACAGTAGGTTGCCTTTTGGTTTTCTAAGTAACCAAAGCAGTGCCCAGAAAAACACAATAACCACTCAAAAACTTTCGATCAGTGGAAGAAGAACCTCAATCGGAATAAAAAAAGCCTTGAAGAACTAACTCATTTTCAACTTAATAGAAAAGCCCAAGTGAATAAGTACCTTTCAAATAACATTAAAGATGAAACAAAGCATGTAAATGTGACTCACAAGGTTACGAAAGGAACTGACTAAGTTGATGTACTGCATATGAAATATTTGGTCTAGTAAGCGTGACATATAGTAATTTGCCAAACATTCGCCCATAAAAGGAAGGATCAGACAGTAATGAACTAGTATCAGTAGCAAGTTGAATATGTGAAGGCAACGAGGTAGTCCACATACTGAGCTCCAGTGAGACCAACTTCAAGTAAGACATCTAGAATATACTTTCTTTGATTAAGAAGTATACCTTAAGAAGTCATACACAACTCCAAACTAAGGAAAAATCGAGTAAACCCCAAATCTTTAATAGTAAACTCAGTATCAAGATGTCGTTTAACTTCAACAATAAAAGCTTCATCCGAACCCTTAAGAAGCATATCATCAACATATAAAAGAACATAAACACATCCAACAACAGTAAGAATAGTGAACGATGAGTAACCATGCTTGGATTGTGTAAAGCTAAGTGAAATTAAGAACTTGGAAATTTCAAAATCCCAATGTCTTGAGGCTTGTTTAAGTCCATAGAGAGACTTCTTAAGATGACAAACTTAATTAGATGAGGCCTTTGCATAACCTTCAGGAGGAACCATGTAAATATCCTCATCCAAGTGCCCATGTAAAAAGGCATTATTCACGTCAATTTGAAATAACAGACAATTAGAAGTAGCAGCGATAGCTATAATAATTCGAACACTTCCCAATTTAGCAACAGGAGAAAAGGTTTGATGATAATCTTCTCCTTACTTTTGAGTAAATCCCTTGGCAAGCAATCTCGCTTTATATCTTTTAATATTTCCGTTAGGTCTATATTTAATTTTGAAGACCCACTTAGAACTAATGGCCTTTTTCCTTCTAGGAAGTGTAGTTAACTCCCAAGTGTCATTGATTTCTAAAGCATTTAATTCATTTTGCATAGCAAGCTGCCATTCTTTATGTTTAGAAGCTTCAAAGTAATTACGTGGCTCTTGATTAACTAACACTTTAGCTAAGGAAGCAACAAAATCAGATGGATAGGAGGCAAATGATGAAGGATCAAATAAATGATATGAATAAGAGGAAAAAATGGCAGACTGGAAATCTATATGTATTGCATGTACAAAATCATTTAACCACTTGAGTGTAGTTTTAATACGAGTGGAACGACGCAAAGAAGGCAAAACTGATGAATCTGCGTGAGACTGAGCAAAAGAAGGATCAACAGAAACAAGAGACTGACCTAAAGAAGTATCCTGTGCAAAGTTTGAAGGACACAGACCTTTTGATGCAATCTGTGATAGAGAGAACGGATAAGTGGAAGACTGAATAGTTGGAAAAGGACCACAAGACTCAAAAGTAATAGGCACAATATGTGGAACAGATTGGATTCTATCCGAGGAAGGAGAATCTGAAATTTGTTGAGGATTTTTTAAAGGAAAGATTTGCTCAAAGAACACAACATCTCTAGATACCAAAATTTGTTTATTAGCTAAATCAAACACTTTATAAGCCTTTTGTCCATGTGCATATCCAAGGAAAAGACACTTAACCTCTTGCTACAAGTTTATCTGAAGGACATGGGTGCTTAGCTATAAAACATAAGTAGCCTACAACATGCAAATGATCATAACTTAGAGGACACCCAAACAACTTTTCATGTGGTGTTTTCCAATCTAAGCTAGCCATTAGCATTTTGTTAACAAGATATATTGTTGTGAGAAGACACTCCCCCAAAACTACTTGGGTAAATTAGCATGTAACATTAAAGCCTGTGTAGTATCTAATAAATGCCTATGCTTCCACTCAGCTTATCCATTTTGCTGAGGCGTATAGACAGTGATGCACTATTCCAAGACTTCGAAATAATGATTGACACATATTGGACAAAAACTCCCCTCCATTATTAGTGCGTACAAATTTTGGTACCACAGAGAAATGATTGAAAAGAAATGAAAAGAAAGTTTCCAGAACTAAAGGAACTTGACTTTTAAACTACAACAAATAAGTCCAAGTAGACTTTATATAATCATCTACAATGGTAAGAAAGTAATTTGCACCAGAGATGGACTTAACCCAATAAGGTCCCAAAAAAAAAAAAAAAAACAAGTACCAATTCAAAAGTATGTGTAGACTTATGTAAACTTCTTTGGAAAGGAAGTCTATGGAATTTAGCTTCTTGACATATCACAACGGGAATGATCAAAGTTGAAATGTTTACAAGAATCTAACCGTTTTAACTCGGAAATGGACATATGCCCCAAACAAGCATGAAGTAAATGTAAAGAATCTAAGTTATTACAAGAAAAAGATGAATACAAGGAATTAAAAGAACACTGAACGCCCAAGTGTTGATTTTGTTATTGTATGGAAGAATGCATCACATATAGACCTCCCACTACTTTAGCTGTAGTAAGAGTCACTTTAAGGTTCTGGTCCTGAAAAAGACATGTGTATTGAGAATAGAAGTGAGGTTTTGGTTTGAAACTAGGCTATGGACAAAAAGAAGATTATGTGTAAATTGTGGAATAAAGAAAACATTATGATTGGTTGAATTTGAAGTGATATGAACAAATCCAACATGAGTAACTGTAAGGACCCGAAATATTACCCCTATATTTGATATAGGAGATAACGGATCCCCAACCACATATAACCCCTAAGATTATATGTAAGGTTGCCTAAAGGGATAGTTTGAGTAATTGTTTATCTAATTCTATAAGATATTATATAACAAAAGACATAGATATTAGCAGCGGAAATAACTCTAGTTCTAAATAGCTACATACATACATATATACATATTACATCCAAAGGCTTTTTATAAGCCTTAACCAAAATTCTCAAAACACAACTCTACCATCACAATATTTACACCATCAACCAAAATGAATCTCATCTAATCTGTTACATTTATAGGGTCCATTGAGTCCATGGTCATCTCTAATCCTCCAACCCATCAAGAAAATCTTTGAAGTCAGTTCCGTACCCCATACTCGTATAGAACTCATCGAGATCATCACCTGAAATAGATAAAATATGAGCCAAAGGCCCAGTACACAAGTAACGAATACAAATGCGAAGTGAGTCACACATTCTTAGGCTAGATGCATTATGCAACAATCGCTTATTCATTAATAAGTCTTTAATTAATAAGACAACACGGGAGTATTCAAACTCCGGACAATAAGGTTCTAGTATTACGTCCGCCTCCCTGAGTGGTCCCTACTGTTCATACAGACTAGGCAGCCCCACCTTCCAGCGTAGTCCGTAATACTAGGGGTTCCTGAGTAACGCATCACGATACTCAGGGGGTTGATATGAGCAGCTCGGATACTCATATCTCCTAAACCATTCTAACCGTTAACGAGAAAGTACCCTGCCCCCAATCTGAGCAGGGTGCCGCTCTCCAAACCAGATTCAACGGCAAACAACGACAATCAACATTCAGATATCAATAAGATTTTCTTAATTTAAGGTAGTTTGATTCGGATGCCTATCCTAACAAAGAGACAAGCAAGTTACTGCATACCTGATATAGCTCGGGAATTAACGGAGTCAACTGGGCGAGGATCTATCACTGTTTAATCAATATTAAAGTTCACACTTAGCTTAAACTCTAATTGACTAGCTCAAAATATAAATACATCCAAGAAATCCAAATAAATTAATTCAAAATCAAAATAAAGCATTTAAGCACCCTATTATACCCTAGATCGCTTAATAAATACATAATTACTCAAATAACAAACTTTGGAAAATTTTAGAAAAAGTTCTTAAAACTAAAAAGCAGAGGGGATACGCCGGCACTCAACGCCGGCGGCGTTGAGCCGGTGTACAATGTCCTGAAAATTCACACTGCCAATGCTGGTAGTGTTCAAGGGTACGCCGTCAGCCTTTGCTTCCTACGCCGGCGGCCTTTAGCCGGCGTTGAATCCAAAACCCAAAGTTTCAAAAATATCCAGAGAAGTCTAAGTCGTCCCCTTACTTAGGTACACGGACAACTTTGACACATACGCCGGCGGCGTTGATTTCAAACAGCCAGCGTACAATATGGATGAAAGAACGCCGGCTCACTTGTCTAGCGAAAGCCGGCGGCGTTCGGTCGGCCTTAAGAAATTTGATTATGTGGGCTTTCAACGCCGCCTCTACGCCGGCAGCGTAGAGACTCAAATTGCCGGCGTACGTTCTGAAGAACAGACGCTGGCAAATCTTTAGCATAAAAGCCGGCGGCGTAACAAACGGCGTTAGGAAAATTGATTATGTGGGCTTTCTACACCGCCTCTACGCCGGCGGCGTAGAATCCCCAGATGCCGGCGTACGTTCAAATTTTAACATATACGAAAATTGTTTTTGAAATCCCCTGTTTTTCCACACTTTAATCATTTCTTAAAAATTTTCCAAACTTAGTCCAAACTTTCTAAAGCTTGTTATATGATCCAAATGCTATCCTAACAACATGAATTCTACTTCTAATCATTAAATCACTAATCATACTTCAAATTCACATATCAACTACTCATTCTTCAATTTCCTAAAACACTCATCTCCACACATCCACACTCCTATAAAATGCAAATTACCACTCCATTAATCACATAATCCCATTCAAACTATCATTCATGCACCAACTCAATCTCATACCAATCATCATCTCACAATCCTATCTACTCTAACATTTACAAACAACACATTATAAGACATGAAATAAAAGATAAAGGTTGCATTAAACTCACATGAGTGAATCTTGGCTTGGAATGTTGTTCAAATCCTTAAGCTTGTAGTAAACCTTGGCTTAGGGTTTAAGATTTTGAATTAAGAAAAGGAAGAAAGGAAGAAGAAAGAAAAGAAGTAAAATTCGTATGGAAATTGGAGGCTGCCAAAAGGGAGGGTTAACTTGTCCAAATTAAAGTCAAATGTCATCCAAATCTCACAATTAGGGGTATATTTGTCCTAGGTTTAATTTAGGAAAATTTCAAATGCATTTGAGTTAAATTTGAGCTCAAAAAGTGGGTCTAACTTTAGCCAAAATTCTGTCATGTTTTAAACAAATTCAAAAGCAATTTAATTAAATTCTAAACATAACATATGCATATTAATTTGCAAAAGGACACACACATTCATTAAGCTATTCACACATTTATAGATATCAAACAATAATATTAGTTTCATAATACTATACACATATAAATTAACACATTCACTAATTACATTAGCTAAACACACACATATATATATATCATTCCAATATCATATTAGCATGCAATATAAGGAATTCATGGCTATTTCAGTAACAATAATGACTCTCCCATCAGGTAACTTGACATTAATATGGTGTGTAAGAGCAGTCATGTTATGCAAAAGGTGAGTAAAAGGGGTCATATGGTTTGTTGCCCCAGTGTCTATTATCCAAGAAACCACATTATTACTTGAAGTACTAAAACAAAAGGAAGAACTAATCTTACCTACAAATTGAACATTATTAACAAAAGCTTTAGATTGTTGTCCTCTGGTTTTCATGATACAAAACATCTCACTGCACATTTCTTGGATCAACTTCTGACTATCATCTGCTTAAGTACCTTCATCAACATATGCATTAACATCATCAACTTGTTCAAGAGGTTTGTCAAACATAGTTGACTTCTGATGACCAGAACCATTGAAAGAATAAACAGGATTAACTATATTCAATGACCTACTTCCTCATCCCTTTATCACTCTTTTCCCTTTAAACCACTCCGAATAACCGTAAGCATAGGATCCATAGAAAGAATATGGTTTTGCACTCCATCATAAGTTTCGTTCAATCTCATAAGAAACTGCATAAGTTTCTTTTGAGAATCAAACTCATTTAATTTCTCTTTTAATCCACAAACACAACCACTGGCACTTGCATAAGAACACTGTGGATAAGGATATAACTGTTGTAATTCATCCCAAAACCGCTTAAGTTTGTCATAGCATATCCCTACACTTTGATTCAACTATTTCAAATTACTGATTTCATGCTCCAATTGAAATTCCAGAGGACCATTCAAGACTCCATATCGCTGTGCTATTTCGTCCCATAACTGTTTAGCCGAGGAAGCATAAAGGAAATTCTGTGAAATTTGAGGATTCATCGAATTGATTACCAACATTGAACCATTTGATCACATTTTAACCAAATTATAAATTCTTTAGAGATTTCATCAAGCGAAGCTATTGTTCCATCTATGAAACCTAACATCAATTTTGCATATAATCCCATCTTAATTGAACGTCTCCACCCAAGATAATTGTTTTTGTTGAAAGAAATATTACCAATTGACATATTAGGATTATCCGAATTCGATAGGTAAAAAGGATCCACGATCAAAGTTTCAACAGATGAATTATTCGTATCCATTATGCTACTTATGTTGAAAGAAAAAGAAAGAAAGAAAGAGAGAAATATCTTTACTGTAGCTTTGATACCATATGAATAGAGCTGTAAAAGATGAATTAAGAAAATCGAATTGCGGTATAATGTTACCATTGTTGTATCTCTATGAACATAACTCGTATAATGAAGAATGGTAAAATCAAGAAGTTTCATTACTTTCTATTACAAACGATATATCTACAACTCTAGATTAGACTAGATTAATACAAGTGGCAAGATCAAAACTGTACACGTGTACTATAAATAACACTAGCTTCAGTGGAACTCTGGTAATGGTAGGTACAACTCTGTCTAGCCTGTCTAGTGTCTACATCTAAATAGGATAATCGTCTTTGATACACGTATTAATTGTATGCTCAGGAAATAGCTACGAATAGGGCTATATACTTTTGCTTTTACTAAAAAAGTGTTTGGCCAAAAAATTCGCCTCTAGTTCTCATCACAAAACTCATAAATTTGATACAAGATCCACAAAAGGCAAAAGTCCACCCAGCGTTGTGTAAGTAGAAGGGAAAAAAAAAAAAAAAACTCGTGATTGTGGTTAGTGGCAGTAATATGATGATAATGAGGATTTTTCTCTCTTAATTATTTATTTATTATTTAAAATTTGATCCGACACCTTATGCCGGGTTTTGTATTATTATTAAAATGTTAGAGCCTTAATTACAATATGAGGGATATATATATTTTAAGTTATAAAAATAGTAAAATCAAATTTTAAAAAATTAATAAACTATTCGTACGTACACGAACCCATTCGAAAGTTGGAGAGATTTATTTTTCAATTTTTCCCTAATTATTACATAAAGCACATTTCAGACACTTTTCCCGTATCTATATTATAAAAAGAATCTTGCCAATCGGGAGAAATAAATTAAATCAATTCTAAACAAATTAGAACTAAATAATTAAGTTTAATGGGGTGTGAATATCAATAATAAAATCACACACACACACACACAAAAAAAAAAAAGTTTTAGGAAAAAAAAAAATAAAGTCAATGATTTACAGTCTTGACTCTTGACTTAAGTCATGATCACAGCTGGCATGGCCTGGTTACCAATGCTTAGCAAATAAAAGTAGATAAAAAGGGTCACCAGTATTAATTGTTACTTTAAAGTCATTGTAATTTATTAAATACTGGCTTCAAATTGCTGGGGAGGGAAACAGGACTCTTGTCCTGAAAGAGCAGACAGCCTAAAAAGAGGGCCCTCGGCTTTGTCGAGTGATATGGTTTTCCTCAATACCAAGTTAGATACTGAGTATTAGCAAAAATAATAATAACAACAACTTAAAGAAAGAGCCCTTTGCTTAGCAGCTACCATCCTCTTTTTACTATTGTCTAAAAGGCACTAAAAGTGCAGTGATGAAATTTATGCAGCCCCCTAATCGCCAGGACTAACTTACCTAAAACCCTATTAAAGGAATTATTTCAAGATTTTTTTTTAATTAAAACATAATGGAAAGTATTCAAACCTCATACTTTTTTATTAGTAATATCGATGGCCATTAATACGATTTCATTATTAATTTTGATGATACAATCTCGTTAATTATCTAACAGCTCACACCGTATCCAACTATATTCGTTCCATTAAAATCGTTAATATTCTAATTACTATATTTATTTTAACAGCTAGATTGTCAATTGGATAGCACGGTTCTATAAACATAATACCTAAGTACTGAAAAACATACTAAAACCCCACCCAAAAAAAAAAAAAAAATCATGCTAAATCAAACTTTTACTAATTATATTTATTATCCATTGTTTTTAAATGCACCACAAACAATCAATAGCCAAGTTGCACAAATGACTTCATTTTTTTTTAATAAAATTAAAAAGAAAACACTTAAATTCAGACAGTTATTTTCGGCATTTTCCTTGAATATACACTAGCCAAACGCTAGCAATTTAAATAAGAATACAACATCTACCGAAAATTAAAGCTTTCAACTCAATCAAACATAAATCTTTAAACTTTAGCTCAGGCATAGCTCAATCAATTTTTTTAAGCCAAATAATTAAACGCACAAAGCACAAAATTAGCTCAATAAGTTACTCAAATAGCTCAATCTGAAAGCAAATCTAATTGAATAGTTAAAAAAATAAATGAATTGATATTACAAGTAATACCTAAACTTTAATAAAAAATACATATATAATTAAATATCTAAACTTTAATATTAATTAATTTTATATCTAAAAAGACTTTCAATGCACTCACAACATTTATTCAAAATAAATACTAAGCTGGAATTATTAGCTTAACAGTAAAAGGTTGAAGTCACCAACCTATATGTGGTCCTCCAGTTAAATCTTAACAAATGGGACATCGCGTTTAACGGAACCACTCAAGAGTCTTGTTTTCCCACTTATAGGAAATCATATAGTGTAACCACCTAACTATTTTTTTTATCTTAAAAGCTGGCTTTGACTAGTCTACTCTTTTAAGATATGGCTGGCCTGAATGGATCTTCATATTTGAAGGGTTTTTTGTACGGTACTTCGTATCAAGGTGTCCTATGTCCTTCTAGCGCCGCCGCCCCACACTCGCGGATATTTGGGGGGGGGGGGGGTTGGTGGTGACAGAAAGGGTGCTCCTAGTCCTAGAGTAGCTTTAGCAACTAGCAACACCCTATGTACACACTATAGTGTGATGGTTTTATCCAACAAGAATCATGCTACATAGCAGCTGATGATAGGTTGATAACAGTAAATAGAAGTTCAATAATGTTGTTTGATGTAACAAACCTTGATACAGCAAATGAATGTAACATCCCCTTCATGCGCCTGGGCCTGAGGGAGGAAAGACAATTGTGTGCAAATCCCTGAATCAAAATCTTACTCACTAGTGTCCGAAGAATCAGTCTTATGTTATAAAGATGGGAGAAAGACTCTGTGGCTCATTTAACAAGAAAAATTCAGGCCTTTATCTCATTCAGTAAGCTCAATCCTACCAGCTGTATAAATTAAGCTATTAGGTGGAGCCGCATAAGTTACCTAGTGCCGATGATTTATCTCAATCAGTTGACAAAGACAGATGCAATCACTTCCTATCTTCATAGAAACCATAACAGTTAAATGCAGGCCTTGGCAAAGCTGCAAAACAGTGTCGATCGACTCGTTGCCATGTGCAAACATGCTTACACATGTACATGAAAGCATGAACATACAACTGAATCGCCCTGCACGGCTGCACGGTTGAGTAAGGGATGCAACCATGGGTAAACAAGGGATTGAAACAGACAAGCACACAATTATAATGACTGTATGCACATACACAAAAACAATGCATATAATAGACATGCTTATCCAATTGGCACATAGCAGCAGTAGTTTTGAAAACTTTGATGTTCCATAACTGTGAAAAAAGTTCAAAGTCGTAAAGCAAAATGACATGAAAACTGGTGGAGCCTCAGTGAGATGAACTTTTGCTTCAGGAATCAATAGCTGGAGGCCATACTCTCTGTCCTGGTACATTTTTATAAAAAAATTCAGTAAAATGCCATACCTTTGAGTTGTTTAGCAAAGACAGGTGCGTGTTACCTACTTTTTGCATTCTCTAGAAAGGAAATTACTTCCAATAAGAGAGACACATAATTACTAGAACTCAATTATATGGGAGCACTTTGAGGACAAAAGAAACTGGGAGGTAAAAACACTTTGTACTAAAATCACGCTTGAAAAACAGTAGTAAAGCAGACTTCTTGTTACTCCCACATTACTCATGGCAACTAATATTCACATCCGAGTAAAAATCAGATCATGATCATGTAATGAAAATGACACATTTAAAATATGGAAATCGATTAATAAAGTAAAAGACCAACATACAACACTTACATTTGTTTTTCCCAAAAACAGTTGTTCTAATGACATTTCTTTAAGTATGGGATGCAGAAAAGAAAGCCAAGAGATGACCTTCAATTTAAATTCTTTCTCAAGAGGCAAGTGTTAATGAATTGTTTGTCTAGTAACAAGAACCCAAGCTTTGAAAAAGAAATGCACTTCTCAAGCATTATGCAGAAGGAAAAGTGATGAAATGAATTTGTTGCAATGACAGATCAATTATTAACCAAAGAACGAGTTCAAAGAGGAAGAATGATAATCAGTACATCTTTGTTTGTCATGATTTCCTCATATCAACACCATCTACACATCCATGCTTGAATCTTTAGTTCCATCTTTTCAGTTGTTTAAAATCAAGACAATCATTTCTCATGAATCACAACCATGCCAAATTAAAGGCAACCCAGGTATCTCCATCATACGCCCAATCACAAGCCAATTTAGCAGAATCGATTAAGAACATGCTTTTATGGGTAATCTAGTCAAGCAGATACTTGTATTTGGGCAAAGAGTAGCACATCCCAACTCATGAATAAAGTGTATGCAATACAACAATGAGAAGCAACATTTCACTTGAAAAGAACAGGATCATAAAATAGGACCACAATACATCAAACTATTTATATATGAACAAAGGCATGGGAAGATGAATTAAATGAACAACCGGTTGCTTTCTGTAAGGATATAAGCAGAGTACTCCATTGCTAATTTTTAAGTAAAAAATTACCCATGAGCAACAAATGGAACCTAGGAATTCAAAATTTCAAAAAAGATTCAAAAACTCATAGTGAACAAGCTATGAATCTCTTGTAAAGAGGGAGTGTCGTAGTAACCATCATGCATAGCCTCAATGGCTCACTTGCATTCCACACCAACTTCAGCAGCACGACGAGGCTTATTCTTCCTCCTATTACCATTTTTTCGGAATCCAACTGATTTCACGGCATCATTGGGACTTGGTTTAGTTCCCGCACCATTTTCCTCTTTAACAACATCAGCTTTCTCTTTAACCTGCGATGATCTCTTCCTTTTCCTTCCATTTTCAGTTGTAATGTCACTCTTAACATCTTTGCTTGAGACAGAATCTTTTCCATTTTCACCATTTGCCTCTACCTTGTCAGTGTCATTCTCTTCAATATCTTCATCCTTCACAGGCTTTTGTGGCCTTCCCCGTTTCCGCTGAATCGGAATTTTTTCCTCTTCCCCACTTCCAGCATCGTTAACCGTCTGTTTCTTCCCCTTTCCTCTAACTCTACCCATTTTGATGTATGTCACGATGCAAGAACTAAATCGACTCAAATTTTCTGAAAGAATTAATCCAAAAGAGCATCACATACCCAGATATAAAGTCAATACCATCATGCAGTACCTAAATTTAATATGTTATAATCAGTTCACTAAATCTGAATCCAGTTAAATCAATTATATTGAAAAACAGATATATATATATATATATATATATAAACTCACAAGAAGCAACTAAATAGACATGGAACCATAGTATATAAACCTCCAAATTGAAAACTTCAGCTTCCTTCTCTCTACTACTAATCATTGATAATACTTTTGAAGTATGTCTTTTATCTGCTTAACTTGACAGATAATTACAAGATAAAGGCAATATAAAAGAAACATTTATAACCCACTATTCTAAGCCAAGAACTAGACTCAACAATATCAAAGAAAGTGACTTCCATGCAAACATCACAGATTTAAATATCAAGGATATACCTCATCCATATTACATAAGCCTCATGAACAAAACTCACAACAAAATCCGTAAAAACCCATAAAAAAGAATAGTCAAAGAAACAAACCTCACAGCATGCCATTTCATATAAATGAAACTGACCTTAGACCCAACAGCTGATTTGTGCATGTCCAGCAGAAAAATATAATTTCAACACCTGAATCATCAATATTGGATCAACTACAGTGCTAAAAATTCAATCTTCTTTAGTATCTTTAGGGAAAAAATATTTAATATTTTCCACAGTAAGTGACAGTAAGAAGAAATAAAGGAATGAAAAAAAAAAAAAAAAAAAAGGAAATGGAGGAGATTGTGATGAGAATGAGAAAATTAAGATGACCCAGATCAAGAAAAGTGAAGATTTTCAAGATTGATTTGTGGGAAACAGATTATGAGCAAGGCTGGTATTGGGAAATCACGTCATGTTTGGTGGTCTAAAGAAGGTAGTGTTGGTTTTGGCTTTGTTGCAGAGTGAGGAGAGAGTGGGAGAAAGAGGGATAAAGAGACAGAAAATTAAAAGGAGAAGAGAGGACTTGAAGTGAAGACGAGAAAGAGATGAGAGTATAAGAGAGAGAGAGAGAGAGACTGTTAAGTCTAAAGAAAGATACTCTCTCTTTTAATGGGCCCCATTCTGAAGTCATGAAAATTTATGGTATGTTTGGGAAATTGGTACAAGAGAATGGAGAAAAACAAAAGGGAAAAAAAAAAAAAAATAGAAGAAAGAAATTACCGATGTTCAAAATTAGGGAAAAGGCAAAAAATAATAATCATTTAATAATTAATCACAAAAATACCATTCCAATTTTAGACAATTTTGACTTTCCTCATGAAGGAAAAAGTTTGATAGATTTACACAAACTTTCTTTCTTAAAGAGATAAAATTTTGAAAAAAAAAGAAAAATTTAATAAGATATAAATAAATATAAAACAAAGGATAATGTAAAATTAAAAAAAATTACATGTTTATATTATTTTTCATGTCAATACAAATTTATTAATATTTATTCATAGCATTTAATGTTATTGATAACAACATACTAAATAAATATATTTTAAAGACATGTATATTTGTTTTATATAGAGTATACAAAAATAATCCTAACTTCTTTTTTGTTTTATACAAAAGCACATTCCACTGAATTGAAAAGAAAAAAAGAAGTCTCACATTATTTAGAAGTGTAATTATCCTTTTGGTGGTATTCTATAAAGCAAATGATTGAACATGTTTTAAAATATATTTATTTTGTGTGTTGCACATTAGTGTGAATAAATAATAACAAATTTTTATTTATATTGAAAATAGTATAAACATTTAATATCTCTTTTTATGTTATTATTTTTTTCTTAATTATATTTATTTTATATCTTATTAAATTTTCTTTTTTCTTTTTTCCTGGTTAAACCTGTCTCATATCAGGTTGGTGTAATTCTACCAATCATGTCTATTGAAGAAATAGGTTCAATCACATATGAACTCATCTTTTGAAGAAATAAATTTAAGTTATCTAAAATTAAGATTATTTTTGTCTCCGTAGCATTTCTGTAACTAAATATAAATTATTATTATTATTTTTTTCTTTTCTCATCAAAATATATTTAAACCAAATTTAGAATAAATTCATGTTTATCTAAAGAGAAAAATGACAAAAAGTAAGTCAATAGAACTTATTTCGAGCATTAAATTTTTAACCTTTTAATTTGAATCATCTAATTTTTTTCAATGGGTCAAAGTGAAACAGCTCAATCGGTTATGCTGTCATTTTTGTTTAAAGAAAATGCATTAAAGATTTACGGAAAAAGCTGAAAATTTAAATTAAAAATGAAGTATAAAATATAATAGAGTTTTTTTTATACTTTATTCCACGTGTGACAGTTTTAGTGGGGAAAAAAAAATACTATATCAACAAAATACTCATTTAATGGCCAAGGAAAAAAAATGTATTTTTCTATATCTATTTCAAAAATTGGAGACTTTAGTGGGAAAAGTATTTGGGATTTCAGTAAAAGATTTCTTATATTTACTCTCATTTTAAAAATACATGAGTTCACAGAAAAATTCAAGTTTGTAGTAGTTAGACTCAATATCATCACTCCAAAGAAAATAAAAAAGTTTTTTTTAAAAAAAAAATTAGGGGCTTATAATAAAACAAAGGAAATGGAAAAAATTAAAATTTTTTTTGCTTGAATATTCCATTTTATGTTGTTATGATTATTTTTCTATTGATTTGAAGTGATTCAATTAGTTTCCATGAGCTTCCTACATTTCCTGGCGTCATCCAACCTCAAAAAGTGATAAAACGGCAAGTAAAAGAGTAAATACAATTGCCTTGTTTTCCATTATTTCAACACTTTCTCCTGTTCATCGAACATAATGCCCCACTTCACCTGCCTTCGCTCACATGCAAGTTCCCAGGCAGATTGTTTTAGCACATAGAAGATGAACCAGAATGGCGAGTCCAAATTGGTTAGTTGTATTCGTGAATATCGAGTATTGAAGTCCCACAATAATCATCGAGCTTGCTGGTAGGAATTCACATGGTCGATTTAGCAAATATAAACATAAAAAATATATACTTTTTTTGCCAAATGATTAAATTCATTTATGCTATACTAGTTAGGTTATTAATCATCGGGGCAATATCTTGGTTTGCTCCTCAACTTTATGTTCTTTTTTTTTTTTTTTGTAATTTTATATACCTAAAATTTTGATTTATCAATACAAGTGATTAGATGTTTAGTTGCTATTATTTATATACCGTTTTCTGTGGGTTTTTTTTTTATGTAGTAATATGACTTATCATCAATATTTAATACAAAATAAAATATTACAAGTGTTTCATTGTGATTTACTGTCCATAATGATAGAATAATAGTAGTTAATAAAAAGGGATAAGGTATAAAATATTACAAGTGTTTCATTGTGATTGGATACAATGCTTACTTTAAATGTCGAATAGAAGCAATGTTATTAGACTCATTGTCATATGATATACTAAATAAGCTTCGAATATCATATGAACAAAGGGTGTCAAAAATGTTCTAGGTAATAGCAAGGCTAGTATAGGCTTCCCATTATGGCCAAAAAGCTATAATGCACTTATTGAACAACCATTTATCGCCTGTCCAATGTGCGGTAATGCACATATAACTATCCTTGGTTGCTTGCAATGGGGGCTTTCATATGTTTAAGGTGAGAGAGATACTGCATAAGTAAAATCGAGTAAATTATATGAATTGAAATGAAATGTCATTATCAACATATAATTTCATATATCTTGAAACTAAGTTAGTTATTAAAATTGATCCTACCTATAAGGAAGTCTTGATAACACTTCCTTGAGGGTCTTCAACATCAATATATTGGCCTCAATGATAAAAAAAAATGCCCGCATCTATATATTAGAGCTTGCGATGTTGGCACTTCCATATCACTCTTCAACCCATTTTTTACACTTTCTAGTCCTGTTCAAAAGACACCCTACTATCCTCTACAAACACATCAACCTCTTATTATAAAATCATGGAAGGTGGAGAATCTTTCTGTCACTGAAGTAAGAAACATGTAAACATTCCTAACATCAACATTGACTTACACCACCATCACCACCACCACTACCACTTGGTCCAACACCACTTCCTAATTCGCCCACTCTTTCCCACCAACATGATATCCACTTTCCCATACCTTCCATGAGAGAATAGTACAAGATGATTTTTTGGGCAGTTCTTGTAGGGAAAGACTACGATATGGATTCTTTAAACCAAGTGTACAATTTCAATGATGCCCTTACCAGCACTAGTTTACTTCTGCTCATGCAATTGTTAAATGAGATATATCCTGATCTCATTCAAATAATTACTCAAATGTGACTATAAATGAGGGGCTGGGGGATAATGATATGGATCCTTAGTTAGATACCGGATGACCATCTTTAGCTCAATCACACTTATTTGTTCAACCATAACCCACATTACACTAGATTACATTGATGATTTATTGAGAATATATGATGAAGGCAAGAAGATGTGCAAAATTTAGGACATGGGAAGTGTGTTCCCTTAGGTTTGTGGTACTGCAGTTTGTGTGGGTAAGAGTGCAATTGACCACCTAAAGCATATGCAATAGCATCACTTCAACCTACTTTGTGCATTGATCTACCATGTTGGCTACAATATCTTTCCAAGGAAGAATTCCAATAACGTGTTTATTGAAGATATCTTCCTAATGGACGTAATGTTGTAGCGCTAACCATTAGATGTCGGCTATTTAGTTGTGTAATGCTTCTAATAGGTGCTTGGGATGAAGGATTCCCACCTAGCATATGGAATGCTCATCACCATAGTTCTTAAATCATATGGATTCAACTCGAGGTAGGCAAGTATGTTAAATGGGTCAACCCAACCCGACCTACTTAAATGGGCAAAAAAATTTTGGGCCACTTTAAAAACGGGCAAAAATTTCTTAACCCCAACTTAACCCACTTTGGCCTATAGATTAAACGGGTCCATCTATTTTTTGACCTATTTAACCCACTTGTATATTTTTATGGGTTAAATGGATCAAACTGACCCATTTAACTCATTTATACTAATTAAATAAAATATGTACAGTAAAAAATTTTTTGTAGGATTTTAAATATATAAATGATTAATTTAATTATTATTATGATTACTTATATATTAAAATAAATATTTTAAAATAATTTTATTAGATATCATATTTCATTTGAAACAATAAATATATACTTAAAAAAAATGTTATGAAGCATATACATCAATTTGTCATTCTCTATTACAATTAATACATAAGTTTAAGCTCAAGTATGAAAGATTCAAGAACAATACTAGATTAATGATTATTTCTCCCACTTTTTTATGTTTTTTAAATATAAGTCTTAACTGTGGACAGCAAACTTTGGCTCTGGGTTACATGAGTTGGGTAAAATTGACTCACTTTTAAACGAGCTGAAAAAAGTCGACCCTAACTCGTTTTCAAAGTGGGTTAGATGGCCAGCCTACGAGCCATAATCCACTTGCCTACCTATAGATTCGACCTTTTCTATCATTCGAAAATGGATGCAAAGGTCAAATTCACACGAGAAGACATCAGAAAGAAGTTGCAATTCATTTTGATCCTGAAAGCTATCAATATTATAAATGTGATTATTAAAGACATCCACAATAGGCATAGGTAGAGGGAGATGAGGATAAGTAAGACCTAACCCTCAACTTATAAGATTATGATCTACCTTACCATCTAATGGAGGAAGACAGGTATAAGCAAGCATAATGACAACATTAATAAGAGCCCAATGGGTTTGACATGCAATAAATAATGAACCACCTAGAGTTATCAACAAGACCTAAGAAAAGTAGAGGCAAATGCTTCCCCAACATCGCCAAATGCTCTAAGATTCGAATCAAATGCTCTATGATCAACACTAAAGGCTCCAATCTCTGAATTCCCAAGTTGACAAAATTGCCAAATACCACCATGACTTTTTTTTTTTTGCGCTAGGCATGCTTCCTACTAGGGGTTATCCATGACCATATCATCCATTATCCTTCCGACAATGCTGATGGTTAACAAGGTAGTCAATTGTCTCATTCACCCTATTTTTTTTATATGAACTAATTATGTATTTTTTTTCCCAAATTCCAATATAATTATTAGTGTATTTACATCTTACTAGGTAGTATAATAAACTATGCCTTATTTCTTCATTTAGTTTCAATTAATATTAAATTTAGAATTTATTTAATATATTTACTTCATAAATTTTTTAAGTTAATTTTTAGAATTTAAAATCTAATAACCATCGAAAAAATACATGAGTAGGAAAAAAAAAAGCATACAATCTGTGTGAAATTGGACTTAATTAATTGTATGTAGCGCATGGGGCATGTGAAAAAATGTGCTAGCATGGTACGACACATGAGCAAGAAAACAAGCAGAGCACGCGAAAGCATTTGACACATGAAGCATGCAAATTTGGTATGTGAATGGCACTCAAGACACAATTACCATGCTTAGATAGGTTGTAATTGGTTTATTGTAACTTAATTAATTAGACATCAAGGCTCATCTAATGTAGGTGTCTTATTATGGTTGAAATGAAGTGATTATGAAAGATGGATCAAACACATGTGAGCTACTAGTCATTTGTAAGCTTCAAAGTAATCTCTAAGCTTCATGTATTGATATCGTGGTATGCCTTAAAGGCATCGATACCAAATTGTGACATGCCTAAGAGAATAATCATCAGGATGTCTACTAAATAACTCTCGATAAAGACAATATTAATAAATGTAACACACTTATGAGAAAAATCACCAAGATATGAACATATTTGATAATTAATTAATATAAATCCCAACTCCTAATATGAGAATTAGAGTTTTGTTGATAGATAGGTAAGCAGGAAAGCAAAGACCAAAAGAACGCTCATAAGTAATTGATATCACGCACCACAACTCACTCGTATTTTTACTCACCATAATCAAAGCAAATTGATTAATAAGAGTAGAGTTTAAGAGCAAGGACTCTCAAAAGAAGAAATTTTATTTAAAAATCAATAATGAATCAATGGTAAGAGAATGACTATTTATAGTTGTTCAAAAGACTTTTAAATTACTAAAATACCACAATAAAAACACTAATAAGATAATCTAATGAAATAAAATAATATAAAAAATCAATGTCTCTATGTTCTACACGAGCTCTAATAGGAGGCGTGCTTATACTTGTGTCCTCTCACTCTTGTAGAAGAAAGTGCTATTTTAGCTTTGTACACACCCCGAACATTGCCGTGTACTTTACTCATGTTGCAATAAAGACCTACACGACTGGGAGCACGGTCGTGCACCACTAGTTGTGTTCAACACAATAGCTCATTTCCTCTTCACTATTCTCAGTATAACCTTCAATATAACTTGTGCTGACACTTGTATAGAATTTGCAGCCTTCTAATACACTTAAAACTAGGGATGGGCAAAAAAACCAACCGAACCGAACCAAACCAATCAGTAACCGAACCAATCCAAACCGAAAATATGGTTTTTTTTTCATGGTTTGGTTTGTAATTTTTCAAATTCGAACCAATCCGTAAATTTATGGTTTGGTTTGGAAGGTAAACCAAACCAATTCGTAAATCGAACCGAACCAAACCGTTTTAGAAAAATATAATAACATTTTACTATATGTTTATATGATTTCTTTTGATATTTATTATTTGCTGAATATTAATTAAAATTAACTTGTCCTTTTTAAAAATTTTTTTTAAGCTCATGATATGTATTTTTTGTTGATGATAAACTATTGTTTTTTTTAATAGCTTTTAACTTTGTAAAATATAAAATTTTTTTATTCAGTTATAAACTTTCATTATGTATTAATTGTTTAATATATTTTGTCAGCTAGTCATTTTATTCATTGATGAATTTTGTTGATAGATGATTTTTTATTTTAGCTAAATTATTGGTAGATAATTGACATGATTGTTATATTAAAAATAATAAATTATGACTTACTATGTATTGGTTAGTAAATGTATTTTATTGATGGATAATTGATTTTATAGAGAACTATAGATTAAAAGTATGATAAATTTATAAAGTATTTTGTTATGGTTTATAATATCAACTTTGTAAAATGATACAAATATTTAAGAAACTATACAAATATAAAAAAACTAGAATAAGAAAAATTTTTAGTTAGAATTTTGATTTAAATCGTAATCAAAACCGAACCAAACCGTTATTTAATGGTTTAAAAAATTTATAATCCGAACCAAACCATTACTTAGGATGGAAAAAAAACCAAACGATCCGTGCCTACCCCTACTTAAAACCTAGCTATTTCTTTTAGGGGTAGACATGGATTGGTTTGGTTCGTTTTTTCCTAAAACCAAACTATTAAGTAAAGGTTTGGTTTGAATTATAAATTTTTAAACCATTAAATAACGGTTTGATTCGATTTGGATTATGGATTAAATCGAAATTCTAACTAAAAAATTTTTTTGTTCTATTTTTTTTTAACATTTGTGTAGATACTTAAATATTTATATCATTTTATAAGTTTATATTATAAACCACAACAAAATACTTTATGAATTAATTATACTTTTAATATATAGTTCTCTATAAAATCAGTTATCTACTGATAAAATACATTCACCAACCAATATATATTAAGTCATACTTTAGTTTTTAATAGAACCATCAAATCAATTATCTACCAATAAATTTAGCTAAAATAAAAAACCATCTATCAACAAAATTTATCAACGAATAAAATAATTTGCTGACAAAATATATTAAACATTTAATACATAATAAGAGTTTATAACTGAGTAAATAAATTTCATACTTTATAAAGTTAAAAGCTATTAAAAAATAGCTCATCATCAACAAAAAAATACATATTATGAGTCTAAAAAAAATAAAAATGAACAAGTTGATTTTAATCAATATTCACCAAATAATAAATATTAAATGAAATCATATGAACATACAATAAAATATTATTATATTTTTCTAAAACGGTTTAGTTTGATTTATCTTCCAAACCAAACCATAAATTTACAAATTGGTTTGGATTGGAAAATTTTTAAACCAAACCATTAAAAAAAAACATATTTTCAGTTTGGATTAGGTATTTTTACCCACTTCTAATTTCTTTCAACACAAGTGTGATCATCACGTATGCTATTGCAATAAATTATCTTCTTCGTTAGGCTCCAATCTATCTCCAAGTACTCTAAGTGTAAGCTTTTTCAATCCTCTAACTCTTATCCTTATAATCGGACTTGTGACTTAGTAGCCATCATCTCCCCTAGCTTGACTCTCATCATATCGTTTAGCACATAGATGAAATAGCTATTTAATTATAGCTATTCATAGGATTTTTTAAACATATTATAATCGAAATAATTTTCAGTTTAGGGCACTTATAAAAATCAATTACTTATTTAAGATCAATATAAAAATAATTACTAATATACCACTTCTAAATTGCAACTTGCAAACAGGATATACAAAAGTTACAGTATCATACCTATATTGCGAAAGGAAGAAGCGATATACGCATTATTTTCATACGTGTATCACGATTGGTAGTCGCAATATACATGCTATATTGCGATTTCTTTAAGCGATATACGTGTATCGCTTTTTACACTTCGATATAGTGACAATAGTAAAATATTATATCGCGTTTTTATATCATGATTTACATATTAAAAAACATGTTTTATTTATTAAACGTGATTTTAATGTGGTATATTAATAATTAATTTCATTTGAATTGTATTAGTAATATTTTTCCATAGAAACCCTACATATGTATTGAACTCCATTATAATCGGTAAATTATATTTATGCTTGTGGTTAACAAACATTGATTCACCTTAGTCACCTTGAGA